>JAHHFK020004828.1:0-332821 GCA_024533555.2 Aedes koreicus
GAAGGTAGCTCAGTTAGTATTTTCATTTTTTTTGCATGCATCCGCTCAACCTGCGCGATGCCTTGCTTGTACTAGATTCGAATGCGTGATAACTCTATCGGCTAGGATGTGCACGATCAATCGATCCGCTAACTGCGCGATCAATCGATCTGCCAACTGCGCGATCAATTGATCCGCCAATTGCGCAATTAATTGATCCGCCAAGCAATCGATCCGCTAACTGCGCGATTGGTTGATCCGCGAACTGCGCGACCAATCAACCCGCCAGATTTAAAGGTATGCAATCAGTCGATCCGTTCATGCCGTTCGTATGCGCGATTATCGCAATCCGCCCCGTGCATTTTGGTGTTCCCTCGATGTGCTTTGCCACGTGAGACCATAACCCCACAAATAAAAATTTCTCACTAAATCAAAAAATTTTTTTTTTGAGCTTTTTGCCTGAGGTGGTTTCCTCTGGCACAACTTTCTTAATTAATTAAAATTGCGGTTCTGGTTTTGTGTTGCTTTAAAGATAAGCAAAAAACCTGGTAGGATCGCCATTGTGAATGCCTTAAATGCCGGGCCAAACGAAACCACCCAGCGTTGGGTGTGCTCTACGTCTTACCTCTAGGAAGGTCCAATGTCGAAAGAGGAAGTTGCAATGGTTGCTCGCGATTACGTATGAAATGCCGAACAAGCGGCACTCACGATGAGTGCGCGCATATAAGGTTCAGCGTGCGTTACACTTTCAGTACTCAAAGTACGCACCACACAGGTACATGTTAATCTTAAATTGACTGTAACTCAAGAATTATGTTACTTAGGCGTCTTAGTGTCTTTTTAGGTGCAATGTTTTATGTTTTTTTTTTATGTTTTTTTCATGTTTTTTGCATTAAACACATAATAAACAGCAGTTATTGATTTAACAAAAACATGGCTTTTAACGCCCTCCCCTTGGATTTGTGATCTAGACGCGATGGGTGGGCCTACGTCATCTCCACTGAGATGGCAACCAAAGACATATCCTGACGCTGGTGGTATCACATGCTGATTATTTTGATTTAATTGCCGCGTCACATATCTGGCACTGATGCACTAATTTTACACATGTGATCCAACGGACATCCTGTCCTGGACCATTGAACGCTGTTGCAGTTTGGTGGGGCTCTTTCCTCAGTAATATTGATGTGGGATTTCCTCTTGGCTGCAACACCTTTCTTATGCGTTCTCTGACATGATGAGCCGTAGCCACGCTTAAATATAAATCTAGCTAGATAAGTATATGTTGATAGACAATTGTTCAAGATTATTGACATTCGTAGGGAATCGACTGTTGGATTCACTGAGTAGAAGTTTTATTAAAACTATGAACGTGGCGCTATTCTTATTTTGTTATGTCTCACTTCAAACAGCAATAATAAAAATACCACACATTGTAACAATGGTATACAAACAATCTTATAACGGCTTCATTCTCGACTTTGCCTTGCATTTCACCTTATTGCTTTACTTTGCCACCGAAAAATGAATCTTATAGTTAAGTAAGGCTCAAATATTTATTGTTAGGCTACACGTGCATGACGACTTTGAAACGATTAAACAACTTAGGGATTAGGATTTGACAAATAAAAAAGAGACAATGAACAGAAAAGTAAACGTAAACTTTTCTACAATAGAACTACAGAATTTAACTGAATAACGCAGAATATAAGAACTGACTAAGGCGGACAAAGTGATAAGTGAATTAAACGTGGTAAGACGAGGTATGCATCGATAACTTTCAGAGCACATAAGAACTAGACATCTATTAACTAAATTATAAGACTGAAGAAGTTACGAAGCGCCCTTTTGAACATATAAACGTAACACTGACTGACTAATTAAATAACATAAAGAGACGCAACGAAGAGGAAACTTCTCTTTCATGAGTCCCACCAGCAAACTGGGACTTGTAACATCAGACATTACTAAAATTGGTAGAATTCAAATATCTCAACGACATTTTTGATTCAAGAAAACTGTTCAAAAAGACTTTCGCAGCACATAAATGATGAACTAACCTACAAAAGACTGAAGAAAACACATTGACAAACTAAATAACTAATACACCATACAAAACAGCGGACATGAACAATACTGAGAGAAAGGGGAAGCAAACTTGAAAATGTTACACCTGTTGAGGCAGTGTCAACAGCGTCTCTATGGACGACATGGTCCTTGCACGGCTGGTGAAATGCTTCAAAAAAGGAGTTAAGTTATATCGTTATATCATTCTAAGGCACAACGAACAATACAATAGCTTCTTATTTTTGGTTCGAGAATACTACTTCCAGATTCTCAGAGCACATAAATGACACACTTCACGGACTGAACTACAAAAGACTGAAGAAATTACGAAACACCGTATTGAACTTGCAAACGCAACACTGACTAACAAAGTACCCCCCCCCCCACAAAAAAAAAAACAATTGAAAAAAATAACAGACGAAAGGACTCAAAATTCTCAAACGTGGCTCCTTCCGAGTCATTTGCAACAGCGTCTTCATAGACGACATGTTCCGTGTACGGCTGGCAAAATGTTTCGAAATGATTTACGCAACGATATCATCAAAGGCCTGGGGTAGAGGTTTCTACTCTATTCAGAGTGTTTCTTTACAAGAGTAGATTCGCCCATTTTGGAAATTTCTTTTGGAAATGTTTCAAAACAGTAACTGGCGCATTCAAAACCGAAAGTATTTCTCATCCAATATTATTTTTTTTTTCAGTTCGTTTATTTGTACAGGCTCAATTGATTTAACTTTACAGAGCCAAGTTTTCATATTTATATACATCAATTATCTTAAACCTAACGTTAAGGGGATATGACCAATTACTCGCGGCCGTCTCGAGGTTAATAGGAATAACAACTGAAAGGATGGGAAGGTGGGCTGGAATTTGAAGTGTGGTTTATATAACACATTTTTTTAAATTCTAAATTGTCTAAAAAACTTAAAACTATACAACTTTTGGCTTCTTTTGACTTGAACATTTTTGAGAAAGAAAAAAAAAACACAAACACAGATAAAAAAAAAAGAAAAAAAAACTTAAAGTAAACATACAGGTTAAACTAACTACAATCTAAGGCTAATGTTAGTCAAAAACACATAAATGAGTTTCATAAACTCCAGGTCACGCAGAGCCAAAATATCTCGAACTGGTACATTGGGTTGTCTACCTCGAGCCCGAAGGGAATCATAAAGCTCAGATCTGACTGCACGATGCTCAGCACATGACCAAATAATGTGATCTGCGTCCTGATAGCCTTGTCCACACTCACAGAGATTGCTGTCGCTCAGCCCAACACGGTATAAATGAGCGTTCAAAGAATAATGATTGGACATGAGGCGAGACATCACACGAATGAAGTCTCGACCCACATCCATACCCCAAAACCATGATTTCTTCGACACCTTTGGGATGATAGAATGTTGCCATCGCCCCAAATCTCCTTTACTCCATTTATACTGCCAGCTAACGAGTGACTGTTGACGAAAAATAGCAAAAAATTCGTTGAAGGCGATTTGTCGATCATAAATATCGCCTTCCATAGCGCCCACCTTTGCAAGCGAGTCCGCTTTCTCATTACCCAGAATTGAACAATGAGAAGGGACCCATACAAAGGTGATGGTAAAATAACGCGAAGATAAAGCACTTAGAAGCTCCTGTATTTTCATGAGAAAATACGAGGAGTGCTTTACCGGCCTCAAGGAGCGAATAGCCTCTAAAGAACTGAGACTATCCGTGAAAATGAAATACTGATCCGGTGTAAGTGAGGCAACAATTTCTAGCGTAAAGTGTATTGCCGCTAATTCAGCGACATAAACGGAACAAGGAGCTTGAAGTTTACGATTGGCGCTATAAATTTTATTAAATATACCAAAGCCTGCTGACTCCTCTATCAAAGATCCGTCAGTGAAGAACGATTTAGTGGAATCAACTTGGCCAAACTTTGCAGCAAATATTACCGGAGCAATCATAGGACGATGATGCTCTGGGATTCCATGAAGCTCCTGCTTCATGGATAAATCAAAATGAACCGAATTGTCGAAATCGGAGAAGCAAACACGATTGGAAATGTTCGGCGAAGGGCTGACATCCTGTGTTATGTACAAATGGTACAAAGTCATGAAGCGAGTTTGAGGATTCAACTCAAGGAGCTTCTCAAAGTTTTCGATTACCTGAGGGTTCATGACTTCACACCTGGTGAGGAGCCGGAGAGATAATTCTGTAAACCGATCCGAGAGTGGCAACATGCCAGCCAGCACTTCAGGACTCATTGTATGAGTCGAGTGCATGCAACCTAACGCGATACGAAGACACCGATACTGAATACGTTCCAGTTTAATGAAGTGCGACCGAGCCGCTGACTGAAAACAAAAACTACCGTATTCGATAACCGACAAAACCGTTGTCCGGTACAACGTTAGAAGATCTTGTGGATGCGCTCCCCACCAGGTCCCAGTTATTGTGCAGAAAAAGTTTATCCTTTGCTGGCATTTTCGCTTCAGATACTCAATGTGGGATCTCCAGGTGCACTTAGAATCGAACCAGACCCCAAGATATTTAAAGGACATAGAATGAGTTATCGGTGTACCCAAAATTTGAAGCTTCGGTTGTGCAGGGTTATGCTTCCTAGAAAAAACTACCAACTCAGTTTTCTCCGTAGAGAATTCGATACCTAGCTCGAGAGCCCAAGTAGACAAATTGTCTAAGGTATCCTGTAAGGGTCCTTGCAGATCGACCCCATTGGATCCCGTGACAGACACTACGCCGTCATCTGCAAGTTGTCTCAACGTACAGTTGTCACTTAGACAACCGTCAATGTCTTTGACATAAAAATTATACAAAAGGGGGCTTAAACATGATCCCTGGGGGAGACCCATGTAGCTAAATCGGGAAGCTGTAGAGGTTCCATGAGAGAAGCTCATATGTTTCTCTGACAGCAAATTGTACAAAAAATTATTCACTAATGGTGAAAAGCCACAAGCGTGGAGTTTATCTGAAAGAACTTCAACAGATACTGAATCAAAAGCCCCCTTTATGTCCAAGAATACAGAAGCCATTTGCTCTTTTTTAGCAAAAGCTAACTGAATATCTGTGGAAAGTAACGCGAGACAGTCGTTCGTTCCCTTACCCCATACGGAAACCATATTGAGTATCGGAAAGCAGGTTGTTCGTCAAAACCCATTTGTCCAGACGGAAGAGGATCATTTTCTCCAACAACTTTCGAATACAAGATAACATCGCGATGGGTCGATAGGAGTTGTGGTCGGACGCGGGCTTACCAGGTTTTTGAATGGCAATAACTCTCATCCGTCTCCAATCATCCGGTACAATGTTTAGTTCAAGAAACTGATTAAACAAGTTCAACATGCGCCTCTTAGCGACGTCTGGGAGGTTTTTAAGCAAGTTGAACTTGATCCTATCAGCCCCTGGAGCCGTATTGCCACACGAAAGGAGCGCGAGAGATAGTTCTACCATTGAAAAGGGTTGGCTGATCTCATCTATCGGATTTTCGGTTTCGCGAGGAATGATTCGTGCCGGCACAGAATCTGGGCAAACTTTTCGCGCGAACTTGAGGATCCATTGGTCCGAGTACTCTTCGCTCTCGTTGTTCGTAGTTCGGTTACGCAATCTTCGCGCCGTGTTCCAGAGAGTACTCATCGACGTTTCGCGCGATAGCCCGTCCACGAATCTTCGCCAGTAACCGCGCTTCTTGGCCTTGATGAGGCTCTTAAGTTCGCGTTCGAGAGCCGTGTATACTTCGAAGTGCTCAGGTGTTCCACGTCTACGGAAAACTTTAAACGCGTCGGACTTTTTACGGTAAACCTCGGTGCATTGCTGATCCCACCATGGAGAAGGAGATTTCCTGCGAAATGACGTCCCTGGAACTGGTCGAGCTTGAGCTTGAAGCGCGCTGTCTAAGATCAGATTGGAGAGGAAGTTATATTCTTCCAGCGGAGGAAGTCCTTCTACCGTCGTTACGGCTTCATCTATTGCTGCCCTAAACTTTGTCCAATCGATGTGACGGGTAAGATCATACGCGACGTTGATAGATTCCGACGGATTGAACCCGGTGGCAATCGAAATTTTTATTGGCAAATGATCACTACCGTGGGGATCTTGAATCACATTCCATGTGCAATCCAGCGATAATGAATTCGAACAAAGTGTGAGGTCTAATCTACTACCAACTGAGGATGAACCAGCCAAACGTGTTACTTCTCCATTGTTAAGTACTGTCATATTGAAGTTGTCACAGAGGTCATATATCAAGGAAGACCGGTTTTCATCGTACAGTTCTCCCCAGCCTGTACCGTAAGAGTTAAAATCTCCCATGACCAACCGCGGAGCAGGAAGAACCGAACAAATATCTGTAAGTTGTTTTTGGTTTATTGAGGCTCTAGGAGGAATAGACACAGAAGCAATGCAAAGGCTTTTATTTTTAATAACAGCCTGACATGCGACAACTTCAATACCTGGAATTGGAGGAAAATTCACTCTATAGAAGGAGTAGCACTTTTTGATCCCCAGAAGTACTCCTCCTCCACGTGAATCCTCACGATCAAGACGAATAATATTGAAATCATGAAAAGAAAGATCGATTTCGGAAGAGAGCCATGTTTCACAAAGAGCGAATGCATCACAACCGGTATTGTGAGCTAAAAATTTGAATGATTCCAATTTAGGAATCAAACTTCGACAATTCCACTGTAGAACAGTGATCAAATCCCCGACCTCATTTGGAAAATTATCCATCGAAGGAGATGATAGCTGCAAGGAGGGGCCACTTTAATGTTAATTGCTTCAAAAAAGTCTGCACTGTGGGAAGCATTGCCAAAACAATGCTTTTGAGAGGGTCAGAAATTTCGAGGTACTTGAAGATACCTTCGGCAATGTCATCAAATGAGAACAGCTCACTTGAGGAGAGGGCTTCTGTTCTTAAAATCGGGGCATCAGGGGTTTTGGATGTCCCCGGAAGAGATGGAAAGTCCTGGGAGTAGTTAGTGCTACGAAAACCAGGTGGAATTGGATTTTCCTTCTTTCCACCTTTCCTTGAAATGGGCAAACTGGTTTTGGGCTCCGGCTCAGCAACTTTCCGTGGGCGAACGCGTCTTCGTTTTCGTGAAGCACCTTCCGGAAAACTGACTGATGTTCCCTCTTCAACCAAATCAAAGTCAGACTCGTCATCTGACAGAGGAGCAAAGGGATTTGTATTGGCATTGGGTGATGGTGAGGCTTTTTTCACCATTTCAGCGAAAGATTGCCTGGAACGCTGTCTTAGCGAGCGTTCTAATTTTCCCCCGCGTTGTTTGTACGCCGGGCACGACGAGAGAGCATGAGGAGGTGTTCCCTTACAGAAAGCGCATTTTGGTGTGCTGTCTGCACAGGCGCCATCCTCATGTTTCTCCCCGCAGTTGGAGCACCGTGCCTTATTGCCGCAATGGGAGGTCGTATGTCCCATCTGCTGGCATTTCTGGCAGATCATGACCCGAGGTACGAACAACCGCACAGGTAGCCGAAGTTTTCCCAACTCGACGTATTGAGGAAGGGCTGAGCCAGAGAAGGTCAGAACTTTTTTTTCACCCTTTTTGGTCGATAGTGTGCCAAGTACTGCTGCAGCCCATCAACGAATGTGCTGCTGCTGCCGAGCGACGATGTGTAACCCCGTGCACCGGCTAGACGTGGAGCTCAGCGATGATGACAATGATGACGATGATGATGATGATACTGGTCGGTGGTGGTTAGCAGATGAACGAATGCACGCTTCTACACGATGGACTGCTGGTGTGCGTGCCGTATAGATGCGGAGCAATATGATTTTTAGATCGTGGCAATATTGCTAATTGCACTTTATGACGTTGTTGCACTTCTTAACACAAAACGTTTTCTTCTTCAGAAACTGAAATTCACTCGCGATCGAGAAAAGATAAAATACTTTACTGAAGACTTGAAACGCCTAGTAAAAACTTCCAAAGCAGCGGAGAGCGGACCGAACGAACTGCACCGTTCGCTTATTCACTGGGCAATGACATCCAATATTATATCACATCACATTCGAGTGTTGACAATCGATCGGCTAAGTTGCTTTGTTAGTGGCTCTCGGAAATCGTTTCAACAACCGAAAACTTGTTAGTTCGCTCATCTAGAATGCTGTGACCATCCTTAGTGTCGTGGTTAACAGAAGAACGTATACCTGGTGAAAAATGACATTGAACAGTTGTAGTGATGGTGGTAGCAGCATGGAAGATGGAATAAAGCTCAACCTTTTCATGGTAGCGAAGTATCTGGATGCATTGGTCGGAGATATCGAAGGTGCAACCACCGAAACTAACGGAAGCAAATTCGTGTTGCTGAGGTGCTGAGCAGGTGAGAAAGTTCTCGGGACTTCGCGTAACGAAAGGCATCAACTACACTGAAGCATGCAGGCAGTTCAACGCAGGAGTTGGCTCGTATGCCGAAGTAAGCATGGTATAACAACAACGCCTCGGCTTTTTTTTGCACCGATATTTCAGCATGGTCAATATCGGGTGAAAAAAGGAAATACTCATGTTAGTGCGTCAACTTTGACGCTAGCTGTAGTCCAAACCACTTAATGGAAACAGTTCAAATTTTGTTCACATCTTTTTCGTAATGTTTTTAGGCTATGATGAAATTTTGAGTATGTTACCTAAATTTTTCACAGAAATACGGATTTTTGAAATTGGTGTGTCCAAAAACGTATTTTTTCACATATGTTATGAAAACTTAAAATTTATAAATCTTATCAATATGAAATTTTGGTCACATAAGGTCTATAGATTGGTTATAGCGTTGTCAAATTTTCAGTCAAAAATATTGATAATTGACAAAGTAACAGAAGGTTGAACACGGCATTTTTTGAAAGAAAAATTTTGCTCGGCTTTTTTTTTTGCTACTGAGTGTATCAACCAAAACAACGCTGTAGCACGCCTGCTGGAGAAAAAGGACGACATCATCAATGAACTGATGGACACCGTTGCCAAGCTTACGTCCCGAGTTGAGGAATTGGAGTTAAAAAGAACGACATAGAAGTAGAAGAAGCATACCCGCCGGGAACCAGGGGGTGCGACTCTATCTTAGATGCAGGATTTTTTTTTGTTTTGCTTTTGTGCGATGTGCGCACGCTTAGTAGATAGAAAGAAGATTTCAAAGATTTTGACGAAGATTTTAAAGATTTACTGCAAAAAGATGCAGCACGATGCAAGTTGATGGATTAAGATTCACAAGTTGAAACAAGATTTTTCAAAGATTGATTCGCTAGCGTGGGATTTTTTGATCATATTGAATCTGGATTTAGATGTGTCGCACCCCCAGCCGGGAACAGAAGAAGGCATCGGAAGAGACGGACATGGAAACCGACTCCAATGTTCATGTCGATGAAAGCAAGGTGAGTGAGACTTCTTCCAAGGTTAATGATCAATTGCTCAAAGTCTGCCACAAACGCCTATACACAACGGAAATAATCCCTCCCTCCATTAAGAAACCCCCAGAACATAAAGTTGACAGCCTGTCCAACACCTCGGACTCTACTATGAAGTACTTTTTCCACCAGCAACGTAAATGGCCCACACACCCAACCCAAACAATGATCGATCCCCAGCATCTTCGTCTGCTGCTTTAACAACCCTCGCTATTCAATGGAATCGGTTTGCCACTTGCCACTTGCCGTCCCAGATAGAAGTACAAGCTGGACTAACATCATCCAATGGGATCGTTTGGCTGGTATTGGTCATAAGCTGAACCCAGAGGATGTTTCCATTCCTTCTCAAGACGCCGTTAGATGGACAAAGAAAGGATTCGTCAAACATGGAACCTGATTCAATAATAGACAGGCTGTTAAGTTAAGTTGTTTTTAGGAATATAGTAATACATCACACATTTTTAATGTTAACGGAGCTGCTGAATATGATATGGCATTACAGTTGCTGATAGGTCTAATTATTGTTATGATATAATGCTTGTGGTTACTTGGATATTTTGCGTAAAAGTACTGAGGGTTTCAATAATGTTACGCTTGAAACTTTGTTTAACTCTTTGTTTATAAAATCAGATACGTCGTTGTGAATAAGTTGTCTAGATTTCAAGTTTAATACTACAAAACTGGGGCCAATACTACAATTTTAATACTACAAAACATAAAGCCAAATAACATAAACTAACACAAACTGTCGTGATTTTCGGTATCCGGTATAACCGGATCACGTGGTGCCCGAACAAAGTGGTGCTGCTCCATGTTGAAAGCGGATGGATGGCCTGACGGATGGCGTGCTACAGCGCGATTAAACAACCACTGCGAGGAAACTCTAGAAAACCTCGCAGATGGGTCGGATCGGCGCCTGCTTGCAGCGAGCACACGGTTGATTGGGCTGGTCGTTGGCGTGCTGTGGGATGTGACTGGCGAAAACCTTGCTGTTGCTTGTATACGCGCCTGCTTGAAGCGAACGTATGGTTGGTCGGGCTGATTGATGTACGTCGTGCTGCGGGACGCGGCTCCAGTCTGACTACCAATGCGAGGGCAACTCTAGAAAAACCTCGCAGTTGGGTCGGATCGACGCCTACTAGCAGCGAGCACACTGAAGGTCGGGCTGGTGGTTGGCGTGCTTCGGGATGCGGCTCGGGTCTGACGAAAACTTCGTGGTTGCTTGGATAAGCGCCTGCTTGCGAGCGAACAGTTGGGTGGGCTGATGTACGGCGTGCTGCGGGATGCGGCTCGGGTCTGGCTAAAACCTCGCGGTTGCTTGGATACGCGGTTGCTTGGATACACGCCTGCTTGCAGCGAGCGAACGGTTGGGTGGGCTGATGTACGGTGTGCTGCGGGACGCGTCTCGAGTCCGACTACCAATGCGAGGGGAACTCTAGAAAAACCTCGCAGTCTGGTCGGATCGACGCCTGCTAGCAGCGAGCACACGGTTGGTCCAGTTGGTGCGTGGATGGTGCTGCGGGATGTGGCTCGTGTCTGATAGAAACCTCGCAGTCTGGTCGGGATGGTGGTTGGCAAGATGCGACTCGGGTCTGATGAAAACTAGCGGTTGCTTGGATTGGCGTCTGCTTGCTGGAGGTCCGTTCGGTTTAACGTTAGTTTGTAGAATCCCTGATGACTGAGGTACCTTGCTTTTTATAGCTTAACGTCAGATTACTGTTGCTTCTCATTGGCCAGCTACGGAACGAATCATATTCAGTAAGGAAGCATATGATTTCTTCTTAATTTTTATTTCTCTCGCGGAGCGAAAAAAACTTTCAATTTAATGTTGAAGAAGAAGATTCATTTTCTTTAAGGAAATATTATTGTTATCATACTTTTTCTTAATTTTTTTTCATTCAGTCAACCTTATTCTCTACATAAACGAGTGTTTCTATGTCTTTCATTTTGACATCCCCAATGAGGACTCTGTTTTACCCACCACTGGCCTGAAAACTTTACAATTTCACTTGAGCCTGTTCATAAACCACGTAGACTCATTTTTGAAAATCTCAGACCCCCTCCCCCCTCGTAGACTTTTCTACATACTTTTTTTTTTTTAAATTTTGTATGAAGCGAAGACTTTGATCAGATCTCCCCCTCCCCCCAGAAAAGTCTACGTGGTTTATGAATAGCCACTTTTCTTCTTTCTTAGCGTTTCATTATTGCTTGCTCTCAACTAAATGCACTTCCGCAGTTATTAATTGGGAGCTCTCGATGCCAGGTACCATTTTTTCATTAGTATGGTTGTGTGACAAAGTACAATATACTCAGGGAGTCGACAAATTTTTCTTAACGAAAAAAATCTAGACCAGACCGGGAATCAAACCCAGCCACCTCTAGCATGGTGTTACTTTGTAGCTGCGCCTTTGCCGACTGAGCTAAGGGAGGCCCATAAATTTCACTTATATTTCATGAACTTTCCACCCATAAGTTCCAGTATTTTTCAATAGGTGGAGACACTGAAAAATATACATAATGAAGCTCATTTCGAGAGTTTCAATCGTCTTTTATCTGAAACGTGTACAGGAAAGCCAACCAGTTTGTTAACATTTTGCTCTAAAAATGAACTTTTATCCCTTCTAATGAACTTTTTTCCCTGAAAAATTAACTCCATTCCCCCGCGATCTCCTCATCAATGTAATAGCAAAGCTGCACCACCTCATTAGAATGAAAATGTAAAAACAGAACTTCTGAACAATCATTACAATGGTTGCAAAACTGTTAACCCACATCTAATTCTTCGAAAACAACAGGACGCACCTCTCTCTCGAAGGCCAAAATCGTTAAGCCAAAAACTACGAATGTAGAAATCGTTAAGCAAGTTCATCGAATCGTTTTGAATGATTTTTTCTATTTTTTTTTCTTCAATAGTGACACTTTATACCAAGGAACATTGATTTCAGTTTTGAATGATCGTGAAGTAAAGTTGCGCGAGTTAGTAGAGGCATTGTGCAACTCGAAAAAAAAAAAAAAAAAAAAACAGGCGGGAAATGTAAAAGCTGACGGAGCTATGGGTACTCAAACCACGTATAACTAGACATAGGGGGAAATACACTTCATTTGCTTTTTTCCATCGACCTACTCTTTCTTAATATAGGCTGACAAAAAATAAATAACACGGACATTTACCATAGGTTATAGTTGTGAAGATTAGAGATGAAGCTTTTTTTAAATGTTTCATTCTATTATACATACGATACGATTTATTTAGTTGTACATCTCAATGATCCGATAAATATTTAAATGACTCAAGCTATCCAGGAGTAGACGAAAGCAACACAAACATGACCCACAAGTGCAGAACTGCAACATAGACGATTACCAATATCCGAATCAACGGATATCGTCTTAGGAATACACCCAACCGTATGCCAATGGAATCCAACGAAGAGTAGGCTCGTTTGACGCGCCTCGCCATATTATTGTCGAATGGGTTTTCGACCATAAAGTTTGGAACTTGAGATTTAGCTGTAACAAAAACCGTTCAACAACATCAGTTCTATGTTGGTATCTTTTCGAATCATACACTCACCGTCATCCGTTTCATTAAGACTTGCATAAGCCACCCGTTGTTTTCGGACCTGGGATACGACACCCCGGTATTGAGTCTAAAAAAAACCATAACTAGATTAGTTTCGCTATTCTATTTACTCTATTGATTGTGCATTACATCTAGTTTCTCAAGCTGAAGACGAAGAGCATTTCTCTCTGCTGTTGTTGATTCCAGAGTGTTTTGTTTTTGAACCAAAGACTGCGTTAGAGATGCCAGCCTTTGCTCCAAGTCTGAAGAAGGGCTCGTAGGACGATTGTGTATTTTATTACGTAGTTTGGCGATTTCCGCTTCCCTAGGAAATAGCATAGATCATAATATGGGAACAGTTCTATAATGTAGGGCGTAACTTACTTTTCATGAACTTTAACGGTAAAGGCTGTGCGTTGCCTAACTAGTTCTTCTCTTGCCGATTGCAGTTCTTTTTGTTTGATTCCAAGATCGTCATCTAACTGATGAAGCTTGGTGGTTTCTACGTTAAGACGCTGTTGTAAATCTTCTACTTTGTTCTCCAGATCAAATACTGCTCCTTTAAACTTTTGTTCCGTGTTCTGCCAAAACAACTTACTTTTCTCGTATTTTTCGTTAAGTGTGCCAATTTCATCTGCTAGATTTTGTCGTTCGTGTTTCATTTGCTCCAATTCTATCAAAGTTATTTGTTCAGACTTTGCATTGCCAACCTTGTCTACTGCACCGGAAATTACATTCTCCTTCAATTGTTCGATCATTTTCTCTTTTAACTGCAGAGTTGCATGAGCTCTTACACGATATTGTTGCAGCTCAGCTATTGCATTATTGGTCTCTGCTTTGGCGATTTCAAGTTTCTGACGAAGATCTTGTTCATTCTGCATATGCTTTGATACAATCGATTCTAGTTCCGATATCGATTTTATGTATTTGGCATTAGATTCTTCAATCGACGTTAGTTTTATAAAAAGTTTATTTTTCTCATCGACTAAAACCTGGCAGAGACATTCCAATTCCTTAATCCTGCTTTCATTTTCAGAATTGGACAGCTGGGATTGAGCGCTGTCAAGCTCGATCGTTAATTCGTCTCTTTCAGATTTAACTTCTGCTAGAATTAATTTGGTTGCTGCTAGTTCCTTTTCCAAGGAATAGCCAGAGTTCGAAGCTGCACTGCTCTCACCAGAATTTGCTATAAATTCAATTACCGTTCCATCCTTTCTAGAGCTAACCGAGCTTCTCCGAGATGAGTTTTGCCTTTCTGACTTCACAGATCCACTATCCAAATCTACATAACTGTTCCTCTCATGAGAAGCGGAAGAAGCGGATCTGATCATGCCCCTAGGTGGTGTTTTGACATTTAAAGAGAGACCCTTTGAAATTGGAAATTTTATCGGAGCGATGGCAAAAGTGGAATCCGTTGTCCTTTCTGTCGTGGTCGTCCCAGGAACGGTAGTGACTTCTATCAGTGACTCTGAAGCTTCCACATCACCATTTTCAGCTGACGGGCGAGTCAATACTGTTGCTGCATTCTGGTCGATTTTAGTGAGGATATTCTCAGCTTTGCCCGCGAGATCATGAAGCCACGACATTTTACCCTACTGACTTTTCCATCGGTTCAATTCAAGCCCTTTTTTCACACAATTTCGGCACTTTATTAATGATCAAATAATAAACTGTTAAAGTTTTGTATTTTGCGATGCAGCTGCATTGTATACGACATATATTATAAGAACCATTAACGAAACAAAACAAATTATGTCACGGCCGATGAATTTACCCCAAATCTAAGTAACATTTAAGCAAATTGTGCAAAACGTCAAAACGTGCACGGCTAATGAATATAATCCAAAATTGTGTACCGCTTACACCAACGCTCAGAGAAATAATCTTTCGATATTCATAAGATTGCATTATGATTATTTGCTACAAGAAATCGTAATGAATTTTATCAATTTACCTTATCAAATATAATGATGTAAAAAAATAAAAATATGGAGCAACCTGGATTCGAACCTTGGTGAAATAAAATCCATTCATAAGTCAGGCTTAGGGCCTGTTCATAAACCACGTAGACTCATTTTTGAAAATCTCAAACCCCCCCTCCCCCCTCGTAGACTTTGTTCCATACATTATTTTGATATTTTGTATGGAGCGTAGACTTTGGTCAGAACCCCCCTCCCCCATAAAAGTCTACGTGGTTTATGAATAGCCCCTTAGGAAATTTCAACGCATCGTTCATAAGTTCAACCTTGTAAAATTCTTAAGATTATTTGGCTGAGTGAAGGGTTTATGCTTTGTTCATACTACAATGTTGTAACATGATACAAACAGCGGCTGGTTAGTCATGAAGAAAATAAATATATTTTTTGGCTCAGGAAGTACTAGTACATCGGTCCCAAGCTTAATGATTCGCCTCTAATAACGTAACTCACACCAACACACTCTCAAATATTCTGTCAAAATAACATAAATAACATAAAACAAAATAGCGAATCAAAACAAACACAAAGATACTATTACCACAAGGTAATGAAAAACGCAAGAGTGTATTGTAAGGTGTAAGGTTCTACAACAGTGAAAAAAAAACTCAAATCGCTAGTTTCATATTGATTGTTGATACAAAGCTATCTTGCTGACATCTTCCTTGTTGACACTTTTTAAAACACCCTTGTAGTCGAATCCTTGGTCGGAACAAAGCATTACCGCCCACACACAATGATAACGGAAACGGAACGGCAAACCGCAAGTTTCACAGTTGTTGCATATGAATTCGATAAGTCCAATTAGAATCGGCTTGGTTCTAGCCTGTTATCTTTCCGACAAGCAGGCTTACTCAGATAGGGCTTTGCCGTTTGCCGTTGCCGTTCAGCTTCCGTTATCATTGTGTTTATGGCCACACTTAAGGCCCAAACGCAATGTGGACGGAAACGGCAAGTTTGACAGTTATTGCAAATGACGTCGATATGTCGAATTGGAATCAAATTGGATCCAATAAGTTAGTTTTCTATCCAACATGCTGGTTTAGTCAGATTGGGCTCTTCCACTGACGTTGCCGTTCCTCTTCCGTTATCACTGCGTTCGAGCCATTAATCACAGAACTGTACTGAACTGTCAGTTGAGAAAAAAAAATCCAAATTGCTGAGCCCATCAGTGCTCTAAAAACCTTGACTTGTCATTCCTTTGGAAATGGAAAATTCCATTTTCAACCTACCGTACACTAACGGAACTTTCAACACTTTCTCTTCATATCTTTCATTCTAGCAAACATGACTATCTACTCTTGGTGCCTCATGGCGATGAGCGAAACATCTCCTTCTATATCATAATCGTTACTCCACGTTCGGAGAATACAAATATAACAATTAGAGTATGAAAAGAATAATTTATCACAATGGCGCATCCGGAAACCTCTGGGGCGATTTGGCGAAACTTATTTTTGTACTAAACCTCAGTGGTTCCCAGAGAGACCACTGTAACATCAATTGGGCAGGGATAACCTTTTATAATATTTATTTAAAAAAATCAGTGTTTTGAATAAACAAGATTTAAAATGCTTACCCTTCAGCTTTTCGTATGGCTCTGCGTCCAACTTCTTTCTTAGTTCCTCCATAACAATCGTTTTACAATCGACAATCTGGAAGCATACTTTTGAAGCATTAGATTTCTTACATACATACAAAAAATATCATACACAAGAATTTGATGGTCAATTTTACCATTATTGGGGTAAGATGACTATTGCAGTATAGTGATTTTGAACCGACTATGATCATGTCAAAACACCCATTAAAAATAGTTGATGCAACATTTTCCATAATGTCGGAATAGTCCTTGTTACCATAAATCATATGGGTATACCCATTATTCTAATTGAATTAGCGGTACAACGAGAAATATCATATGTCTTACTTGCGTTGTTCCGAAAGTGTATAGTTTAAAATATTATTTTAGTTTTTCCACCAACAATATATCGGATACGCTTGGTTATTGCATTTTTTTTTCTCCCATTAATGGGTAAAAATATACCCGTTTTTTATTGCATGAGGTCTCCTTTAATGGGTATTTTTTAACCCATTGCATGATTGAGAAATTCACCCATTTTATGACAGATCGGAATGCTATATGAAAAAGGGTGTTTTTACCCATTAATGGGTTTTCGCAAACAACCGTGTACAGGAAAATCACTGTCCGCCAGGACCCTGGTTTAGACAGAACAAGAAGTCAAAAGTAAACAAAGTAAAAATTTGTTTTGTTTTTGGGCGTATCGAAAAAATCTTTCTATATAGGTACCAACTTTTTTCAACTATTTGAATAGAATTCCCGAAAATAAACCATAATTGATCGTTCAGATCGTTTACTCCATCAATCATCAAGGAAACGAAAAATTGTTTCCATCTAGAAATATCCGTTCCAGTGTTCGATGGATTTCGACAGTCCGGATGTCGAAAAAGACTTCCCTGGGTTGTATGCATCAGAAACCAGTGGTAAAAGTAAAAAGGATGACAAGGATTGTAAGCATATTTTGAAAAATAGTGATCAGTGTTAATGTCATTTACGCTTTAAACCCTTTCTTATCAAAGTTGTCGAAACGGATGCTGAGAAAATCAGCAAGAAAGAGCTGCTAATTGGTCGCAGAAAGGACAAGAAAGAGAAGAAATCTGCCTACGCCACTTTGGAAGGGGAAAGCTCACCAGAGGAAGAGTTGGAAACCAAGTTAGATTTCGTTAACTAAAGTTCAAGTATCCAGTGGGACTATTTTTATGATTATGTCTTTTCAGAAGCCCTTCGAAGTCGAAAAAATCGAAAGCTTTCAAATTCCCTTCCAAAAGCAAAGAAAAACGTGAAAAATCCAGAGAGAAGGAAAAACCGGAATGTTCCAAATCAGAAGACACTAAACAGGTAGAGAAATCAGAGAAGCAAGAGAAGGAAAAGAAGAAAGATAAAGATAAGAAAGACAAGGACAAGAAGGAAAAGTTAAAGGATAAGAAAGACAAAAAGTTAAAACAAAGTAGCGTTAGTGAGGAAGTACTAGAATTGGGAGACGCTCAGCCCATCTTTGGTGTTTCATTGGGGCTTGCTGTTGAACGGAGTCGATGCCACGACGGTATTAATCTTCCACTAGTGGTTCGCGACTGTATTGACTATTTGCAAGAACATGGACTGCGAAGCGATCAAATTTACAAAGTGGAGGCGGTTAAGACAAAATTGCAGCAGCTAAAAAAGTGCTACAACAATCGTGAAACAAGTTACACTAACGAGTTCGACACTCCAACGGCGTGTGGATTACTGAAGCTATTCCTTCGAGAGCTTCCAGAACCAATTTTGACTACTGATTTGTCGACACGTTTCGAAGAAGCTGCATCACATTCGCAAGTATCGCAGCAGGAGCAAGAACTTGTAAGTCTGGTTGAACAACTACCCAGCTGCAATAGAACACTACTCTCTTGGATTATCCTTCACCTGGATGCTGTGACGCAGAATGAATCGTACACTAAGATGAACGCTCAGAACATCGCAATGCTTCTCAGCCCAACGTTGCAAATGTCTCATCGCTTGTTTGTTGCGATTTTGTGCCACTGCAACAATCTTTTTGCAGATACCGAGCTACTGAAGTAAGTAACTATACCATTGTGTATTCTCATTCTAGTTGAAAACCGAAATTAGTCACACCTGACAATGGTTTTTTTTTCTCCTGTTCAAACCTAAAATCGCTGTATGGCACATCAGATTCGCTATACAGCACTAGAATTTAAATTTTTGCAGTTGAAACCGCGCAGTTGAGCGCGGCAAAAAATATTCCATATTGTAATTTAGGTAGATCCTTCAAATTATTTAAGTGGCATTTAAGCTTTTCGCCTAAAGCACTAAGACATTGGTGTTTTCAGGCTAATCTTTGTGATCTTATTTTGCATAATAGTGGGGTTTATAGTATTGACAAAGTTCTTAAATAAAGCCCAAAAAATCAAAATCGCATATCAACGCGTCAGAAAATCAACGTTGATATTCCGTTTAACATCACACTGGAATATCAAAAAAGTAAGCAGCCCTCATATTGCTGATAATGTGATGTACAAGCTCGCTTATCTACAATTTTATTTTTCTTAATATCAACCACTCTCATATCATGCAAAAAGTGTACAGTCGGGTCTCCTATAGTACGGTGGGTGATACCATCCGCCCACCCTTATTTGTCGTCTGTCTATAGAATACGGCCCACCGTACTATATAAAACATGACTGTAGTTTCATTTGTTTCATTGTTATATGTATATTCGTTACATTTATATTCTTGCGGATAGAATTTCTGGAACCACTCAAATTGATGGTCTAATCGTATCGTACAGATTTGTAGGTATTAAAAAAAAAATTGGAGAGTAATATACAGCCAACTGTCGGTTTTAGCAAACATTGTAGGCTTTTATATAAAAAATAAGGTTTTTCGAAAGTTCGCATTTTGAGATAATTAATTTTTCGTATTTTTTTTTCAAATAATTGTACATAAATATTTTTTACTGTATATTTTTTATCAGAATGGCTTATTACGTACAACTTTCCTTCCCGCAGACACCATACCAATCAAACACCAAGTTTTGGTCCGATAATTTTCTTTATTACCAGCAATACCATTTTTACACAGTCGAAACGTGGCCGTGATCCAAAATGAAATAAAAAAATGTTTTCAAGGAAGGAAGAAGCCAGTCTAGTTTCAGCTATATTTTAAATAGTTGATCAGATTAATTCCTAAAGATGCTTGAATTGCCTCAGAAGCATTCCTTGGTGAGTATAACGTGTTCCTGCCTTCGCTAAGTTTTGCCAATGGAATAATTCGAAACAACAGTATGGTGACAAAGATGCTGTTCGGAGTTTCGAGAAATTCGAGATAATGTTTACAACGATACCATCATCAACACACATGTTGTCATTTGTTCAAATAAAGATAACGTTGTTCTTCTTCTAACTTTTTCCTCTGTGTGCGGTGACAATGGTTTGTGAATAGCAATGTTTATATATTTCACAGTCATAACTACGCATTGTCTTTCATCAGAATATTCAATGAAGCGATTTAAGAAACAGAAGACATCTTTACTCTCAAGATTGTTCTTGAAGTAACGAAAAACATTGTATGCGAGGACTTTTCTGATTATTATTAATTTTGTTTTAATTTGAAATTGCAGATATGTTCCTCCTATCACCGCATCAAGTCCAAATCTACCGGAAACACCGGACGAAATTTCGACCGAATTGAAAAAGCAAGAGAGCTTACTGGCACAAATACATGCTGAGATGCATGCAGGTTTTGTATCAAAGAAACGAGAAGAGCAACTATGGGAAGTACAGCGAATCATTACACAACTCAACGTACGTGACCTAACCATGAAGATATAGTTGACCATTATCTGATTTTATCCATCCTTTTATTTTCAGAGAAAACTTAGATCGTTCGAGAAAAAATCTGATTGCACTCAAAAAAGTTTGGACGATACTGTTGATGGTGATATTTCGATCGATTTAAACAAAGCCAAATTGTCATGTTCTGATGATGAATCGTCAATAAAAACCGTCACTGGAATTTCTACAGAATCAGCCACAAACACAGAGACGAAAAATACTCCTCACGAAACACCCGAGGAATCTGCACTTATAGAGCAGAAAATAAGCGAAATCGAATCTCCTGAAAACGTAAAGGCTGATCAATCGACATCGGTCGTTCCAACAAACACTGATCCCACGATTACGACAGACCAAGTGACTGTTACAGATAATGGCTTCATGTTATTCCCAGAGAATCATCCGGACTATTTGTTGTTGATTCGTTTGCAACTTGAAAATCAGGAGTTGCTTAGTTGGAAGGCACAACTGCAGGCAAGAATCAATGCAGAACGAGCAGAAATCGTGCGAATGAAAAGATTGTTGATCACTGACAACGGGATTACCCTTGAGCCTAGGAGTTTGGATTGTTCTGTTAGTGATAATGAAGATTACGAACGGCTGGTAGCTCATTATGCGAAAGAGAATGCACTTTTGGAGCAGAAGCGTCAAATGCTTGCAAAAGAAATCTTTGAAGAAAGTAAAACTTTAATCCAGATGCAAGTTGATCTGGCTTTGAATCGTTATAAAATATAGTTAATTTTTAATACCTAAATGACTTTACTCTCTATGTATGCTTTAAAGATCTTGTTAAATAAATGTACGCTTGGAATTATATGGCCGTTTTACACTTTTATTATGGACACTCATATTAATACACTCATATATTAATATCAAATATGTACAATTTAATCGAATATTTACGCAGCCGTTTTCATAATGATAGTTCTTATGACAACCAATAATTATTCGTTTGATGCTTACTTCAATGGCATTTACGTGATATTCTTCTAAATTATAAAATAAATAAAACTATTAGAAAACACTTAACCCTCCACTTAGGACAATTATAGGACTGTATGTGGGTGATTACATTTGTTCACTCAAAGTTTCACATTAAGGCTTATTTGTATCTTCACCTTAAGCAACGTCAGAACCATGTCCAGCATCACACTAAGAAAAGGATTTGAATACCTTTTAAAAATGCTATTTATGGGGTTCGCTTAAGGTGATAGTAGATGGACTCCACAAGTGGCTTCTATTATTTTCGAACGCATTTTCAAAAACCTTAAACATTTCGTGATTCACTTGAATGCTGCAGTGCAACAAAAATTTTTTTTTTGTTTGTTGTTTGGGGGAAAAAAAATAAGAAGAAGAAGAAGAAGCAGGGGACAACAATCCTCTCTCTCTTTTCTATGTTCTCTCTCCTATATACTTAAAAGAATTTTTTTTTTTGTTTCAGCACTCTTTTTTTTTTTTGTTTTTTTTTTTGGATTTTTCCAAGGATTGCAAAACATGTTTTTTTTATTATTTTTGAAAAAGGGGGGGGGGGGTGAAGAAAAAGAATAATTTATTCTTCTCATCTCTTATTTTTTTTTTTTTTTTATTAAAAAATAAAAAAAAAACTTTTCGCTCGGGCGGGGCCCTGGGGGGGGGGGAGGTGCGGCATCTGCTAGCATGTCAAAACACCTTGTCGACGTTCACCTCACGCCACAAGACTTTGACTCGATATTTTGACATGGTAAGTGATACCACACGGGTCCTCCCTTAGCTCAGTCGGTAAAGGCGCGGCTACAAAGCAACACCATGCTGGAGGTGGCTGGGTTCGATTCCCGGTCTGGTCTAGGCATTTTTCGTAAAGGAAAATTTCTCGACTCCCTGGGCATAGCGTATGATTGTACTTGCCACACAATCATACTAATGCAAAAATGGTACTTGGCATCGAAAGCTCTTAATTGATAACTGTGGAAGTGCATTTAGAACGCTAAGTTGAGAGCAAGCAATAGGCTAATTGTGAAAGCAAAAAGCTTGAAATGCTAAAGAAGAAGAAGAAGTGATACCACACCTCCGCCACATCAGTGGGCGCCTCGACTTAGGGAGTGGGATGGCGGTGTCTAAATTTAGGGGATGCAACGAAAAATGATATTATTTTCAGCACTGGTAGCTCAGTCATTTCCTATGGACTGTATCGAAAATAAGTTATCCTTATTTTTCTTTCAAGTCATAAAAAATTATTTTTTTATGAAAAAAAGTAATTTTTTTTTTTTGGTGGGGATTTTAATTTATATTTTGTAAGAACAGATGAAATTAATATTATTCTATTCGAATTTGCGAATTTTTGATCGAACACTTTTCATCAAGTTCCGGACAAGTGTTTCATCACATGTTTTGGACGCCTTAGTCCACATTTTTTTTGAACTGCTGCCCATTCTCAGCTGCTTTACCAGTTTTTTTTAGACCCTCTTCACAATAGCCCAATAGCGTTCGATGGGCCGAAGCTGAGGGCAATTTGGCGGATTGATGTCTTTCTCAACAAAATCTATACCCGTGAGCCAATTGAGAGTTGTTTTGGCGTAATGCGCCGACGCTAAATCGGAATTAAACAGTGGAGGGGCACTATGCTTCTGATATAAATGCACTATGCTTCTGATATAAAGTGTCTTCTGCAGACACTCAGATCGATAGATTTCCGAATTGATTGTTCCGGTAGTGTAAAAAATGGTAGACTTCATACTGCAGGGGCATATTGCTTGCCATACCAGCACTTTTCGACCAAACTTCTCCACTTAAATCGACCTCCCCTAAGACGGCAGCGTAATATTGTGGATCTGGAAGGATTTTTGAGTCCTCTTTGACATAGGTCAAAATACATGCATCCGGTCGCTGCAAAACTTGCGAATACAATTTCCGGACCCTTGTTGCTGCGCGTCGCTTTTGTTCTGCTCTTTGTTTGGCGATTTTCTGCTTTTTGAAGGTCTTTAGGTTGTTTCGTTTCTTGATACGTTGAATCATTCCGACGCTAGTGCCCGCTTTATTGGCCAAATCACGTGTCGACATTGATTTGTTCTTCCGAATAAGAGCTACCACTTTCTGATCCAGTTTAGGATTGAAAGATCCACGTTTTCTGCCTCTTCCTGGCAGTTCATCCAAAGAACAGTATTCCCCAAACTTAGTTATGATGGATTTTACACTCGCGTGATGAATTCCAAAGCGCGTCTTTTCACGTAGCCATGTGTCCAATACCTTAATTTTTACGACTTTTTCAATGCGCGACATTTTGAAAACGAAGAATTTAAACCGTGAAAACAAGTAAACGAACGAAACATGACAGTCACACGCACAGCATACACTTCGTCAGTGAATTTTGCATAGGGTGTTGAGCAAATGCTTCCCTGGATTCTGATTTTGTTCTCAGCCGATTTTTTTCAGTGTTACAATATTTGTGATTCATTCTTTAGGATAGTGAGTGAATTATGCTTACCTAGTAATGGACAAATACAATCCTTCAGAATTTTCAGCAAACTCTACACTTAACATTGATTGAACACTTGATACCATTATGAGCCAAACATTCACAGGATTTGTAAAGAATTTCAATTTGCACTGCAACCTAACTTTGGACTAAACTCAGCAGTCTGGGTTGACCTTAGTCTTCAAACTTAGCTCAATGAATATTAGCATATGATCAGTGGTCCACCGTGCGGCGCAGCTTATAAGCGAAGCAACTCATCAACAGGATCAGAAGCAGCATCCGGAAAATTGATGTGGCAGCCTTCCAGCGGGCATGAACTATAGTTCTGATAGTAGTAGAATCATTATGTAACATTTATTTATTAACATTTAATGGCGAGATTTGAACCATCAACCTTCGTATCCTCAACTACGTGACATACCAACTGCGCTATCCTAGAATTGAATGAAGTATAAACGAATCGTCTATATAAGCTCAATATTATATATTGAATAGTAGCAGAAGTGATGCTTTAATTGAGCTACATTGATATTCTATTTATAGCGTTGTCTGTAAATAACCAACATCAGTGCTCAATTAAACCTTCTAAATGTTGTTATTAAACGTCTGAATTGGCAAGCTGTACCCAAGCTTTGATATTGGATGTTCGGTTTTACTATTTACGTGCATTACTGAGGCATGTTGAACAAGAGACGAATAAAAGATATGACAATGTTTTCTGATGTTATTTGTTAACACTGCGCTGTTTTCTATTCGAATGGGCAATGTAAAGAGTAGCCTGTGAGCTATTTGCTCCAAGCAGTTGACAATAATATTTCAACTCTTAAAAACAGGTCAATACTTTTTCACCGGCACCAAAAATGAACAACTCATAAACGAAAACATAGGAATTAACTGAATTCAATGAATATCTGTATCATTTATCCAGCATAACTTGAAGTTGAAGAAGAAATATTGATCAAACAAAATTACGAACACATCGGAGGCTTTACTAAGGCATTTAAAAGACCTTTATTTCAATTGTAGTTTATTTTGCTGATTATTGTTGTATTGTGTTTGAAAATTGGAAATATTCTTATCCATATGCAACTCTAGGAGTGGACAGCAATTTCTGCTAGAACCAAAGATGTGAAGAGAAAGTATTGATAGATCCGTAAGAGCACGGCAGGTTGTGAAACCGCCTTCCAAACATGCCCTGCGCTCAATTTCAACTACTTCTATTCAATTTCACAACCTGCCGTGCTTTTACGGACCTATCAATACTTGCTCTTCACATCTTTGGTTCTAGCAGAAATTGCGGTCCACTCCTAAAGTTGCATATTGATAAGAATGATATTTCCAATTTTCAAACATTATAATTAATTACGTGCTTCGTGCAACAACATATAACATGATTAGTTTAAATGAGCATGAGCATGAGCATGAGCATGATTGACCGCCCACGGATGCAATTCCGTTATTGCCAGATCAGCAGTATTTGCACAAAGAACCAACAGATGATGTTTGGGGCAAACATACATCTTCAATGTGTAAAAACTGGTGACCGATTATAAAGCAATACCGGCGCCGGCCGTGCCCGAATGCTGGTCAAGTAGGGAATAGGAAGGAACGTGTTGACGTGATACTCGCTTTGAAGGAAGCCGAGAAATCCTCTGCACTTCCACGAGAAATCACTGGGATGTTGGATAGTTTGGGAAAGGTTAGCAGCAGGGTTCGTTTTGGTTAACGATACGCTGAAAGTACATACCTACACTATCCGCCAAAAGCAATAGACCGCTCCAATGTGACTGAAAATAGACAAGCATAACGAAAAACAAAACAAAACAAAATAGACAAAATAAAACAGGATATTAGATATTGTCTTCAAAATATGGTAGAGATAAATTATTTGTTGCTTTGCAAACCAGCTCTCCTCGATGTCCTAGATGGCCAAGTCCTTCTGGACCCGCAGCTGCTGCCGTCGGCACTCGTCCCCATCAACTCGACCGTCGCCGACGTGTCGGAAACCTTCCGTTAGTAATTTGATATCTATTTCTAATACACTCTTCTTGCACCGATTAATTTACAAACTAGGCCTGCACACCGAATCAAAATTCACTTTGGCACAGTTGTGGTATTTTCCTCTAAAATCTAGTTCTAGATATTGGCACTTGGTTGCAGGAAACAGACTCAATAAGAAAAATAAACTCACTTATGACCTCTAACTTTACACGGTTGCTAAACAATACACACTATCTTCCCCCACAATACCCGCTAACGCCGACACTTAGGACCTGAGCTCGCTTGAGAAAAAATCACCAACACACAGCAGCGCAATTGATTGTATGCAGTTTTTTGAATCCCGCGACACGCAACACTCTTCTAACTTCAGCTCACCGGAACCAATTGCACACGCACACTAGTAATCCGCGACGCAGAACAACGCGACGCGCGACGAGGTGCTACTGCCGCAGACGTCGTGCCAGATGATACCGTTGTTGTTGTTGTTGCCGCTGATGCGATGCAAACTACTGCCAACACACACAACCACGTACCTCTCTATCTTTACGTTTTTGATGAATCGCATGGGGTGGGTGAATAACAAAAAATCCAATCCACCAAATTCACACCAACACCACTGCGCTTCTCCCAAAAAGTGCGAACGCGAGCGACAGACAGTGAGAGAGTTCAGCGCGAGAGGGAGAGGTTGAGCGAAAAAAAATTCAGCAAGAAAACTCCTCTTCACTGCCAATGGAGGCTGAGAACCAAGCAAAAAATATGTTTTCGCCACTTTTCCAATCTTTTCACCGACGGAAAATATCACTTTCACAACGTACGCGATTTCTGCTAGCCTGGAGAACACTTTTCAGGCGCTTTCGAATGCGATTTCACCCGCACAGTACGGACTTTTTCGCGAGCACCTTCTCACGTCACCTGATTAGTGTGAATCCGTTTTTTGTTTTTCAACATATAACATGATTAGTTTAAATGTATATAAACGATGTTTAAATGGATTTATAAACTGCATGAATATCTTTTTGTTGAACTGTGCAAATTTAGATACATATAAATACTAAAATGACTTTTACTAAGCATGTTATTAAAACAAAATGAAACACTTGAATAAATGCTAATATTTCAATTGAGAACATGGTTATTCAGCACACAAAATTGCCCATGTAGCATCAATCACAGTAACCCATGAGTCAGCAGACAAAATTTGACAGCTCTATCAGTCGAAATCTAACCGTGATGGCAAAAACAGTGAAGCAACTGCGTTTAGAAGTGTGCGCGTTCAAAGAATGGCACCGCGCCGCGTTGAAAACTGACATCGTGCGGCACTTTGTGGACGCCGAATACGCCCGTTCCGGCATCTACAACATCTTGGCACTATTAGACAACAATCAGAGCATCGAAAGAAATCCCAGTTCAAGACGACCGACGACCATGAGCGAAAAGAAGCTCCAAAGAATGCTGAAGAGGAAGACCGAGGAAAAAGTGGCTACATCGTTGCGTGCGCTTGGCCGGGAGGGCGGTTCAACCGGCCAAACAGTGAAAAAGTACCTGGCGAACATGAACATACATGTCAGGAAGTGGAAGTCGCGTCCACTGGTTTCGGATCTGCAGGCAATGACGCAGCGGCAGCGGCTGAATAAGATGGTCAACTCGATTTTCCCGGCGAATCGCGACGAGGCGGTGGTGATGGACGACGAGACATATCTCACCCTGGATGGCAACGACTGGCAGGGCACTTCGTATTTTACTTCCCCCACGAAGGAAGTGAGCTCCGAGGTGAAGTTTATTTCACACACCAAGTTCCCCAAGAAGGTGCTGCTGTGGCTGTCAATCAGCGAGAAGGGGATGTCAAAGGCGCTCTTCTTTTGCTCCGGACTGGCCGTGAACGGGGAAATTTATAGTATGAAATGCCTGCCGGAAGTTGCGTCGTTCATAAAAAAAAAACCATAAGGGCGAAGACGCGGTGTTCTGGCCGGATCTGGCGTCGGCCCACTACTCGAAGCGATCGTTGGAGGAGATGGAGCGGCTGAATATCGATGTGGTACCCAAGTCGGCGAACCCGCCTTACGTCCCCCAGCTGCGTCCCATCGAGAATTTTTGGGCCAACCTGAAGCGTAAGATCTACTCCAACAATTTTGTCGCGAAAACTGAGGAGGAATTGGTAGTAAATAGAGTATGTATGGAATAATATTTAAATATTATTCCATACATACTCTATTTACCACATTGCCATTGTCGTGACCGGCCCGAGATGTCCCGTCTCCGGACCGAGATATTCTGTCGCTTCCTCAGAATCATCATACCTGACCAAGGTTTTCAGCCACGGCCTTGTTTGCTCGTTCCTTTACTCTTTGGCGATTCTGCTGCTGCCTGCTTGGTACTGCTGCTGCTCTGGGTCCGTTATTCCAAACGTTCGTCACAAGAATGAAGGCTACACGTTTAGGCAGCCTTTATTTATACCCAACGTTGGTGCTAGCTGTGTTACACTTTTGCTTCGCTAGCCAATGACATTTCATTTTCACACTGCCTACTTTTTTATAACCATGCATCACGCTCACATGATTCTACTCCACTTGATTTAAATATTATTCCATACATACTCTATTTACCACATAATTGATAAATAAAACGAAGAAAGAACTCAAAAACATGCCTACACGCATGTTTTTGTACGCCATGGCGAATGTTCCGGTTAACTGCCGGAAGGCCGTTCACAAGGGCGTAGAATTTTTTTACAAGCAAGCTTAAATAATTACCTTCCATGGGAAATTTATCAAAAGCAATAATCTGTCTTTGCTTTTTTTTATGACCATCCGAAAAAAGTCTATTTTTTTAATGCAAACGTTATTTCAGCCAGATTTTTTATTCAGCTACGAAAGTCGTAATTCTGCTTTAATAAGGCATGTATGCTTATTTACTGCTTTCGTTTGTTTGTTGGGCGTAGTAACCATCCGAGTGATGTTTTTGTAGGAACAGAATGAGAATTTTCTGCAAATACTCTCTTTGGTAGACTTGCTAAATGATGTCAAGCCACTTGGTTTGAACCACGGCTGCGAAATCCCCTAATCGGAATCTGCGATGTAGAGCAACACTTTTTGTTCAAACTTGTGCTTGAATTTGTACTTAGCCTTCGGAGATGTTGTAGATTTGTCCTTAGTGTAGAGACTGTCGTTTCCGGGCATCTGGGACCTCGACAAGGGAAAGTAGCTTTCTTCGTCCAGAACGTAAGACTGGGATTTCACAGTGTTGATTTGTTCGTCCGTGTATTCTGGAGATCTGGTTTTATTTCGACATACTATTCCCTCCTGTTTCAAAGTCTTACCGATA
This sequence comes from Aedes koreicus, assembly GCA_024533555.2. Taxonomy (NCBI): domain Eukaryota; kingdom Metazoa; phylum Arthropoda; class Insecta; order Diptera; family Culicidae; genus Aedes; species Aedes koreicus. The sequence continues at coordinate 29,181 of JAHHFK020004828.1, forward strand.
TACGACTTCGATCAATTGAACTTGCTGGCCGCTTTTCGCTGGTTCACCGAATCTTTGTTGTTAGACATAGTGTGCAGCGATTGGAGCGTCTTCTTATCCATAATCTTTGTTGAAGGGCCATTACCTTTCTTCCGGATTACTACCATGGTTGTCAAAATACGGTATATGACGGGTTTCGAAACATTTTTACGCTTAAAATGTTCCACCGTGTACTTTTTCCCATGATCTTTATTCACTTGAATGAATTGTACAATGCACGCCCGCAGTACTTCCTGTTTTGACAATTAGACATGTTGGAGTGAAAGTCTGTGTGAGTGACAATTTTCTGAATATTGTAAGGATTCATTCACATAAGGTGATATTTCTTTGAAAGCATTATTTTTCTCCTGGTGAGTGTGTGTTTTTTAGTGGAATACCTGTAACTAGAAAATGAGAAGAAAGATTAGTAATTTCCATTTAATTCCAACTACCTTTATTGCTTATCTTGACAGTTACGCGTATTTCGTCTACAATGTGCCAGTCGACTATTAGTACACGTCACTGAAGAAATCTGCACTTTGTAGACGAAATACGCGTATTTTCAAAATAAGCAATAAAGGTAGTAGGCTTTAAATAGAAATTATTAATCTTTTTTCTCATTTTCTAGTTATTGTTCTGATAGAAAAGTATTGAAGTCTTTTCCCTTATTTGGTGATCATCGGTTATTTCTAACAAAATTTACAAGAAAAAATATCTCTGTATTTTGGACGAATTTTATTTAAGATTTTCAGTTTTTTTATTTTTTTATTTTTTTCAAATAAACAAGTGAAGTGTTAGTTTTCTAGTTTTCCCTTGTAATTGTTATTCTACGAATAGGCTCGTAAAAGTGTTTACGGAAGTTCAAGATTTATAGATTCAAATTTCACATTATATCCCTCTTAGCTGATCTTGCTCGGTCTGTTGAGCGGGGTTTGTCCAACGTTGCGATCTTTCTCAGTAGTTTGGCTCTCTATCATGATTATGTGCAAATTATACGCCGAGTTTTGATTGAATCACTATAACTCTGGTTTTTCTTTATTGATAATCTTGCAGTCACTTAAATTGAAAAGCAGGATTCCAAGTTAATAGCACTCAAGGTGTCCGTTAAATCAAGCTCAGAATATTCATCTAAATCTGCTTAAGACTTGTAGCGAATCTTGATCAAATTTTTAAACGAATTTTGCTCGGGAGTTATACTGAATTTGGTTTCAATAAATGAATGCATCCCATTGATAAATTGACTCCCTTTAACGTGAAACACACATATTCAAATCAATAAAATGTGCAATTTGCATGATCGAACACTAACAGTTATCAAATCAATATGAAATATGCACACTTAGAAAAGTTTACAGTACTCGGTAATATATTACCGAACTTTCAACAGCTGAACGTTCGGTAATCCGATTTACCGGATTTCGGTGAAATTTTATAGTATTCCGGTAAAAAAATTACCGGAACTTGTCAAATTTTACCGAAATCCGTTAAATCGGATTACCGAACGTTCAGTTGTTGAAAGTTTGGTAAAAAATTACCGAATACTGTAAAATTTTCTAAGTGTGGGGAATGATCTAATGAATCAACCATTTATTGCTTAGCTCGAATTGCCCTCTCTACCGAAACATGTACCAATGGTCGTCATCGCCCTGAGCGATAACATACGAAAGTATCTTAGACATTTGAAAATTGCTCTCTACTCACTTAGATAATTTTACAGTATTCGCTAATTTTTTACCGAACTTTCAACAGCTGAACGTTCGGTAATCCGATTTACCGGAGTTCGGTGAAATTTTACAGTATTCCGGTAAAAAAATGACCGGAACTTGTCAAATTTTACCGAAATCCGTTAAATCGGATTACCGAACTGCTGTAGAAAGTTCGGTAAAAAATTACCGAATACTGTTAAATTTTTTAAGTGTGTAAGTTTTTCTAACAGGGTATACATTTGTGATCATATTACATATGTTATGTGTAATTAAAAACTTTGAAAATCATCGGAAAGAGTGTTGTATTTAATAACAATTTCGTCGGTTCAACCATCAAACAAACAGGTCTGGCAACATTCAAAACAACTGGAGGTGTAAGTTTGCCGGATAGTCAAAGCAGCCAAACACAATGAACTGGCCAGAGTGAATAAGCTGAAGCAAGGGAAATTGAAAAAAAAACCCGAATTAATCCACTGATGGTGACACTTCACCAGAATTACGAACTCAAATGTGGCCAATATGGTACATATTTTCATCAGAAATTCCAGGAAGAACCAGGCCATTCGATATGTCATACATTCAGTTTATAAAATGAACTATTTGTTAATCCTGAACGTATTGTTCATCGATGTGATTAAAATATTGCCATTAATAGTCTTTAACGACCTGTTTATGTTAGTTATATAATAGGGGAAATTATACATAAATATTAGAAGTTCCATATAATCAGTCAATAGAATGAATTATTAGACGATCCTAAGAGTCAATTTTAGTTATCGATAGGGATTCGAGATGCTTAATAAGTACATGTTCATTGAAAATTGTGTAGTTATAGTGCAAATGCAGAACAATAGAATACAAGCGGCATCGATTAGTGCGAGTTGTGTTTTCCGGTTTTGAGCTGCAACGAGTATATTTTCATCTCACAATTATGTGCTCTCAGGTATTGTTTTGGTCATATCTCCATGATGGATTATCGAATCATAATGAAATTTTGACGAGTAATTTGAGAATTTTATAACTTTGATTTGTAGCTAACAAAACTAAAATCGGTACACAAATAGCTCAGTATGTAATCGGAGACTAAACTGTTTGAGTACTATAATAATAGGCCGTCAAGTACTGTTTCGTTCATAGCTTCGTAACGAAATGTCCAAATAACACACACACACACACACACACACACACACACACACACACACACACACACACACACACACACACACACACACACACACACACACACACACACACACACACACACACACACACACACACACACACACACACACACACACACGCGCGCGCACACACACACACACACACACATACATACATACATACACACAGACATGTGCTCAGTTCGTCTGGCTGAGTCGAATGGTATATGACACTCGGCCCTCTGGGGCTCGGATAAAAAGTCGAGTTAAACCATAAACCAATCAGGACATTTGGCCACATCCGGAACCGATTCTGGTAAGGCCCAAAACTCATCATCGGAATCCGAAGAACTTTTGATTGCATTGTCTTCTGGTTCTGACTCAACTACTTCGGCATCTGAAGATCCAAAATCATAATTACCATTCAAGATGAAATTTAACTGAAAAAAGATAAAAAATAACTTGTCCATTTTATAATCAAAGTGATCTTTTTTTTATAAATCTGGTATATGGAACTGAGTTTTTCTCACAAAGTCACCCCTAATTTTTGCAATACTTATTTTAAGAACCACATGAAAAAGTTGAAATGTTCGAGTTTCATGTTTTACAAACTTGAACCCAATATGTTTTATTTATGAAAACCCGATCACGACTGGAATTCGGCTAATTAATACCAGAAACCAACCCTGAGCCGACTTTGTACTGTGAGAACCGATCATTTTTTGGAACATGTCCTTGTAATAAAAAAAAGTCATGCCACCTGCTCATGACAAAGATCTTCAGGAATTATGTAAATACTGTAAATACATAATGTAAACGTCATATCAGATGCATTTTTTTCTATCGAGCTGAAACAAGAGCCCTATTTTTTTTTTCAATTTGTCAAACCCGGTTTGAAAACCCGACTGCTAACCATCTCTAGTGAAAATTTCAGGGCAGCTTTTGTAAACATACCTTTGGATACAATTTTCTCACAAACGAAAGACACCCACGGAAACCAACATCGTTGGGAAGCGGAAAGTTTCCCTATTAGTGATTATCGTGAGCAGTCTTCAGTTGATGATAAAATGGCCTACAAAGATTTGTTTAAAATAAGCGTATATTTCCTTTTTACATGTAGCTCTGGATTTCATGTTTACAATCGAGTTAACTATAAGGAAATGTACATTCATTATGTCACGCAAAAAGTAACTTTTTAGTAGCTTTTAGTAGCGGCGACCCGGGAGGGTCAGCAAAACGTAGACTGCCAACGTATATGAACCCTATCAACCAATTCGGCGAGCTGACATTCCTCCAGTTGATTGGAAAGGATGGGGCTCCACTCCCGAGAAATCCAATCATCATCGGTAAATCGGTAGAAGCTTGTGCTGAAGGAACGATTGAAAGCGCCAACTCCAAAGCACGAGGAACTTAATACACCTTGAGAGTTCGTGAGTCGCCAAGCTGCTCAGGCTGAATAGACTGATCGATGGCACTGAGGTTGAAGTTGCTCCCCATCCGAACCTAAACGTGTGTAGATGTATAATTTCAAGCTGGGACTAGATCGATTTGGAGGAAAAAGATGTTTTACAGGAGATTATTAGCCAAAAAGGTATCCGTGTGCAGCGAATCACCAGAAACGAAAATGGTAAGAAGGTGAATACACCCGCACTGATCGTGACGCTCTGCAAGACCACGATTCCGGGTAACCTCAAAGTCGGTCTGCTTAACATTCCCCCCTGTCCGTACTTCCCAAATCCCATGCTGTGATATGGCTGCTTCAGCTATGGTCACACTCGCGCCCGATGCCCTGGACCGCAACGTAGTTTCAACTGTTCTGGCGATCATCATGGAGAAGAGGAATGCAGTGAGAAATCACTCTGCCGAAACTGCAAGGGTGAACCGCCAGTGTCCGGTGTATAAGAAGGAAATGGATATGATCAAAGTTAAAGTGCATGATAAACTGACATTCCCAGAGGCGAGAAAACGTGCTGCTCTACAGTCTGGAGGCAGTTACGCTCAGGTAGTAGCACAACAATGCGTTTTCGAGAAAAAGCTGAACGACCTTGAAGCGGCCATGAAGGGTAAAGATGCAGAACTAGCCAGCATGCGGGAAGAAAGCAAGCGAAAGGACGAAAAAATTAAAATAATGGCCAACATCATCAACCAGCTGAAGCATCAAATCGCCAGTAAAGAAAAACCGCAACACAGCAAGGAACAAATCGCTATCATCGAAAAACCTCAGCATAGTAAAGAACAACAAACAACGCACACGATAACAATCCCCGTTACCCGATCGAGGAATAATTCTCCAGTTGTTTTGGAAACGCAGCGCGGTCGTCCGCCAAAGCATATTCACGGCAAACCCGCCACATTACCGAATATAAGCCCGCCACCGAAGAAAACCGCAACCAAAACACATGACCTCATCCAAATGGAGTACTCTGACGAAGAGTCTGATGCATCTGAGACCCCGCAAAATAAGCGCTACACAGAAAAAAAAACATTTAATTCTCTGCGTTATCTAATGCACATAAAGGGAATGCTAGATTTGACAGAAAATAAAGGAATATTTCATGTAAATAAAGCCCTATAACGCCTATTTCTAGCCTTTTGTATGAAAGATTGCAAACATTGTTGTATAGCGCATGAAAGATTGCAAACAATTTCGTTGTTTACGCTTCCTTTGGATTGAAATTAAACTAGGGGAAATTTTACGCGTCTGTTAAAATTCATTATTTTTTTTATGAATAACAACAACGGATGGAAAATTATAAAGACATAAGCACGAATTCGGACAACGAGACAAATCGATTCGGAATTGGGGAATGTGCAGTACCCCTTCCGACGCAAGTGCAGCAGGTTGAAGGAGCCATCTGGGACGTCTCACCCCAACCCGTTGATGGTGAATTCACCTCTGTAACCGATGAAATTTTCGATAATACCACCACGACACCGGAAACATGGGATAGACGGCAGGGGGGGGGGGGGGGGGGGGGGGTTTCTTTATCCCTTTTACACCCTGACGGCCGGCCTACACCAAAAAGCACACTTACCAATACCGCAACGTTGATACCCAACGAAACTTCCGAAACTGACAACGTAGAAACCGTTACTTGGGGGCAAAGCGTCCCACAGGCAACACGAAGATAATCAACCTCATCGTCGTCTTCCAGCACACGAACGATCGTTAACAGCCGCTCCGGTGGTTGCTTCGCCCTGCAATCGAACCTGCGTGGACTCCGGGCTAACATCAGCGAATTAAAGCTCCTTATCGCCGACCTAGAACCTTGCGTCGTCGCACTCCAGGAGAGCAAGGTGAATTAAACCGTCGCCCCGCCAGATTTCGTTGGCAGAATCTACACGTTGCTTCTGAAGTCGAACAGCGTACACTACTGGTAACACGGGGCAGGCCTTGCCATCCGGGAAGGCTTACCTTTCGAGCAAGTACGAATCGACGCAACTCTCCACCTCGTCGCAGCACGTATCCACGCACCAATTCAGGTTACGGTAGTATCAATATATGTTCCGCCGAGTTCCGTTCAGTGTCAGGCCGCGTTGAGTGACTTGTTCGAGCAACTGGAAGGTCCAGTTTTATTCTTGGGTGACTTCAACGCGCATCATCTCACGTGGGGGTCACGAACGTCGGACACGCTTGGTCGATTCATCGCCGAAACTACCTTTGATAAACAGCTTGTGATCCTGAATGATGGCGCAGCTACCCGCATCGATCCAGGTACCGGAGATACCTCGGCCATCGATTGACGATCTGCTCCGAAAATCTGGCCATTAGGTTCATTTGGCGAACCCTGTCGGACACGCACAACAGCGACCACATTCCGATAACGGTGTCTCTCGGTGTACTGCGAAGATGGCTCTACGATCGTGCTGCCTGGCCGTTGTATGAACGCATCACCGCCGAAACCATTCGCCCAGAGGTTAACTGGGACGTTAACAGCTTCACCGAGAAAGTCATAGCAGCAGCGACGAAATCCATACCGCGGACCAGCGGCCGTGTTGGACCAAGATCGGTACAATCCGTCTGCGACGAAAGTGCCTGCCGTCCCTTCGACGACTACAGCAATACGATCCTGAACAAGCCGAAGCACTAGAGAGATTCCAAGAAGCCAGAGCGGCGGCACGGAAAGCTATCTGGACTTGCTTGCAGGACAGCAAGCGAAGGAGCAGTCGTAGGAAAACTTCGTGGTGACAATCTCCGACAACAGCGCACGGGGGTACTCAAGCAAACAGGTGGTTTTACAGACAACCCCGAAGAAGCAGCGGAAGAACTGGCTAAATGCTACACCGCGAGATCAGTGACCTCCAGCTACGCCCCATCGATCCCGATGGTGAAGGCAGCAGCTGAACGAGAGTCCATAGATGTTTTGCCTAACACCGATGATGTGTACAACATCGACATTACCCTGAATGAACTTCTGTGGGCTCTCGACAAAGGGCGAGGTGCTTCGACAGGTACGGAAATGATCCATTGCTTCAACGTCTTCCGCTGTCTGTGAAATTTACGCTCCTTGAACTGCTGAGCAAAATTTGACACAGTGGTGAGTTCCCCACCAGCTGGCGGAATGCTACTGTTGTTCCCATTCCGAAGACGAACAGCCACGATTCTGGACCTGATGCCTTCCGACCGATCTCGCTCACCAGCTGCATGGCGAAGCTGTTTGAGCGAATCATCAACCGTCGGCTGATTGCCGAGCTAGAGTCGAATGGACGGCTTGACAAACGCCAACACGCGTTTCGAGCAGGAGGCGGGACCGAAACATACTTTGCAGAACTGGAGAGATATCTACCAACCGGAAGCGAACACTCACTGATAGCGTCCTTAGATTTAGGGAAGGCATACGATACCACTTGGCGACACGGTATTCTGCGCACCTTGAAGACTTGACGGATACGTGGTCGCGCGATAAACATGTTGCGGAGCTTTCTCCCGGAACGGACATTCCAGGTGTCTGTAGGAGGACACATGTCTAGTAAACACGAGCTGGAATATGGAGTGCCACAGGGTTCGGTCCTATCCGTAACGTTGTTTCTAATCGCAATGCAACCCATCTTTCGGGTAGTACCGAGTGGAGTCAATGTATTGTTGTACACGGACGACATCCTTCTCGTGGTACGAGGAGCAAAAAGTGAAGGCCTCCATCGCAAGCTGCAGGCCGTAGACAAATGGGCGAAGAGCGTGGAATTCACCATGCCAGCAACGAAGTCGCACATATTTTATTGCAGTCCGAATGCACATCAGGAACCTGCACAAGACATAACAATCGAGCGAGTCACCGTTCCAAGGACCAACCGGCAGAGGGTTCTGGGTGTTACCCTGGATCGGACCCTTACATTCAAACCACACTGCCAGATGGTTCAGAAATCGTGTGAGTCTCGATTGCGGGTTTTAAAGATGATCAGTGCCAAGCTTCCACGTGGCAATCGGACATCGTTGCTGACCTACGGTATAGGCTTGGTGAGCCGTGGAGGGCCAACAACTTTGAAGACTCTTGCTCCTCCATAAAATTCAATGTTTCGGTATGCCTCCGGAGCTTTCGTGACCAGTCCGATACTTTCGATTATGGCTGAAGCGGGAACCCTATCGTTCGAATTGTTGGCAGCACAGTCTATAGCGCGGACTGCCATCCAAATAGCTGTGAAGAATCGTGGCAACATCACCCTTCCGTTGATCCAAGGAGCCTCGAACCGCTTCGAAGATTTGACAGGTACAGCGCTCCCCACTGTCGGTCAACTTGTGAGGCAGAGTGATCGTGTATGGCACACACGAAAGCCTACGATTGTGTGGGACGTAAAAAAATGCGTACGAGCCGGTGACCCTCCGGAGAAAGTCGGCCCAATCGTGCAACATTTGTTGAACACCCGTTTCCATCGATCGACTGTCGTCTACACCAATGGCTCTAAAGATGAAGATACGATAGCGACCGCATTCTTCAACGGATGAATTGCTGGTACCTACAGTCTTCCAAAAGCATACAGCGTCTTCTCTGCGGAGGCATACACCATAAAGATGGCTGTCACGACCCCGAACCAGAATAACGAGTTGGTTGTTCTATCGGATTCTGCTAGCTGCCATTGCAGGCGGGAAAATCTCGACACCCATGGATTCAAGAAGTGAAAGAAATAGCGCAGAACAAACCAACAAATTCGATTCTGCTGGATTCCTGGGCACGCCGGAATCAGTGGCAATTCCGTAGCCGATCGACTAGCCAATGAAGCCAGGAGGGAACAGGCCATCGATATACCAATCCCAGGAGAAGATGCTCTGAGAGAAGTTAAATAACTGATACTTCATCGGTGGGATAACCAGTGGTATTAGACTAGGGAGTCAAAGTTGAGAGAAGTGAAGGAAGAAACCTGCAGGTGGACGGAACGCGGGAGTGTGGCCGAACAGCGTGTTTTTACACATTTAAGGATCGGACACACGCGTCTAACACACACATTCCTGTTGAAGATGGAGCCACCGACCAATTGTGAATGTTGCGGTACGGTGATGGATGTCCGGCATTTAATTCTCGAATGCCGGAACTTTGTAACCGAAAGGCTGCAAAATAACACTAGGGCCAGTCTACGTGACGCCCTGGGAAATACAGAGGAGCAAATAACAAAAATGCTGAACTTTCTAAAGGAAACAAGTCTGTTCTCTAAACTGTAGGGAAACGAGACAACGGAAGAATCCGAAGAAGAAAACGAGGAAAAGGGGATGGACAGACAGAATTCGATGAAGAAAAACTGGAGAAAAGTAGCGAAAGAATAAACAATGATGAAAACAAGTACGGAAGAATAAAAACTGAAGAAAAACAGTTCAGAAATAGCAGCCGTAGCCGTAGCAGTAGCCGAAGAACAGACGCCGTAGCAGTAGCCGAAGAAGAGAAACGAAACGGAATCAGCGGAAGAAGAAAACCGAAGCGGGTGTAGGAAAAAATTAAAAACAATAAAAATTCAAGGAGGCACAACGGAAGAAGCAAAGCAGTGGAAAGAACAAAATAAAAAAGTGAAATAGCAGAAGACAACGTGAATGAAAGAAACGTAACACAATCGAAGAAGAAGAAGAAGAAAAGCGAGAGGAACAAAGTGGACAAAAAGAAGTCGAAAAAGAGAAACGGAAGAGCAGAAGCACAAGAAGTTGAGGACGTAGAAAAACAGAAGAAAAAAAAATTTAAGAAGATAAGCAGTAGAAGAAAAAATGTAGGTGAAAAAGGAGCGTAACGGAATAAGCGGAAGAAGAAAACCGAAGCGGATGTAGGAAAAAATGAAAAGCAGAGGAAATTGAAAGAGGCACACCGGAAGAAGCAAAGCAGTGGAAAGAAGCAAAATAAAAAAGTGAAGTAGAAGAAGACAATGTGAATGAGAGAAACGTAACACAATCGAAGAAGAAGAAGAAAAGCGAAAGGAACAAAGTGTACGAAAAGAAGTCGAAAAAGAGAAACGGAAGAGCAGAAGCACAAGAAGTTGAGGACGTAGAGAAACAGAAGAAAAAAATTTAAGGAAAAAAAGAAGCGTAACGGAATCAACGGAAGAAGGAAACCGAAGCGGATGGAGGAAAAAATGAAAAGCAGAGGTCATTGAAGGAGGCACAACGGAAGAAACAATACAGTGGAAAATAGCAAGATAAAAAAGTGAAATTGAAGAGGACAATATGAATGAGAGAACCGTAACACAACTGAAGAAGAAGAAAAGCGGACAACGTGGGCGTGCCGCAAGGGCTCAGTAGGGATTCTTTGTCAAGACTCGAAGCTAAGAGTCAGTTCCATTGTGGTTATATCACATCAATTAGTTTTTCCACTGTATTTATCTACTCACATTTTTGTATAGTTACCGTAGAAACATATGAAATTCAAAAAGTTCTGTAGTACCTATGATATTCACTACAAATGATTTTTGCGATGCAAGGGAACGGAGCAGCACATCGACATTTTAGATAAACTGTTGTTTATTTGGTATATAATTTCAGACCATCCATTGAAATCTTCAGTATTGAGCATGAGAATGAGCATGATTAACCACCCGAGGTTGCTACTCTGTTATTGTCAGATCAGCTGTTATTACACAGAGAACTAACAGATGATGCTTGGGACTAACATACATCTCAATGTGTAATAACTTGATTCCAAACTACGGCAATACGAACAATCAATATGAAACTATCTATTTGAAATTGGTACACTGTTGTAGATTCCCTTTTACCGAAGTACACCTTGCAGCTTATACCTTGCAATACATTCTTGCGCCTTTCGGTACTAGAAGCTTTGTTTTGATTTGATTCGCTGTGTTATTTTGACAGAATATTGGGGGTGTGTTGCTGAGTTACGTTATCAGGGGCGAATCTTTAAGCTTGGGACCGATGTGCTAGTACTTCCTGAGCCATTTTTTTTTCCATTTCCTTCATGACTATGTTGATGTGATGCTCGCTTTATTGGAAGCCGAGAGCACCTCTGCAGCTGTCTAGTTCAAGCGGTACGCCCAGAATGCCTATACGAAAGTTTTACCGCAGACAGACGTTCGACTTTATCTCATTTACCTGTGTACTAACATGGTTTTCCTCAAGATATCAAGTAGCAGTGACCTAACAGATGGCGCCACAGATTTGTTTTTATTGGTGAGGAAAAAAAAGGGTTGCCAGTCAAACTGTCAGATTTAATGTAGCAATAAGTTGACTAGGTAGCGCTATTGTGCAAGATGATTCCAACGTAATTAGATTTGAAATTTTACACAACAAATTTGGATTGTTTTGTTCGAGCGTAGATGTCTGTCTTCCGTTTTACTCAACGGCACTACTAGCAGCGGCTGGATAGTCCTGAAGGAAATGAAAATATTTTTTGGCTCAGGAAGTACTAGCACACCGGTCCCAAGCTTAATCATTCGCCCCTCATAATCTAACTCGCACCAACACACCTTCATATATTCTGTCAAAGTAACATAGAGAATAAAAACAAAGCTAAAGATACTAGTACCGAAAGGTACTGAAAAGTGCAAGGGTGTATAGCAAGTTACAGGCTGCAAGGTGAACTTCGGAACTAGGGGTTCTACAACAGTGAACCAATTTCAAAACGCTAAAAAAAAGTTTTTCTCAGTGTATATTATTTTCACAACCTTCACACATAGGGTCACAACTTGTTCTTAGACCGTTTTTTTGTACAACCAAAGGTTTTCCAAAGCTACAAATTATTAATTAAAGTGCTATTCAAAATGCTAACGCCCTTTTTAAAACTGACTCTTGAGTCACAAAAATCTATGTTAGCGCGGAAAATGCTCAGTCTCCTAAGCCAAACGCGTATGCAAAGTTTCATTCAAATAAAAAAATATCGAAAATAATTTTCCACATTTCCAGCTCATTTTGCCGGGAAACACTCTCATTGTAAAATCGTATTATTTTCATCATATCATCATTGTAGATTATTTATAGTCATGTTAAATTTTCAGGATGTTGAATTTAAACTGGTATATACATGTAAATGTATTTTCGTTTTACATATTTTAATATTCTTATATATTTTATATGCATTCCTAAATAGTAATTAATGGATACATACATGTTTTTACATATATTTCTTGTGAAGGTTGAAGGACCATCATCATTTTGTAATAATCGTCGGGTGCTAGGGGCGGGGTTTTTTTTGTTTTCGTCATAATAATAATAATAATGAAATTTTATCTGATTCAAAGTTTCGAAGAAGGTGATTTTAGGTAGTATAAATGTTTATAAAGTTTTTTTTCAATTAATTTAGATCATTCGACCACGCCAAAATGTACTGAATATTCATTACATAACATATAGCCTGGAAAAGGAGGGACCATCAGGGCACCCAAGTAAAAAAAAATCGATTGGAAGCATGGGACAACCTCCACCCTATTGCAACATTTCGCGACACGAGGGCGGGCTCTTCGACCCCATCTATTGGGTTTATTCTTTCAATGGAGGGCTCGATTCTAGTGCTGTGACTGCGAACTTGCTTTTGGAAGGAGATTCTGTTCCCTATATTTGCGGGTTTCACGTAAGTGCCTCTGCTTACGGGCCCGTCCAAACGTTTTTGGCCCTTCATACAGGAGCTTTATGATCACAAACAACAATGGAATCCTGATCAAACCGTTTTTCAAATTATTCCACTGCTTTGGAAAGTTACCTTGCTACAATAGATGGTAGAATTACATCATCATCATTTTTGTTATAAAATAATCGAAAAATTGTTGGATCAAATCCCGGTCAATATTGAAAACCTATTTCGACGATGTTTTTGACCAAACTTGCTTTCAAACTTATTCTATACTAGATTTTCTCTTACGTTCTCTTACGGCATTACCATTTCTTCAGTTTTGCCTCCCATTTTATCTCGACAATATTGGGTAAATATCTTCTAAACATTTAAACATTTATGTTTTCTTTAGTTACTCGTACTTTTAAATTTATTTCCGGAAGTTTTCACTTTACTTCTGTTTTGAAATCTTAAATTGCGTGTTTTATCACTTCGTTGCTCATTGTCAACAGTTTCGCCGACTGATTTCGTAATCGCTGTAATCGCGGAAAAAGTTCCATTCATTGAAGAAAAACTTTTGAATTTATTGATTTTTTATTATTTTATTCTCAAACATAGTAAATAACAATATTTTCTTTCCATCTTCATTTCAATTTACTTGATTTTTCGTAGGGTAGGCGAGTTCTATAACTTTCTCCTCAGCAGCAGAGTTTTATAATCGAGTTTTATGTAGGTTTCATCATCCATGATAACACAGCCCGATTTTTTGGTCAGCAGTTTGTTGTACAGCTTTCGAGCCCTCGGTTTCACAGATTCAGCATGTTTGGTGCACCGTTTTGGCTGTTTCTGCTTCGGACGAGTCTGCAGGCCCATTCTCTCCTTGGCACGCATAACATTAGTAGCCGAAGTACTCAGCTTTTTCACCACATCTCGGACTGATGCTGAAGGATGACGCTTGAAATAGTCCCTTACCTTTCTGTCGATTGTAGGGTCAGCGGGACCGGGTTTGCTACCCCGCCTCGGGGAATCTACGAAAGACCACTGTTGTTGATACTTCCGTAATGCGGTTTGAACTGCTCCGACGCTCACATCTTCTTTCTTAGCCAGTTTTCTGAACGAAAGACCACTGACGGTGCACCGTTTGTGCACAATCCGTTTTTTTGCTCTGGAGAAAGACCAAGTATTTTCAAACTTCCGTGCGAAAAATTGAAAAAAATGACATCAGTTTAATTTGGATATAAACAACAGGACAGTTGGTTGAATACTGCACGCATTTTGAATTGATGGTTAATCATTAGTTTATTTATAATTATCGGAACAGTCTAGATTATTCATGTTTTTTTTTAAATGTCGAGGAATGTATCCCTTGGAAAGAAGTGTGTTCAGTCGACTTTACCAATTATAACGCTTGAAAAACTATTGAGAACATAATAAATGACTTGTGATGATTAACTTGGTATGGTGATATTTTAGCTAGATTTGAAAAGTTCTAATTATTAGTAGCTTAATTCATTAGAGAAATTAGTCATATAATACACCCGATGAAGTCATGCAGATTATGAAGCATACCAGGTATATTTCAGGTTCAATCAAATACTTGAATACACTCACAATGGATTACCGTAAACCGACAATATCATGATAATACTAAATTGAGGTAAAACAAACCAAATAGTACCTCTATGGTATTCGCAGTTGTCTCAAATAACATGTTTTCTTATTGAAAAGATATTTTACATTTAATTTACAGGTAATTTTCTCAGGAAGTTTACATATTATCATGAATACCAAGTTCAGTTAACAAGATCAAAATTATTTATTCATGTGTTATTTTTTCCTGCTCGGAAAATGTTTTTTTTTGTGAGAACCCCAGCGATTGTTTATAAAAAGAGCTACATTTCGACGTAATCATGCATTTCATTATATCTTGTGTAGAAATTACACTTCATATGAGATTTTAAGTTTAAAATTCAGATTAAGAAAACCCCGGTTAAATGGCAAACTTTTCTAAAAATCCACTTACTAGACTAAAATTTTTATAAAAATAAACTTACTATACCTCAAATGTCTTGATCATGTCCACCTCATATCGATGAGTTCATATTTTATATTTTGACACTGTCATATAAATCAACATTTAACGCTCAACATGACAGAGACATAAGGCTTACTTGTTTAAAATAAATTAAAATATCAAATGGATATAATGGATATGGACGAAATATTTTAGATATATTCAATAAAATTCACAATAATACCATGTTTAATTTAGAACAGATAAATTGATTTGTTGAGGCAGGTTTAACGTAAAAAACTCAAACATTCCTTTTCCGAAAGCATTGTTCTAAAGAAGTCCAGCGAGTAGATTCAACACTTGTTCAATCACATCAATCAATAAGCCGCCGAATGATACATGACAGAGCATAATCGATCGCATTCAATAAGCTCCACTTCGATTGATAGTTCTTCTCTCGAGAACTGCCAACAGTGTAATGAATGAGGATCGCAATATTTCTTTTCGCGTGAACAGCTTTTCCATTTCCTATTTTCCGGAGAGAAAACGTGCGCAAGTCACAATTTGTTGGAATCCCGATCCAGGAAAAGAGAGCGAGCGAAAAAAAAAAATCGCACACATTCACAGACACACGAAATAAGACGTTTATCATTTGACGTGTATGCCCTCGACTTTCCCCAAATTTAACGGGAAAAAATTGAAATGTATTTTGCCCCTATTCTGTTCCATAGTTGTGAACACATACAAAATAAAGAGTAGGATTTTTACTTTTGTTACAAAAGGGAGTGATATTGTAATGAATATATTTATATCTGTCATAAATTGGTTTAGTTTGTAAGTTAGAAAGTTCATAATGAAACAAGATAATGAGGTAGTTTATTTATTTCATTGTAAATGGAATCTTTTGGCGTAGAACTTTTTATTTAAAAAGTATTCTTTGGACCTCTTGAATGAAACGATTGAGCGCAATGTTTTTTTTTTTAGTAATTTTTGAAAGTATTTTCAAAAATAAAAAAAATGTAAATTCCTGAATGTTAATGAAAATTTTCCTTTTATACACGATCGTGCTTTTTCTGTAGGTATCAATCCAAGACTCTACACATCCCAAGTAGCACCGAAAACATAAATTTATGTTTTATTTTCACGTGTCGTGGTGTATACCCAACTAATATTTTTAGTTGCCTAAGCAACAGTTTATAACTTATAAGCTGTTTTATAATTGTATAAAAGCAAGTGAAGCTGAATAAGCTATAAGCAGAATTAAAAAATCGATACAGTACTTATGCGTAATGTAACACAGCTTTAACACAACATTTAGCTCTCGTTTGCAAACTTTGAAAAGAAAGCTCTTATACAAACAATGTTTGTCTGCGTTTACACAGATTGTAGCTAAGAAATTAATCGGTTATGGTTTTAAGTATAAAATATTATCATTTTGTTTTCTCTTACACAGTTTTATTTGTTAGCTTTGTTATTGCTTTTTAAAAGCCTTTATATTAAAAATAACTTAGCCGCTATACAGCTTAGTGATAATAGCTGTATACAATGTTGTATGATTAGTTGCGGCACAGAGTATGCAGCATCTATGCAGTTATTTATATTGAGTTGCAATTCATAGCTAAGTAAACGTAATTATTTCATGTTATGTCAATCACCTTACAACCATTCGTCTGAGCTGTCAAACGAAATGAAAGGAATACCGTTGGTTGGTAAATGACTGGACAATGCGTACCATTGGTACTTCGCGTACCTGCAGGTATAAAATAGATCCTACTGCGATCCTTAGCCTCTTGTCCAGTAACTCCTATCCCTACCTCCCCGCGGTGCCGACTGGGGTATGAGTAACCATAGGAAAGATTGGGTAACCAACCCCGGTGGGACTTTGGTCATATGCTGACAGGGAAGGGAGGGCTGCCCTCTTCAAAGGGCGCAGTCTATCTGAGCGTCTGTTCTCCATGTTAGGGGCGGCTCCAAACAGCGTCTGTTCTCCATGTTAGGAGCGGCTGATCATCGTCCTCGTGCCAGCGTGGGTCTCTAAACAGTGCTGTGCACGATGGTCCTCCGGCGAGACAGGGGGTTGGGGAAGGCCCAACAAGCCGCCCTTAAAAAATCAATGTTACAAATAATACCGAAGTTAATACGGACCGGAACAATCGGCAAAGACATAGGCGACGAATTAAGGACTACGATTGGAAACTCGGAAGATGGAACTGCAAATCGCTCTGCTTCCCTGGCTGCGATAGGATAATCTACGACGAACTTCAACCACGTTACTTCGAAGTCGTAGCACTGCAGGAGGTTTGCTGGACAGGACAGAAGGTATGGAAAAGCGGGCATCGAGCGGCTACTTTTTACCAGAGCTGTGGTACCACAAACGAGCTGGTGCTGGGCAAAATGCGTCAAATCGTGATTGGATGGTTACCGATCAACGCTAGAATGTGAAAGCTGAGGATCAAGGGTCGATTCTTCAACTACAGCATCATCAACGTACACTGTCCACACGACGGGAGACCCGATGACGAAAAAGAAGCGTTCTACGCGCAGCTAGAGCAGGTGTATGATGGCTGCCCGCAGCGGGACGTAAAAGTCGTCATTGGTGACATGAACGCTCAGGTAGGACGGGAGGCAATGTACAGACCGGTAATAGGGCATAACAGCCTGCATACCGTATCGTACGATAATGGCCAAAGATGCGTGGACCTTGCGGCCTCCCGTGGTTTAGTAGTCCGAAGTACCTTCTTTCCCCGTAAAGACATCCACAAAGCCACTTGGAGATCACCTGACCAACGAACAGAGAATCAAATCGACCATGTTCTAATCGACGGGAAATTCTTCTCCGATATCATCAACGTTCGCACTTACCGCAGCGCGAATATAGACTCGGACCACTACCTAGTTGCAGTATGTATGCGCTCAAAACTCTCAACGGTGTACAACACGCGCCGATTTCGGACGCCACGACCTAACATTGAGCTACTACGGGAAACCGAAGTTGCCCAGGAATACGCGCAACAGCTAGAAGCAGCCCTACCAACGGAAGAGCAGCTTGGCGCAGCTACTCTTGAGGATGGCTGGAGAAATATTTGAACCGCCATTGGTAGCACTGCATTAGTGACACTAGGTACTTCTGCACCGAATCGAAAAAATGACTGGTTTGATGGCGAATGCAAGCAGTTAGTAGAGGAGAAGAATGCAGCACGGGCGAGAATGCTGCAACACCGTACGAGATCGAATGTGGATCGGTATAGACAGGCACGGAACAGACAAAATTCTATTCTTCGAAGGAAAAAGCGCCAGAGGGAAGATCAAGACCGCGAAGAAATGGAAGCACTGTACCGTGCTAACGACACACGCAAATTCTACGAGAAGTTAAACAGCTCGCGCACAGGCTACGTACCACAAGCTAATATTTGCAGAGACCTGGATGGCAACCTTCTCACAGGAGAGTGTGAGGTGATTGAAAAGTGGAAGCAGTACTTCGACGAGCACCTGAACGGTAATGTTACAGCGAACGAAAGTGGCACGGTAATAAATCTAGGAACACGCACAGAAGATGACAGGACCCCGACCCCAACCCTTCAGGAAGTTGAGGAGGAAACTGGTCTGTTAAAAAACAACAAAGCCGCTGGTGTTGACCAACTCCCAAGCGAGCTATTAAAAT
Source organism: Aedes koreicus (assembly GCA_024533555.2). NCBI lineage: Eukaryota > Metazoa > Arthropoda > Insecta > Diptera > Culicidae > Aedes > Aedes koreicus. Next base: position 47,711 of record JAHHFK020004828.1, read on the forward strand.
ACGGTGGTGAAGCACTGGCCAGAGCGCTGCACTGGGTAATTACCAAGATTTGGGAGGAGGAATGTTTACCGGAGGATTGGATGGAAGGAATAGTGTGTCCCATCTATAAAAAGGGCGACAAGCTGGATTGCTGCAATTATCGTGCGATCACGCTACTGAGCGCCGCCTACAAGTTGCTCTCCCGAATGTTATGCCGCCGTCTGTCACCAATTGCAAAGGAGTTCGTGGGGCAATACCAAGCGGGATTCATGGGTGCCCGCGCTACTACGGACCAGATTTTCGCGATTTGGCAAGTACTGCAGAAATGTCGCGAATACAACGTGCCCACACATCATCTTTTCATCGACTTCAAATCAGCGTATGATACAATCGATCGAGACCAGCTATGGCAAATCATGCACGAATATGGATTTCCGGAAAAACTGACGCGGTTGATCAAAGCAACGATGGATCGAGTGATGTGTATCGTCCGAGTATCAGGGACGCTTTCGAGTCCCTTCGAATCTCGGAGAGGGTTACGGCAAGGTGATGGATTGTCGTGTTTGTTGTTTAACATTGCATTGGAGGGTGTGATTCGAAGAGCTGGGATAGACACGAGTGGCACGATCTTCAGGAAGTCTGTCCAACTATTTGGCCTCGCCGACGACGTTGATATCGTAGCACGTAACTTTGAGACGATGGCGGAAACGTACATCAGACTTAAGGCTGAAGCTGGTAGCATTGGGCTTGTGATTAATGCGTTAAAAACAAAATACATGAAGGGAAGAGGCTCACGAGAAGAAAATGTTAGCCTCCAGCACAAGTTCAGATCGACGGTGATGAAATCGAGGTAGTAGACGAATTCGTGTATCTGGGCTCATTGGTGACCGCCGATAACGACACCAGCAGAGAAATACAAAGGCGCCTTATGGCTGGCAATCGTGCCTACTTTGGACTCCGAAGGACGCTAAGATCGAACAAAGTTCGCCGAACCACAAAGTTGACCATCTACAAGACATTAATTAGACCGGTAGTTCTCTACGGCCACGAAACATGGACATTGCTAGTGGAGGACCAACGCGCCCTTGGAGTCTTTGAACGGAAGGTGCTGCGTACGATCTACGGTGGAGTGCAGATGGAAGACGGAACGTGGAGGAGGCGAATGAACCACGAATTGCACCAGTTGCTGGGAGAACCTCCCATCGTACACATCGCAAAAATCGGTCGATTACGATGGGCTGGGCATGTCATAAGAATGTCGGACGACAGCCCTGTGAAAATGGTTCTAGAAAACGAACCGACAGGTACAAGAAGAAGAGGTGCGCAACGAGCAAGGTGGATTGATCAAGTAGAAGCGAGGTACAGCCATGGACCGATTACAATGAAAACAACTTCTGTGTACAGCAGAGGCCACACCGGCCTTAGTCTGATTGGTAAGGTAAGGTAACCGTTCATTTTATAAAGCAGAGTATTTAGATTTCATAATTTTCCGATGGATTTTGAAGAAATATAGAAAAGTGGTATTTACTATCGAAAAACTAAACGAAATTTGATAAAGTATTAAGCTTATTTCAGGAATTCATATTCGGAGATTCGTGCTGATGATCATCATAATTCTGGAAACATAAGTACACATTGTAATTTTAAATAATATATTTCCTAAAACTGTTTTTGTGTAGGTTTTCAGGAACCAGTTGAACCACCTGACCAATTATCAACAGACCACCCAATAAGTGACCAGGTTTTGGAGACGGCCGAAAGTTGCTTTCAAATAAACGTTATAAGTTCCAATTGTATTCCGGAAAGGCGTAGAAGTGAAGTTTCAGAGGCCTTGCTTCACGTATTAGATCATACGTCTCGTGACGATCTTTAGGAATGGGCAATCAAGCATAACATTTTCTACCTCGCATTGAAGGATCTCTTAGCAATACTTAAAAATCAATACAATAACATTCATCTACCATCAGATCCTAGAACATTGTTGGGAACTCCTTCGAGTACTCCGGTTGTCGATATTCCAGGTGGACGATATTGGCACTAAGGCCTAGAAAGTTGCCTTCGAAACTGTCTTAAGTACATTCCTATTCCACACCTGATTTAAATTCACAACGTAATCATCGATATTGGAAGACTCATCACTTTGCTGCGGTGGATCTTTTGCTCCTGGTTGTTGCTCCGTCACTTGAAGTTGTTGTTGGATCGCTTCGTGTTGATTCCGTACCCAGGATAACATTTGTGATGGAACCACCCCGGAAGAGGGATTTTTGCTGAATGGGATGGCGAAGAAGTGTTTTCGCTTGTTGGATTTGTAACGGATCTACATATTGAGAATAAAAATCCATGATTAGTTAAATGCCATGGTTTTTTAATAGATTAAAATATCTTTTCTCTACTAACCATTCGTTGTGAAGTATGAATTGAAGTTCATATCCTGGGTTTCAACCTTTCAAGCCTTTTTAAGATTTTTTTTATAGGAACTCGTCCTATGTCGGAATCCGTGTTTATTCCCGACATTTCCGCCTTTTCTTGTTCCGTTTCTTTGAAAATTGGGATAAAACGCCTTTTGATTTTGCATGGCAACTAGTCCAAGAAGCGCTCGGTTTGGAGGCAACATCTTTTTTTCGACGTTTTTCGGAGGCCACAAAATAAACTTTCCGCTTATCCATTGATGTTGAACAGTGGTAAGCACGGAACGTCCGGCTTCGAGTGTCTCAGTAACACAATAATGATGATGGGGAACTAAAAATAAATATGATTAACAAGTTAGAAATCAGTGCTAGTTTGTGAGTGGATAAATTTGCACACGAACCGGACACTTGATGCATCCGGTGCTGTTGCGCAGCTTCAGCAATGAATGCTTTGGAGCAATTTTATGAAAATTAAAAGTTTTTTTAGAAGTAAGGTCTGTATCCGCAATAATCCGGACACCTCAAAACATGAATAAAACATAAATTTCGCATTGTATTTCCGTCGTAGTTGTTTATTTCAGATTCATGGGATGTGTTTTAACAATTCGTGAAGACAAAACATAGTTATTCGGTATTTGCATAAAATTTTCGAACTTTGCGCTTAAATCCGTCCATTAGGGTGTGTACAGACTCTTCAGAAATCGTAAAAGCCGTCTTTGTCCAAATTTTCTGGAAGTATTTGATGTCTTTGATTCCTTGCTTCCGCTTCATCAGAGCCCAATATCTCTCGATTGGTCGTAGCTCTGGGCAATTTTCCGGGTTTGAGGTTTTTGGTACAATGTTCACTTGATTTGCTTGGTACTATTCCATCACAGTTTTAGCATAGTGGCATGATGCCAAATCGGGCTCGAACAAAGGTTTTTCTTTGTGACTTTTAATGAAGGGTAGCAATCGCTTCTGCAGACACTCTTTCTGATAGATCTCCTTGTTGATTGTGCCTGTAGTGACGAAAGATTTACTCTTTTTGCCACACGTGCAAATTGCTTGCCACACAAGGTATTTTTTGGGAAATTTCGATGCCTTCTTCGTTCTGAAATGCTCAACTGTAGCATTTCTGGCCATAGCAGAATAAAAAACCAGCCCTGGAAGCTGCTTAAAATCCTCCAGGACATAAGTTTCATCGTCCATAACAACGCATGAAAACTTCGTCAAATATTCGCAGTACAAACGTCGAGCCCGTGATTTTGCTGCCAAGTTCTGTTTGTCGTTGCGATTTGGAACTGTTTTTACTTTATACGACTTAAGTCCCAAACGTTGTTTTGATTTTTGGACAAAACCAGATGACATCCCTATTTTACGAGCCACCGTTCGAATAGAGATTTGGGTTTTTCGTTAATATCCTTTTCACCTTTCGGTCCATGACAGGATCAGCGCGTCCAATGTTTTTGTCACTTCTCGGTTTCCTCTCCACCGCCAAACGTTCCGAAAATGATTTGAGTATATTGTGAACAGTGGATTTAGGCAAATCCAATGTTTTTGCAAGGTCCCGTATTGAAAAGTCAGGATTTGCCGTACGCCCGTACAAAATTCGCTCGCGCACTTGTTTTTCTTTCGTCACCATCTTGAATACTAAACATGAAATGTAAACATCAATCATAGTCTTTTTCATCATAGACTCTCAGCTATACCACAGTGAAATTTTTCATTCCTACGTGCAATATTTCAAAAGTTACAATGATTTGAAGGTGTCCGGATTAATGTGGATACAGACCTTACTTACCTAGATCCATTCTAAAATTATTATGCGCCACAAAACATCCAAAGTTTTCCAACGGTTTCTAACATAAAGGAACCGCAAATAACGCACCACGATAATCAGACTGTGAGCTACCTGATTTTTTTTACTTTTCGTGCTTTTCGTATTTACATAATGAGCGAAACTGAGAACTGTTGTCAGACGTTTTTAAACACATTAATGATTATAATTTTTTTTTTCAGTGGAAACCAAATGTACTGAAAGTTTCACAAAAATCATTAATATAGCAATCTATATCAACGGTTTTAAATAAAATTAATACTAATGTCATAAAAAAATAAAAACAAATGAGCGCGGTACAGATAACAACGAAAATTGGATGGTGATCATATTTAGATTATAATAATTTTGGTAACACTGATTTTCAAAACAGTATGAACCTGTTGGCAAAGAGCTTCAGCAATCTTTGTTGTTCAGCATTATTAGAACTAAAATCTTTAAACACTTTGAATACGATCGATCTAATAGCGAAGGGGCAGAGTTCGAATCTGGTAAGTACGCGGGTAAGTGATATATAAATATATTGATTAAAACATATAAAATACATAGTTCATATAGTTAAATGTAAATTGCGCTCTACAACGGTAAAAAGCAACATTGTCGTAATATCGTCCACGAGTATTGTAAACAGTGTTTGACATACATATTTTTTTAGTAACTATGTTTAAGCGTTTATATCAACGTGTTAAGACTAGCAATAAAACGCTGTTTGTTACAGTTCTAAAAATAGAAATTGCTATGAACAAATAAATATGCTGAATATGCGCTTCAAAAGTACTGTCTTTGAGAACAGTTGCGTAATAAGTTGTATAATTTTTGGATAAACGCTTCCTAGGCTATGTATAAACCGATTACATATTCTGCATGACGATTTTTCGAAAGACTGTACAAAAGCTACCATTTGCACACTGTAAGAACATTGTTCAGTTAGATGGAATAATGCTGTAAAAAACTTTTCCGTATCTATAACAGAGTATCAGCAGAATACAAGTTGAGATAAAATTGAGAGAATGATTACCAAGCATAGAAGTATACACGCTTCTTGCTATCATTTCGCATTTTCAAGAAGCTGAGTGGATTCGACAGATTTGCCTATGAAAAAAATGCTCGTGCAACCACTACTTAACCATTGGCAAAGGGTGAATGCACCCTTCTTTTTGGGGAAATGCTCCTTAAACTTTGGAAAAATGCTCATTAGATGCGTTTGCCCGGTATAATGCAATCGGAGGTATTAACCTTCTGGTTAGCGCTTGCCGGGTGTTTTGACGGGTCTTCAGTTTCTTCAAGATTGTATAATTTTGACGGGTTTTAAGTTTCTGATTTTAGACCCGTCAAAACGAAATTAAGACTCTTCAAAATGAAATTTAAACCCGCCAAAACTACCTCGAAAATTGCGGAGCGAAGCTCCGCTATACAATCTTAAACCAACTTAAGACCCGTCAAAACAACCGGCAAGCGCTAACCAGAAGGTAAATACCTCCGATTGCATTATACCGGGCAAACGCAACTAAGGAGCATTTTTCCAAAGTTTAAGGAGCATTTTCCCAAAAAGAAGGGTGCATTTATTGCTACATTAACTGTCATATGATTTCTTTTACCTAATGAAAAATGTATGATGTGATTTTATGTTTTTCAGTTAGAACATGTTTACGTCTGATATGGCAAATGGTAACAGAGATTTTCGATATTGATAAGTCTAAGAGGAATGGTGACATGAAGGGGGGGAATTCATGTATGGGAAATTGCATAGATTTTATTGCTAATTTGTGTGTGAGAGGGTGGAGTGAAAAATTAAAAAAAAAAAGGGAGGGAATGCGGGGAGGGGGGCAAGGGGGGGAAAGGGGAGGGGGGGGGTGGAAAAGTGTATATGGGAGGTTTTTGCAGAGAAGAATATTGGGTTTATTTGTATATTTGTAAAAATACATCTGACCAATTGGGGTCTTAATGAATAAAGTTAACTAAAACAACTTAAAACTTAAACTCTACGTAACACGTTCCTTTGGCGATGCAGAAATGCGCTGGCAGGCTCGTTGAAGTCGAATTGTTCAGCAACCTCGTTATATCGTGACGACATAAACCTTACCGGATCGTGTTGTCCATAACGACTATTTCTCGACTCAACATGAAGAAAGTTACGTCTTCTGAGATGCCTTACTGGTGCATACAGGCTGAGATCAGAGAGAATGGCAAGAGAATCAATTTCATTAGTCAGCACCTTGGTCACAAAATATATTTGAGCATAAAAACGCCTTTTATCCAAGGTTTCGATTCCCAGCAACACGCAACGGTGCTCATATGGTGGCAAATTTACCGCGTCACGCCAGGGAAGACGTCCCAAGGCCCGACGAACGAATCTTTTTTTAACTGCCTCGATGCGGTCGATCCAAATACTGCTATACGGGCACCAGACAACAACAGCGGATTCCAGGATCGAACGTACTAGTGCGCAGTACAGAGATTTCATGCACATTGGGTCTCGAAATCCATCGGCGATTTTGAAGATGAACCCCAGGTGCTTGTTCGCCCTAGAAATTACATCCTAGTAATGCATCCGAAACGTAAGTCCGCTATCCAGTATTACGCCCAAATCTTTGACTTTGCAGACGCGTTCAAGGGTTTGACCAGACAAACTGTAGCGAAAGTTGATTGGCTGAAGTTTTCTACAAAACGTAATGGTATTACATTTAGCAACGCACAAAGTTAAAAGGTTTCGGTTGCTCCAATCGTCAAATAAATGCAGCAAATGCTGCAACTTCTGGCAATCCTCGAGACATGATATTATCATGAATATTTTCACGTCGTCCGCAAAGAAGAGCCGCGTACCAGGTAGCAGAATAGTCGCAACGTCGTTAATGAAGAGTGAGAACAATATCGGACCAAGGTTGCTTCCTTGTGGCACACCAGAGCATGCAGTGAAAGGTTCGGATTGCGACGTCCCAATCCTAACGCACACAGATCTGTCAGTAAGATATGATTTGAACCATCTCGCAAAGGCTGCAGATACTTCCATTTTCTCTAGCTTATGAAGAAGAATATCATGGTTCACACGATCAAAGGCGGCTTTAAAGTCAGTATACACAGCATCCACTTGCAGGCCAGCGTCCATCGAGCGAATACACAGGGAAGCAAACTGAGTTAAATTAGTTGCGACAGATCTTTTCGGGTAGAATCCATGCTGGTCACAAGATATGTAATTCTTACAGGATGCGAAGAGTGCGTTTTTCACAACTATCTCAAATATTTCAGAGCAGGCACTTAACGAAGTTATTCCGCGGTAATTGGCAATGTTGTATTTGTCCCCTTTTTTGTGAATTGGCGTGAGACTCGAGGTTTTCCATCTAGCAGGGAACGTTCCATATTGCAAAGAAAGATTAAACAGCTCGACTAAAGGCCCACCAGTCCGTCCGAACAGTTTTTCACCAAGGTCGGCGGGATTCCGTCAGGTCCGGGACATGCAGAATGCTTTAATTTGCGAATAGCATCACGAACATGTTCAGAAGTAATCTCAAACATTCCAAAGTCGAAGCTATCTAAAGGAGTGTCACGTAAGGCAGCATCGATGTGTTGCGGTGTGGCGATTCTAGGGGAGAACGCACTTTTAAAGTGCTCGGCAAAAAGCTCGAATTTGGAAGAGGCTGTATTGGCAGAATAGTCCACAAAATACATAGAGCTTGGCAATCCATCTTCTTTACGTTTTGAGCGGATAAAAGACCAGAACTTCCGAGGATTCCTTCGCAAACTTGTTTGGGTACGATCTATATAGCGCCCATACAGGAAGCGATTACATCGCTTATATTCTCTGCTAGCTAGCACGAATCGACGCCTCGACGTGTTCGAGCGGTGTTGATTATATTTTCGGAGAGCAGCTCGTCTGTGACGCTTCAGTTTCTGCAGATGCCTATTACCCCAAGCCGGCTTAATTGTGGTTCGTTGAAGAGGGACATGTACTTCAACAACTTGCCGTATCTCTGCGTTCAACATATCGACAACGTCGTCCAAATCCCGTTGAGAGTCTAACAACTGCCAATCAATCGATGATAATGCTTCATTTAACACATTGTAGTCAACCCGTCGAAAATCAAACTTAGGGACTACCTTCGGACACGGAAATGTCAATGGCTGGATGTGCCGGGTCTATTGCAACGAGAGAATCGGCTGCCTCCTCTACGCAGCAATTTGGCAGGGCCGCCTCGTTGGTAAGGATTAAATCAAGGATGCTGGAGTTCACATTCGCTACGCCATTCACTTGTACCAAACCATGGAAACAGAATGCATCATACAGTGCACAACCAGATGTAGTCAACCGCGATCTACTTGTGTCGATGTCAAGAGAGGAGCCGTTCTCCGATATAACCCATTGCAACTCCGGATGGTTATAGTCCCCGAACTGGAGAGCTATATCATTAGGTTTTAAGAACGATAGCACGGAACCAATGGAATCAACATGTTGCTGAATGAGGTTTACATCGTCTCGACGATCAGGTGGCAAATACAACACCCCGATACTAGCAGATGATCTTTCGAATTTAACTTTTACCCAAAGCTGCTCAAGGGCATCGCTAACAGGCGCTGCATCAATGCAGCAACAATGCTTACGGGAGACGGCAATCAAAACTTCTCCACCACGCGATTTCCGACTATTTAATCTGCTTCGGTCTGTCCTGAATACCGTGAATGAGCTTCCAAACAACTGCGTTGACAAAATGCTATCATCAAGCCACTTCTCCGTTAGCACTATTACGTCATACTCCGAACCAACAGTAGCAAGAAAGAACGAATCGATCTTCGTGCGCAGGCCACGGACGTTCTGGTAGTAGATGCGTAACTTTCGTGTATTCACCAGTCGCTGTGCTGCTGGATGATAAACGCTGACGTACGGTGTTTGGAACCATAAGTAGCCTGGAATCGGAGGGCGGATCAGGTCCTGTCTGGGGGTAAACGGAATTGTACTCGCCTGAATTTGCGTTCTGGAAGACCCTTTCCCCACACCCACACGTAGGACCGAGACGGCTGCAGGTCGCTGGCGGGAAGGCTCGACTACGGCGGGGGGATCGAGGGCTTCCATAATGCAATCTTCGGTGCGTCTCGGCATTTGGCTTACAAGCGATGATTGTTGAGAAGCGCCAGGAAACAATGGATATATGCTGGAAACATCACATATCCTTGCTGATAGACTGGAAACGAGAAGCATATCAGGGCACGCACGGTTTGGAAAAACAGTATACTTGCCTGCACGGGGTTTTGGAAAACCCCCCCCCCACCACCATACACAGGCCCAAGACGGCTGCAGGTCGCTGGCAGGAGGGGCTCGACTGTGATGGGCAGGTCGGAGGCTTCCAAAAGGCTTGCGGCAGATGTGCGTCCCAGCGTTATCGAAGAAGTTGCATATGTTCCTATGAGCCCGTCATTGACGAATTCGTTGTTTCCATTGCTAAAGACAGAATATTGTCCGAAGTAGTCGACGATAGAGTAACCACTCTCGGTGCGTTTTTTGCTCGGTAATCCTCGAATTCACGATAACGAATGTTTTCTGGCCATGACTCACTGGAGAGGGCAATAATCCTTCAGCTCGACCTTTATTCCTACTTTGAAAGACACAAACTAGAGCGAATCTAAATCTCTTCCCTTTGGTACCAATTGAACCACTTTAGGTTGCATGTTACTCAAATCGAGGCACTCAGATACAAGTGTGGCAATTTGGTTGTCTGTGGTTGTTGGATGGAAAGCAGATAAATGAATCCAGAACAGATCGTCAGTGGGGCGACCAGCAAGACGAACAGTTTTAATCACGTTGACTTTTTTCTTTCCCATGTTACTCGTAACGCTGGGAGTTGCAACCGAAATTCCATCCATACCTCTGCGGCGCTTTGGTGTATTTTTCATCGAATCAAGCCGGTTCCCATTGGCTCGAAGGTGGGGCCAACCGTGGGGGGGAGAAAAAGGAGGGGGAGGGGAAGGATCTTGGACCCTTGCTTTACGATTCATAGTTCCGATCGTATGAAAATCGTACGGATAATTTCCTGAGTCTAGTGATCTAGTCTCAAACCAGTCACTCACAAGTATTCACTGTTAGCCGTGGAACGCAGATGAAAAGGAATCGGTGTCTTCGGGGGTGTTCCGAGCAAATCCGAATTTAAAGGCTAGGTCTATGTTCTGAAATTTACTCAAAAGCGTAAGAAAACTAATTTCGAGTTAACCACTGGAAGACGAGGCTTGATAGCTTCTTCGAGCAAGCTCGAACAAAGCGGAAATAACAAAATATAGTGAAATCTTATTCAACCAAGGGATGCACTTCTGAAGAAGTGACGCTACCACCTGATTTTGCACTTAGAACATTTTGAATTTATTCGCCCCTACTGGGCATTACCCCTAATCCTAATAACTCACGTCACACATTTAGATAGGGTACTTGCGTGTCACCGGACTACCGGCGGGATTGGTGAAGAATCGGTGACTACCTCAGGAGCATCGAATGGGATCAGATTGGCCGGTGCCTCACGGTCGCCGGAGATTTGATGGTGGCTTGGTGGATACAATGGCGGGCATGTAGATGGTGGTAGTGATACCGCACAACGGAACGCTTTTGTTCCCCGGATTCTTCCGAATGGCCGAATAACAATGGCGGATGATAATGGTGAGGTGGCAATTGGACAATGGTCGGTCGCCGACAATGGCCCCAGCGCAGACCGGTCAAACACTTCAATCGACTCCTATCGGTCCGAATGGCGGTTTTCCGATGATATGGCTTCACGGAACTGGTTTGGGTTGATTTCCACATGAGCTTCTTAGCGAGTTTGGCTTGATTTTTCCTGTCGGAACCTCTGAACAACGAGAGAAGACTGCCGTATTGCTGTGCGCTAGATTCGGGCCAATTACTCGAGCTCTGAAGCCTCATGTGGGGTAGTTTACCTGTTTCAAAAAGACCCTAGCGTGGAACTGCCAGGTGGCATTAGTACCCTACCATGTGACGTGTTAACTATCCGCAAGTGGTTTCATAATATTTCAATCAAATTACCTTTTTCTGTTTCTTGATTCTGTTCACAATGTCGTATCCTTCTCGATATTGAACTTTTAGAAGAGCTATAAACGAACAATAGCATTGCATTAGCATTAGCATTGAAGTTTGCACACCTCGTGGATGGAGCTACGATGAGGAATAATTCGTTGAAGACATTGCATGCCACCATGAAACAAAACCAGTTACTGATACGTTTCTTCACACAATAATATCAACGAAGACACTTCTCGATCGCTCACCTGGCCACGTCCACGTAACCGTTGGAGATAGGGAGGATTTGATATCTACCTTAAGAAAAAGCGGGGAACCCACGTAGTCTTCAGTAGATATCACCCTGTTTGGTGCACGGAACAATTTTTTTTTTAAATGGTCGTTGAGAGCATCTTGTCTAAGAAAGTTAAGTGATGCTCCATTTTTCTTCAAACTTCGGGGACCTAAGCATTAACTATAGTCCTAGCTTCCTATGGCTTATGGTTATAGTGACATTACTCGCTCTCTGAAAAGAGAAGAATGTCTGAAAATATAAGAACGGGTGGTGAAAGAGAATATGTCAGATTTCTTGTTTGCAACAACAACATTGCGTTACTTTAATACACAACTTTATGTATCATTGTTTATTTCTCGTTTCCGTTATCTGAATCAACTGGCGTAGAGCCAGTTTAGAATGAACTACGGACGAAATAAATGATACATAAATAAATAAAGCCTTTATCTAGATTCATTACAGATCTGTAGCTAATTTGTCTCGGTATGGAAATTTATAAGGGAATTTTATGATGAGACTCAATGATGAGGAATAGGAAAAATATTGAAGTAACTATATTCAAGCCATTGTATAACGATTTAAAATAATACAATCGCGAAATAATTCGAGGGAAATGAGAAGTCTGTAAAAATAAGAGTATGTTAACTGACTGACCAATGACTGGTCGTCGCATAGAGAGTGCCGCAATTTTGGCAATTTTGGTTTCTTAAGCAGATTCTCGTAGTTTCACGAAGTAAAGCAGTTTTTCGTAAGCTTTTGATAGTTGCAATGTTTTTTTTTACTAAAGTTACGAACAATATTCAACTAAATAAAAAGTTCACCAAGGATTCTTCTGAAAGCTGGAACGTCAGTAGTTTTTTCTTCTCTCCGTCATCAAGTATTCAAGTTCTTCAAGTTCTTGAATCAACGAATATGCGGCCCTCCTTCACACATTTTCGTCATCTAAAAATCGCATAAACATTCTCGGTTCTTAACTGGTTATGCTTTTGGTGCCGGATCCATATCCCGGGGGCCTTAATTTGTTTTACAAGGGGAATTTTTACGGCGACAAAAATAAAAAATTTTTTTTTTTGGGTGGTTTGGATAGATAGGGGCCGTGCGTCTTGGTTTTTTTTTGGGGAAAATATTTTTTTTTTTTAAAATATTTTTAGGGGGGGAAAAAAAAAAAATTAATACAAAAAAAAAAAAAACCCCCCCCGGGGGGAGAGAAGGTTTTGCGGTTTTTTTTGTAAAGAAAAAAATAATTTTAAATATACGTAAAAAATTTTTTTTTTAGCTCTGGAAACCTTTAAATGCGTTTATCTCCGTAAATAAGCGTCTAAAAGCTTAAATAGGGGGTTTCAAATCGTCGATTTTCGAAAACCCGGTTTTGGTCCGAAAATTAATTACTAGAACCTAAATTTTCTATCAGGTGGGCTCTGGAAACCTTTAAATGCGTTTATCTCGGTAAATAAGCGTCTAATCGCTTAAATAGGGGGTTTCAAATCGTCGATTTTCGAAAACCCGGTTTTGGTCCGAAAAAAAATACTAGAACCTAAATTTTCCATCAGGTGGGCTCTGAAACCTTTAAATGCGTTTATCTCCGTAAATAAGCGTCTAATCGCTTAAAAAGGGGGTTTCAAATCGTCGAGCAAGCCAAAACAACCGTAAACAACGAAATTGTTTGGTATTTTTTTTTACACAAAACCTGTTTTGGGGGCATGGGTTTAAATGGATTTGAATATCTTCTCAATTTTTGGTCGGTGGAGGAGGCCATAACGGGGCCAGCGGAAAAAAAAAGTTGTGCAGTGATTATGTTGTTGTTTTTTAAAAAAATAGTTGTTTTTTTTCTTCTCCTCTGTTTTCCTCTTGTACTAAAAACTGTAGTCCCACGGGCCCCCACCATCATCTTTTTTTTTTTTCGTTGGTGGTGGGAGCAGCTGCTGTTGACTACCATGGGGTTGTGGTGGGGGGGGGAATATATTTATAAAAAACATTGCTGGTAATGTTTTCTTTTATTACACAAACGATAATTATCAACCGTTTCAGAAAAACTATTTTTATAGGGTATGACAAAAACAAGCTCAATTTCAAAATACAATCGAAAAATCGGTGAAAATCTAGTAATAAGTATTCCAAATGACCCCCTTTCGCCATGATGATCACCTGTAGCCGTTTTGGCATGCTTTCCACCAGGTTTCTGAGGTAGCAGGGATCCAGTTCATTCCAAGCCTTCTCCAACGCCGCATGACACGTTTGTTTGTTGGTTACGTCTATTTTTTTTTCCACTAGAAGAGCTTTAAACGAACTATAACACACAACATCTATTTTTAACATTTGAGGTTAAGATTTACATGACCAGTCACACCAACCGTACTATTAGCTCCTAATCACTTAATTGTAGTTTTTCACTCCATACTTCTAGCTTTAAGGACTAGTAGCTGAAACTTTAATAAAAAGCACACCATTAGATTAATAAGAAATACACTATTTAAGACTCAAATAACCTTTCTTCCACGATGTTAACTCACGACGCGCACTTGTATTTCTTCTGGTGGTTGCGACAGGAAAGACGTTTTCTTTGATATGGCCGAGCATTTTAAGAAAAAATGAGCATAAAGGGCGAACACGAAATTATTGCGACACCGAAAATGTCATGCCAATTTTCTTATAATGTTTAGAATCAAACCACAATTTTAGAGTAGTTTTATACATATATTTACTTCAAAAATCAAAAGAAAAGTTAATCGATGGAGCCTTGAGTGTAAAATTGAACGCATTTTCGCTTGATGCCCTCCATCAAAGTCTTTACAGTGTCATCCGGTACCAGTTTCTCAGTTTTTTTTCCATTTTTTTAACATGTCCTTCTCGTCTTTGACTGTCTTCTTGCTCTTCCGAAGTTCCCGCTTCATCATTGCCCAGTACTGCTCCACCGGGCGCAGCTCCGGACAGTTTGGCGGATTCATGTCCTTTGGAACAAAATGGACAGAATTGGCCTCATACCACTCTAGGACACTTTTAGAATAGTGGCATGATGCCAAATCTGGCCAAAATAGCGGAGCTTTGTCGTGCTGCTGCAAGAACGGCAAAAGGCGCTTTTCGAGGCACTCAGATTTGTAGATCTCGCCATTTACTGTGCCCTTTGTCACGAAAGGCTCACTCCTCAGTCCGCAAGAGCAGATGGCCTGCCAAATGAGATATTTGGAGGCGAACTTCGACATTTTCTTCTTCTTAAATTTGTCGTCCAAATAGAACTTGCTCTTGCCGGTGAAAAACTCCAACCCCGGAATTTGCTTAAAATCGGCTTTTATATACGTTTCGTCGTCCATCACACAGCAGCCATATTTTGTCAGCATCTTCTCGTAGAGCTTCCGTGGCCGAGTTTTAGCCGCCGATTGTTGCCGCTCATCGCGGTTTGGGGAGTTTTGTACCTTGTATGTATGTAGTCCAGCTCTCTTCTTTGCATTCTGGACGTAGCTCTGCGACATGCCGATCTTTTTAGCCAAATCACGGCTTGAGACGTTGGGATTTGCTTTAATCATCCGCTTCACCTTTCCCTCCGTCTTTTTGTTCTCCGGTCCCGGTTTTCTTCCAGCTCCTTTGCCGTGGTCCAACGTCAACCGCTTCTGGAACCGCTTCAACACTCTGGAGACGGTTGAATGGTGAATGTTCAACATTTTTCCCAACTGCCGGTGCGACAGGTCAGGAAATTCCAGGTGTTTGGAAAGAATTTGTTCTCTCGACTCGCGTTGGTTCATCTCCATTTTCGTTGAATCGAAAAACACGACTTCGAGTTTGACAGCATGTAAACAATACACATCAATGAGAATGTGTGCAAAATTTGGTTGATTTTTACCCAATGGTAAAAAAGTTATGCCCTGTTGAATGTGTCGCAATAATTTCGTGTTCGCCCTTCAGAAGAGAGCAAAATTTGGAAACAACCAGAATTTCGACACTTTTCAATCTCCACCTTGCATGTAAATTCATAAGAGGTTTACTCTCGCGACCCCATTGTTTCATTATATAATTTTTTATGGCGACACCCATTTGTCTCACTATGCGTTCCAACCGCTGCCAATAAATTCGTGTGAGTGGTGCAGCTGTCAATCTCTCAGTGAGAGATGCGGTGATATCACTCACATAGGTACACGCAAAATAAAACCGCTGTTGAAACTACAATTTCGAGGGTTAAATTAAGCGCAAACACCAACAATTTTCCCCTGACTATAAATGCGTTTGATTTTACCATGCCTGCGATTAGATCAACCATGGTGCGATGGATATCAATATGTGGTCTGTCATATACTCCACAAATGTTGAAGGTTGTACCATAATCGTAGTAAATTTGACTGACATTTCATGGTAGTTTTGAAAATAGGCATAGCCGGGTAAATAGTAGTTTTTACTACAAGATTTTTTCTGTGTAGTGGGTGTGGATATAGGGTGTGTAGAGCTGTGTAGTGTAATGTACTTGTGGTGGAGCCAACAAGCTTCAATTTGAACCGATGGTTACAAGTCCGCAGTAACACTCGCTCATAAACAAAATATGCTCTATCAGTTCCTCCTCTTGCTCTTCCATGAAAACCGACGAGAAACTTCCAAATCGTGAAACGGACGTCGGGAGATTAGCCTTTAAAAGGTATCTGAGGACTATTTTCTTTGGGACTCCAGATTCACTGGAAGCATAGCATTTTGATGTTTCATTTTTCACTTCAGCAATTGCCGATTGCAATTTTTCTAGCGTTCGGCAGTTTGTGTTCCGGACCCTAGTTACGGACAATTTTGGTTAAAAAACGAAACAGAGATAACGTTTGTTTACATTAGGTTCGTTTTGCCCCTAACATTGGAACGCGTTATGCCTCACTCGTTGGCAAAATAAAGGATGGACTAAAATAGCAATAATTATGTTTACTCACCTGAACAACCGCTTTCAATATTCAGAATAGACTTCGATTAACTTGCTGATGCTTTGAATAATAAAAAAATATATATACCCTAGGAAAAGCTTAGAAAAACAGCCGCAAAAGTTACACCTAAACTGTGCAAATTGGATTTATTGTTAATATTTTGCACTTGTGTAAACATTGTGCTGTCAGAATCATCAATTTCAATCACCAATTTGTTCATTTTTTGCACTGTTTTAATAGGGTGACCAGTAATATGGTGCCTAGAAGGCAATTTTAATGGAAAATTGAATAGAGTGCATTTTCCCTCACCAGTGCATATTACCCCAGGTACCCATACATCTATGCAGGGTTGCGATTTCTCTAGGGAGAATCACCCAGGTGCACATTTCTAGCTCTCTGTGGTGAATCTCACTCAGTCTCTACGGAGATTTTTTCCTGACACCACTGTAGAGATTGTTCGACACAGCACCGGAGAGCGAGAGAATCGACAGTTCGCTGCCTGAGCGTTCATACACTCACTGCAGTGTGAACGACGAAGAGTGAAAGAGCAAACATAAAATTGCACCGCACTGACGTGAGTGAAACCTTTATGTAAACATTAAGAAAAAATGGCTGGAAAACGGGAACAAAAAAATATAGTCCGAAGTCCTATAGAAAGGTCAAAAGTCCTGGTTCCTGTTTTGTAATTTCATAATAACGTAGATGAACGTTACGAAATAGGGGCCTCAGATAGCCTAGTCAGTAAAGGCACGGAATCAATAATCCGGAGGCGGCGGGTTCGATTCCCAGTTCAGTCGACTTAAAAAAATCTCAACTTTCAGATAAGAGTATCATTGTGCTTGTTGGCATACAATATACAAATTCATGCATTGGTGATTGGCTTCGAAAGCTCTCAATTTAATTAACTGTGGAAGTGCATCTAGAACACTAAGTTGATGAGAGCCGGGTAATAAACTAATTGCGACAAGCCATTAGCTTGAATACACCGAAAAGAAGAAGAAGAACATTACGGAATCAGTAACATAGTAAAAATGTTCTAATTCAAGTGTTGCCGTATAAAACTAACAATGAAGGTTTTCACTAGGGTGACTCTCCCCGGTGAAAAAACATTTGCTCTCTTCGGTGCTCCTCAAAGATCACTCACACTCTCCGGCCTGTTGTGTGGTGAGGGTGCAAACGACAGACGCTTTGGTGTCACTCAACTTGTGATATCTAGAAGAGAGTGGAAACAAAACAAAAGTCTCTCGGGTGAGTTTGCGTTTGCCAATGTACGGAGTATCTTTTCACTAAGCACCCTGCTTGCACCAGGGAGAATTGCATCCCTGCATCTATGATACCCAAATTGTTTCTTGAGTTGTAATTATGGAGCGCAAAATCGGCTTCGGTACACATTAATTGCACTGTTTTAAGAAAACATGTAATTTTCTGCGTTTCTAATGCACATAAAAGGAACGCTAGATTTGTCAGAAATTTATGGGAAATTCCATGTACATTTAAGCCAGATAACGCCTGAATCTAGTCTGTTGTATGGAAGATTGTCAACATTGTTGTATGGCGCTTGAAAGATTGCAAACAATTTCGTTGTCTACGCTTTCTTTGGCTTAAAATTAAACGAGGGGAAATTTTACGCGCCTGTTAAAATTCATTATTTTTTTCTGTGTGGCAACTGGCAATCAAATTATAAACAGATATGTATTTCATTACCTCCGTAGTCTCTCAACAACAAACTAGTTAGATTACGATGATTGAAAAAGCGCATTGATTTAGTTTATTCTTATATTGAAATACATACACGCAAAAAAAAAAACCGCAGTAGAAACTACAATTTCGAGGGTTAAATTAAGCGCAAACACCAACCATTTTCACCTGACTATAGATGCGTTTGATTTTACTATGCCTGCGATTAGATCGATCATGGTGCGGTTGATATCAATATGAGTTCTGTCAAATATTCCACAAATGTTGAAGGTTTTACGTAGTAAATTTGACTGAAATTTCATGGTAGTTTTAAAGATAGGCATAGTCGGGTAAAATGGTAGTTTTTACTACAAGATTTTTTTCTGTGTAGTTAGGGTAATGGATGTAATGTTAGTCTGGCTCCTTCATTCGGCCTTTGTACCAAATATGTCATTAATTCAGCGATAATCAACAAAATAATGTTGATCAGGATAGTCGAATCATTCTGAAGTAATTCAAACATTATCAATCAATTATTAATTGTTCACTTCTGCGTAATTTCCGATTTCTTTGACTTTTTAGACACCACGATATCACTGGTTAAGCTGAACAGATTATCTCAATGGTCTTCTTATGATCTAAATTTGGCACAATTGATTAACCGAGTAATGACGCCTAGATGTACAGATAATATTCACACATTATTAACTAAATGATTTTATAGTTAAAATAACAATGATTTAATAAGAAAACCGTACACCCAATATTGAGGACACATTTTTTGCTATGTTCTCAACTATGGCCTGTTGTATTAATAACGCAGTAAATGTTATTGTATATAAAATTGTAATGGAAATATATGAGTTTGCGGTTGTATATTTTTCAAATGGCTCATCTTAACACAAAACCAAACGAAAAAAATCTGAGTTGAGTGAATTATAATGTTTTCATTATTGAATGGTCGATAAATAATATGAGAAAATCACTTAAGTGTTTCAAAGCAGTTTTATTGCAGTTTATTTTGTGAAATTTTTTGTTGGGCACAGCGACTACAGCTGGCGAAGCCTTAAATCAGACTATCAGATAAAACAAACGTGCTAAGACTTCATTTATTAATAAATCTATCGAATGGGACGAAGTTGCATCCATGAATCGACCCAATTTGGAGCTTATAAAGGATGGAACGGTCACAACTTGGTCGACTCAAATATGACGTAGTTCCGTGCATTTAAAAAACTTGAACACCCCTCATTTTGTAGGTGTATGCGTACGGAATTGTCAATCTATTTTGTTGTTGCCAATTTCTATTCCGTTGTCAAAATGGCGTCGAAGCAAGAAGAGCGTATCAAAATTTTGCACGCGCATAAGCAAAATCCAAATTATTCTCACGCCGACTTGGCAAAATCACTTAATTTTGTCAAATTAACCGTGACGAATGTTATAAAGTGTTCGAAGAACGTCTGACGACTGCCAGGAAGCCGGGATCAGGAGGAAACCGAAACCAGGAAGCCGCAGCGATCGGAAGAATAGTGGCCAGCATTTTCAAACGAAATCCCAACCTTTCCATCAGAGATATCGGAAACAAATTGGAAGAGTCCACAACGATGCAGAGCAAAGAAACGAGCCGGACTGTCAACATATCGACAAAGATTTTCATTATGGCCTAACTGACAAACGTAAACAATGGCTTTTTCCGCCAATTTCTCGTTATTGAAAACTCCCCTAATCAATCCACTGCGCTCGTTTCGAAGAGGAAAAATTCTTGTATCCGATAGAATTGGAGGCTTACATGAATAGCTTTTGTGCCACGAGAAATTTACGGAAGAAGTTATTGTTTACGTTTGTCAGTTAGGCCCTAATGAAAAAGTTTTGTCGATATAATGTTACAGTGATACAAAATCGAGATGATAAGCAAAACAACAGCCGAAGGAAGAGCACTAAGTTATACACGAGTTTGTTGACCAAGTTTGATTGCGTCGTAATGGACGATTTTACATACGCCAAGGCTGATTTTAAGCAGCTCGCAGGTCAAAAGTTTTATATGGCTACCGGAAAAAGAAAGGTTCAAAATAAGTTTAAGCAGAAAAAAATGGTAAAGAAAAAAATACGTGGTTCGACAGGCGATTTGCTCCTGTGGGAAAGCGAAAGTTTCGTGTAAACTGGCACTGTCAACCAAAATATTTATGTAAAGGAATGCTTGCAAAAACGCTTATTGCCTAGCTGTTCTGTGCTGTTTTGGCCAGATTTCGCTTATTGCTTGCTAAAATGCAATCGATCGTTCATATTAGGGACACATACCCTACATTACAAAATACTAGCTATGTTGAGTTGCAGATAAGAATCACGTAGATCAACCGAAAAGGATACCATATAATAAAAGCGAATGCCGACAATAATCACACTCACTTGAAATGTTGATTTTGAAGGCATTTTTAACGCAGTTTTGGACACTTGAATCAATTAGAATCTTTTTACCAGGGAGCAGAGAATTGTAAATAAACAAAACAAACGCGAAAAATAGATTTACGAGGAGATTAGATGATCCGAGTCCAAGTATAAGCCTAGCCAGAATGGGTATAGCGCTGAGGTAAGTCAGCTTGGTCAAATGTAGCAACTCTTAGAATTTCTAGTAATGTTCTGAAAAGTCGCACTATGGATTTCTATTCTACACTGTGTTTCGAGTTTTTGTCCAACCGACATAGATTTCATATGACGGGCTGCAAATGGTGAGTTGACGACTTAGAAGGAGAATGCGAGCGACCTTTGGTCCTCACAAGCTCCTACCTCACGCCTCCACGAGTCATATGATCACAAAAGACTGCCATCTGAAACATGGAGACGTTGGTTGGCGTAGCCTGGGCAATGTTGTCATCTTGACAATAGCGATGTGAAATGGTGCGACTGAATATCGTGCACCTGTAAATCAATTTGTGTATCCATACCTGTAAATCATATAATATTATTTTTCATTCTTTTTTTTTAACATTTCAAGCTTATTGCTTTCACAATTAGCTTATTGCTTGCTCTCAAGTTAGTGTTCTAAACGCACTTCCACAGTTATTAATTGAGAGCTTTCGATGCCAGGTACCATTTTTGCATTAGTATGATTGTGTGGCAAGTACAATCATACCCGAGTCGAGAAATTTTCCTTAGCGAAAAATTCCTAGACCAGACCGGGAATCGAACCCAGCCACCTCCAGCATGGTGTTGCTTTGTAGCTGTGCCTTTACAGACTGAGCTAAGGGAGGACCCGTTTTTCATTCTTATTTAATTAATAATTACAGTTGCTTTGGAATCATCTTTGCATTCCAAAACCATTTATCTCAAGAGCCAATATGATAACAATATGACAAGCATCAAAGGCTCAATTTTTTGTTCAGCAGTTCAGCATAACATTTACTTTAAAACTTCTGAACTTCATCTTCTTTATTTGTGAAAGACTGGCATGCGCTTATAAGAAATACAGGATTATATTTAAATATTTTGTCTAGTGTTTATTATTAAAGCCATTTATTTTAGAAATCATCAAACCGGACTCTTCGATCACTCCAATTGACATCTTTAAAATGTAACTAGGACAGTAAATGGAAACATTTTAACAACAAGTCTTATAAAATAATATCTTTCATTGATATTTTATCTTAGTGATATTGATATTTAATAAATATTTAATTTTTGTTCAATAACCATCAACAATACATACGCATATTATGTGCTCGTTTTGACATACTGTAGCCGCTTTGTACATAGTCCAGTAATTTAAAATTTCATGTGCATCGTTCAAGTTTGAAATTTGTATAAATAGCAGTTTTGTCTTTCATGATACCTTAATTTTTATGTGAGAAACGTATGACCTTGTAATAAACGTGCAAAAAGTATGTGAATTTCTGTTTTTGGTCCATTTCATATTGGATCAGCTTATAAAAGCACATGTGTCCTATACGAATAACAAGCAGTGGAAGATGCGTGTGAAAGTTTTGTTCCTTGAATCCTTGAATATTTGATGCAATATAGAGACTGGTATGATTTTATGGTCACCCGCATAATCACAAACCATTCCTGGACTATTTCCCTTATTGTTGACGACCGTTTCCGTTATTCTTACGACATTTACCCTTATAGTTGACAACTAGAAACTAACAATCTCCTATATAGTTTTAACAATATGTCAGATGGTAAAAGGCCAAATAACAATATGCTGAATAGGCGGTTAAGTTAGGTTACCATAAAAAAATGGCAACTTTCACGAACAAAATTTTCGCTGTACTCTATGCCAAAAAGTTGGTATTTTATCCAGACCGAGTGCAGACAATAAAAAACCTTTCAATGACAATATGGCATACATTGACAATATGTGTTAATGTAGAGGTTGTATGGTAAAAATGAGATGCTACTATTCGATAACAATAACATAAAATGTGATAATATATCTTACATTCGAAATATAGTTTTGACAATATAGCACTTTTTTTTCGTTATGCGGGCAGTTATTTAAATTTTAAACAACTATTTTATTAGGAACAGTAGGAATTTGCAATATCTCAGTACATTCACTAGTACAAATAAAAACTAAAATAAATTTGTCAACTGAATCGAAGCTTCAATATAGCCGTGAAATTTGGTACATTTTGTATCTTAACATTTTTTATTAATCATCATGCTAAAAATTTCAACTGCTTCTATAGCAACTATATAACTGGGATTAGGAGGTAGCCTAAGGCAGTCGAAGAATTTGTTTACTGGACAAGAGTTCGAGGAGTCGCCAGTTCCTTGTCATGTAAAGACACGCTTTTCGAAGGTCCTCATCGAGATCAACTGGCTCTGCTACAATAAGCCATCACGTAGGATATTCTCTCGGGGCAACCTGCTGAGGATAGTCCTGCTGACATAGGTAATTCTTGCACTGCTGGTGGGTTCTCATCACATCACATCACATCAGAATCGACATCGACTTTATATTGCATTTCGATCCTTAGTAAGTTCCATCATGATTACGCGTAATCTCCCAAATATATAGCGATTTACAAAATCATGTGCAAAATCCCGATCACCCTGGTAGATGTCTTTATCTTTACAATCACAAACTAAAAAATCCTGCCCCATGCACTGGTGCCACAGTTTTAGCTTTTGACAGGCGAACATCGGTGTAAGCATTAAGGAAACTGCTCTCCCGCCTCGTTCGAACCACTCGTGTCGACCAAGAATGGTCGTCACGATGAGTAATTGTTGGAAGGGTATGGTAGACGGTGCCGGATCAGGACGAGAGCGGCTAGAGACTGCGAGCAATGAGTAGCAAGTACATGATTCACTTTCAATTTTTTGTTCGTGTTCCGAAAATTTCAATCCACTTTACTCTCACTTTCGGCAGGTCACCATCACGATGCTCCTGCCGTATGGAGGTATGGTACATAAGCTGCGAGAGCTCACATATGTGTATGCAAGGATGGCCACGCTTATATGCAGCACCTTTTGACCACCCACCCCCTCCTGGAATGAAAATGATGATGACGGGAGAGGAAGAAGTGTCCTCGCATCCGTAGCCGACGACGTCGCCGTTGTTGAGGGTGGTGGAGGCGGTGGTGGTGGTGTGATAGCAACGGTTGTTGTTGCTACTCTGCGTTGTGCGTTCTGGGGTGGTGGTATAGGCTCTGCACAACAACTTTCAAAGAAACTGGGGTGGTGTTTGGCACACATGTTCGTGTGGAAATTCGAATAAAAGTAAGAATGAAAAACAAACTGACCGACCGACAGGATGAAAAAATATTATAAAACGGATAAAAATAAAAATGTTTGCATGTGTTGGCCTCTTGTATGTAGATAGGGAGAAAAAGAATTCGTACTTTTTTTTTCGTCGGTGGTGGTTGTTTCGGCTTTGGTGGCGGTTGTGGGTTGATGGCGCTTTCCTTGTGGAAAAATTGGTTAGTCTACGGAAAGTCGCGTTTGCTGCGGTAGCCTCGGTAGAACGGCGTGGAAGGCTACCCGAGAACACGTTTTACGCGCGTTTTAGTGTCGAAATGAATAGATAGGTGTTTTGTCGTTATGAAGTTTCTGTAAGTTTCGCAAGGACGAGAAGTGCCATTTTTCATTTATTCCCTTTGTCGGAATAATTTATGGTCCTAGCATACCATATATGATAAATTTATGGTTTTTTATTTTGTGTCCATTCAGATCTACCTGACATTCCGTACCATAATGTTCTTGAAAATAGAAAAGTGATATTGCTATTGAATCCATAAATATCGATTACACAAGGAATAAAACCAAATAGTGATGTGAAATTCATTTTTATGTTGGAAATACTTTCTAATAAAAAAAAACGCGTTTGACGACGAGACTGCAGCAGTTTAACAATGAATAGGATCCTATGACTGAAGCAACGAGTTGTGGCGCGCAAAGGATTCGCCAATCTGCATAACAAGCAGCTGTGTTGGTGCCACGGTGACTGTTTGGAATTTAATTTAAAACCGACAATATAGTTTTGAATTTCAAGTTGGAATAGAGATTCTAAGAATTGAGAGTTAATCTGGAATCCCTACGGCTACAAAAGGAGAAGTCATTTGCATTCTATCTTGGAACAGTCGCAAGGATAAAACTGTCAATTTGCAAATTTTTCAGCTACGCTTTGTTTTGAAGGCATATGACGAGAGTAAGTTGTGGAAGCATATGACTAGTTAATATAGCCGTCGGTAGTGTAATTTATCATATCTATGTTTCTTTTGTCATCTATTACAGATCAATAAATTGTTGATTGCACGGATTTTTTTTATTAATGTTGCCGTCAAATGTATACAATGTTTCAACAGTTTTGTCGATCGAAATGCTGGATTTTTCAAAGGAAGTCAGTGGATTCGATTTGAGATTGTTGAGTTTTAAGGCAATTTTCATCATATTCATTCAGTTTTTCTCCAATTTAAAGACAGCGTTGATTCAAATTTGGTTTTGTTTTTGTTCCGGTGGCTCAAATCTCGAATTCAATGTACAGGTACTATACTATACTACAATTCAGAAAACATCCAAATTATAGAAATAAAGTGGCTCGTAGCCATCTAAATTATCATTTTTTTTTTTGGAAAATTGTCTTTCCGGGTTGTTTCGAAACATTTTGTTTGTTTATTAGCAGGTCTTATGACCAATCTTAAATATTTTATAGCATGGAAGAATGGTTCCTTTCTTAGCTGAATCGATATAGGCACAACTGCAAAGCAACAGGATGCTAGAGGTGTATGTAAACGATTACTGGTCTAGTCTAGAAATTTTTCGTTAGAGAAAATTACTCGGCTCCCAGCGCATAAGTTATGGTTGTGCTTGCCACACAATCATATTGATGCCAAAATGATACCTGGCATCTAAAGCTCTCATTCAATAACTGTGGAATTGCATTTGGAACACTCAGTTGAGAGTAGTCAATAAGCTTATTGTGATAAGCGACAAGCTTGAATCGCCAAGTTTGCCAAGCAAAATAGAAAGGCACTTTAATACTACGCTACGACTCAAATTAATTTTCAATATCGTCCCTATTTATAACCTTCATAATGTTTCCTGAGAGTCTCATCGGTCAATTCTAAAGTTGACGTAACAGTAATCTTAGGACGCTCTTTCATTAAAGAGGGTCTACGTTAGAGTTGAAAAAAAAATCCCTCTCTAGATCGTCATATTTTCCTATGCATTTCGAAAAACCATCTCTTTTCAAGCGTGATGCATTTGAGGAACTGCATCAGTGACAAATTATAAAACATCGGGAGATGTTCCAGGGAACTTCAACACAAGCGAGTAACCTCTTACTATTACCGCTAGCTATAATTACAGATAATAAACAGATCTAATCTTCTAAGGCACTAGCTAACACCCTCAATCCGTTCCAACCGCAATCAAACAATCGATATCTGATGAGAATGGGAAGGAATACACAGCGGTTTAAAGCATTTGAAAGGTGATCGTTAGAGATTTGTGTGACAAATTTTGAATTTTTGGTTCGATATCGTGAGAAGTCTTATCGTTTCCCACCACAGCAAATCGATCTCAAAAAGTCAGTCGTGATCACAATGCACAACTCAAGCTGAGGCTTCAAAATCACCCCTTCTAACCACCAATAAACCACAAGTAATCTGTCAATTTCGAATAGACGTAGTATTAAGTTTGTCTTGTTAAATAAAAAAGCATTGAAATATCGACTCCATGAAGCTAACGTGATTGAGCTTTTAACATACATGAAACTGTAAAATAAAAACTATATTTTTTGTTTAAGGTGCCTTGGGGGAAAATCTTGAAATTAAAAGATACAGCTTCGAACAAAATAACTCCAATGATTAAAAACTGTACCCGAAAAAAATGTGACACTAAAATGGTCGCCCAAAATTCATTGTTAGTCGGATTTTCTTCAAACTTTCAGGAAATAAACTACAGCATTATGTTAAGGTTTTGATTTTCGTTTGTTTATTGGATCTTATCTCCATTGCCGAATGCCCGCACTTTGCCCTTGAAACCACTCACAAGTGTTTTGTGCAATAGTGGGGCCGACTTCTTTTGATACTTTTACCCACTCTTTCTACAAAGCCAGCTTGTTCTTGAATATTTTAGGTATTTTACGAAGTTTGACCTTCATGATGGGCCAAAACTTCTCAATCGGAAGAAGTTCCGGCGACTTCGGTGGGTTGAAGTCTTTTGGTACAAAAACAACATTGTTATTTATGTACCAGTCTAACGCCGTCCATGCGGAGTGGTAGCATGTCGAATCCGGACAAAATAGCGGCTCGCTTCCGTGAGACCGCAAGAAGGATAGCAGGCGCTGTTCTGGAGGCACTCGTCTCAGTAGATTTTCCCATTCATGGTACCCGTCGTGATGTATGGCTGGCTCATCTCTCCACACCCACAGATGGCCTACCAAACCAACACTTTTTGGCAAAATTGTCCACCTTCTTCTTCCTTACCTCCTCAGGAATGGCAAACCGTGATGTGGCAATGTTAAACTTCCGCCCGGCACCTCGATTTTGTCAGCCACTCTCAGTATAGCTTCCTGGCGCGGGTTTTGGCTACCGTGTTTTGTTTGTTGTTTCGGAGGCCGACACGTTTTATCGTTTTTTATTCGGAAACCTCCTCCTTCTTCGTCAAATTGCGGATTGAAAGATTCGATCTTCGCTTGAATAGATTAAAAACCTTCCTTGCCTTCACCGGATCAGCTGTCTTCGGTCTGCTGCCACTTCCTGACCGCCACTGGGCCGTCGTTTTTTTTTTTTTTAGACGGGATGGAAAATCTGCAAACTGACTCCTGAAGAACTCAGGGTGTGGGAATGAGGGCGCCAACTCCTCGACCCACTAAAAACCCACCCGTGCCTCCAGACCCGGCCCTCCCCGGGACCGCCTTTCAGTATTACTTCAGAGATGGGGCTAGTTTGCTTTACGCACCCACTATGTCTAAAAAAACTATAAGGGACAGCCCAATGGGGTTGTACGCAAAGTTGACGTAGGACTACGCAGCAATCGAATTCCCATACACGTCAGGGCCATCCGCTAATTGATTTAAGTCAGTTCTGAAAAGGGCTAAGAAAATTCTATTGTACACTCTTTAGAAAGCATTTGGTGGCTCTTAATTATGATACGGCCCCGGTTGTATTTTCTACGATGGTTGAGAGGGCCACTATCTCTAACGCGTAGAAGATAGTTATGGATCTGTTGGTTCATTGGTTGTTCAACGCGCTTTGCTATTTATTCCGGGACGCGGCGTTTAAAGCAATGCCATGTTCAGCCGGGCGCGGTAATGGAAAATTTCAAACAGCCCAAGAGAAAATGTTAACCAAATAAACTCTTTAATTGGAAAATTGATTTGGTCGTCCTGAAAAGGACGGATTTAGTTGACGGGGGAGAAACAGTTCGCGATTGAACTTGGGCTTTCTTTCTTGGTTCATCTCGTGGGATGATTGATTCTTGTCTCGTTGTCACGGGCGGCTTTTTCCCGCCAAATTGTAGGCTTCAGCAGCCATGTTTCTCACAGCGAGGTTGACGGGAGCATCGGCAACAACAGCCAACTGCAACAACGTCTCTCTGGGCAACGACTGCTCGCCGCCGCCAACTGCGATCCTAAGACCACTGCACAGCTTAACGACTGTCGTAAGACTGAATCAAAATGTTCTGCTAAAAGCTATGAGGTAAAGGGGTCGGATGCTAGTGCACGAAAGAAGGCGGTACCAACGAAGGCAATGAGATACAAATTGCACCAAAGGGGACGAAATTCAGTTATTGCGCCACAATAATTAGTTTTAATTACTGCACGCTAGACGGATGATTTTCTTAACAGAAATATGCCTTAATTATTTGCTATCACCAGCAACTAATCCGCTATGCACAACTAGGAACTACAACGAACTCAACCACATGGTCGGTCTGAAGTGTCGCAGTTCGGTTCGAATTATCCGTTCTAGAATTTCGTTCGTTGGTTGTTCAACGTTCTTTGTCATTTACTCCGGGAAGCGGCGTTTAATTAATGCTATGTTCAGCCGGGGCGCGGTGATTGAAATTAATTTGAAACAGCACAAGAGAAAATTTTAACCAAATAAACTCTTTAATTGGAAAATTGATTTGGTCGTCCTGAAAAGGACGGATTTAGTTGATGGGGGAGAAACATGGTTCGCGATTGAACTTGGGCTTTCTTCTTGGTATTCTTGGTTCAGCTACTCGTCGTTGCGGGTGGCCATCTTCAGGTGACGTGGGATAGTTGATTCTTGTCTCGTTGTCAGGGGCGGCTTTTTCCCGCCAAATCGTTGGCTTCAGCAGCCATGTCTCGCAGCGAGGTTGACGGGAGCATCGGCAACAATAGCCAACTGCACCAACGCCTCTCTGGGCAACGACTGCTCGCCAGTGCTGCTGCCGGCTACGATCCAACTGCAGAACCTACTCTGCACAGCTCCACGACCACCGAAAAACTAATTCAAAATGCGAAGGTGTACCCCTTTTATAACATTCATGGCTGCCTAGGAGACGTTCGTTACTTAAATATGAAATCTGTGCTAGAAAAGTACTGTGTATTTGGTAAATTTACTCTGAAAAAAATCGACATTATAAGACATTACCTTATATTTGCGTTAATTTCAATAGTTGAATGTTATAAATCAATAGATTTAAATATTGGAATCGAAGCGTAGAAAATGTACCGATCGATTGGTGAAAACATTTTGTAAATCGATCGTGAAATGACTTAGTTATTAACGTTCAAAACCTATATATTTTTCGTGACGCTCCAAATTTTCGCAATTCGAACGTGTACCCCAGTATTGAAAACACAGACGTAGTCCTACGTCAAAAAAAATGTGGATCTTCAGTGAAGTTAGTATAGTAATAGTATCAACGAAATTTGTATTAGTACACGATACTGAAGAAGTCTGCACATTGTAGACGCAACACGCGTATCTGTCAAAGTAAGCAATAAAGGTAGTTGGAATTAAATGGAGATTACTAATATTTCTTCTCATTTTCAAGTGACGTATTGTCTTTTGTACAATAAAAAACAACTAATAATACCTCAGCCCAGGGCTGAAAATCTCAATAATCAACAAATAATTCCTCAAAACGTGGCAAAAAGTGACTCGTCGACTAGACGCAAAATACCACATTCCATAGGTTTCTATAGTATCAAGTTATATCCAACGGCCGGATATATACTATTATGAAAGTTCCTTAAATATTAACCCTTTTTGGATTTGCTGGGCCTTTTAAATTCACAGTCAGTCAACGTTTACCAGCTATCAAAATTAATTTTAAAACATGAACATTACAGATGCTTGAATTTGAAATATCTTTATCGAGTTTCTGTTGTAATCCCAAACCATACATACCATATTTATTTGGGATTGACGAAAAAAATGTATTGTGATAAAAGGTGGGAAATAAAGAATTTCTGTGTTGAGATTTTTATTTCGTATATATATTCAGAACAGTTTATTCTTAACAGTACTAATAAAAAGAAAGGATCGTAAAAGATTCATCACACCATGGTGGTCATGTATAATCAGAGAAAATTTGTTATATTGATAGAACAATTATGCCTCCATCATTTCCTCCAGGCTTCAGTTTTAGGGTAAGCATTGGCGTATTAGTGCCCACAGCGGAACCATGCATCTGTAGAAAGATCAAAATTAAAATTAAGCTATATGGATTTTATGTTATCTGTACCTCAATCATTTCAACAATACCATCAAGAGGGTTTTTCTTTATTGCTCTCTAACTCTTTGATCGATTGACGCCACGAGAGGGATTCTTCAATCCGATTATGGCCAACGTTCGAAGAAAGTCTAGAAATATGTTGTCATTAACATGAAGAAATTCAAATAATTAAACAAATTTACATTTGGTATATTCGGAAGAAAATCGTCATACTTTGTCAGAATCTTCGCTTGGATAATCAAAAATTGCAGATAATGTAATGCTGTTGTCCACTTCAATCAGCGAGTTTAAAATTACCTCCACTTCACAATGTGTATAACTCCCTACTCAGCGAAGAACACGCGTTTAGGCAGAAGCGTTCATTTAATAACTGAACTTTATAAAAATGGCGTCATATACAACGTTGAGTAAGCTAGTCGGAAAGTGATAGTTTAGTATATATATTGAGGATAGTTCGGTAAACGTATTTTTTTTTGCTGAATGTTCGTTCGCTTCACAGAATCTCGGGAATATTATGTTGTCTACTGAAATATCAGCCAAATTATGAGTGGCTGTTTCAGATCGGCATTTTTTTCTACCGAGATCGAGAATATGTTTTAGGTGTGTAACCATAACGACAGCTGAACAATCAGCATCTTCACAAGTAACAAATGTTACCACTACTGTAAGTAATAATAAATACTACATTATACGCCACTTGAAGCTTTCCGAGAATGATTTTCTCGAATTTTTCTTATAATCTTTCTCTAATCCGGTAAGTTTGTTTTGATAAGTTTCATAAAGAATGAAACTTATTATACTATAGTAAATCATGAAAAAAATAATTTAAAAAGTTACATAATGTAAGATTCATTCATCATTCAAAAAAAAAAATTGTCGGGAAAGACACCATGTGGGTACTAAAAATCAAGTTTTGCCACTCAAACCTCTAAGGATCACATTTCTAATTATGTTCTAGACAACAGTGCAATAAGTTGGCGTGAAACTTGGTTCGAATGATATCTTTTGCACTTCCTCTAAACATAATTGAAATTTTAGTTAACACCTAACCCATGCAGTAAAGATAATGTTGGCAAACGATCCCCTCAATGAAAGTATTTAAAATATGAGTCCCTTCTTGGAGCTGCACAATAAAAATATTTAAATTTGATAACCGATTGCTGTATACCGCTGTTAGCTTTAGAGTAGCATAATAAACACGAAGTTTTATTATTTCTTGATGAATGGATCAGTTCAGGTCATTGTTGCTTGATTCAATGAGGAGTACATTTTGTACACCTTGAAAGCAGGAACAAAATATCACAATAATCTTACTGCTATATTTTGATACTGTAAAACATTGATACACTCTGGTATCATTGATTAGCGAGATAACATTATCCAGTTTGACCCTTATCATGAATAGTTTTTCCATTTTCCTACGATCTAATAAGTATGAATGGTGTTTCATAATGAATATAAATTCAGCTTCTGAATGGGTTAAAAATTGCTGGTTTATTGGTTTCTTAAATCGAAACTGAGTTGTAGCACACGTAGAATGTTCAACATAGCGTTCTTAGCAATCCACTACTTGTTCTAAAAATATGAAACATGCTATGCAATGTAGAAATATTCGAGAAGGATTGGAAAAAGAGATCAATTCCACCCTGTTTTACGGTCCGAACTTTGATGTAGCTCTTGTACATAATGAATAAAGTTACTCAACATAAAACGTTGTAAAAATTAAGTTAATAAATGTGTTCCACAAAATTTGAAAATATGCTGCGAGTCAGTGACGGCCTGAATCCTATTTCACCGCAAACTGTTGGTCAATAAAACCAGTGTCCTCAAACATAATCAAGGTTGAACTGCTGTGGTCGTAATCTCAACGTGCGTTATTATGTTATCATCGAACGCTAGAACATAACAAGCAAAAAGGATTTTTTTTTTTAATTAAATTTTAAAACAGTTTAGGAAGAAACTAGTGCACCGCGCCTAGAAGCTAGCTATTCGCAACAAGTGAATTCCTCATTGTAAAGGGAACATACAAGTTTAGAGGACTTCAAAAAGTGTTCCGCTGATGCGTAGTAGAAACATCAGATGTATTAGTTTGAATGGAAACAAAAGAACAAGTAAGTATGAAGCTTTCATTTCCTAAAATCAGTTGAATTTATTTGATAAACGTAGCAACAACCACTACCGTAAAGGTCAATGACACCCACGTATCGAAACTGTATAATTTTTTTTTCAAAATTCCCCTTCACACTTGGTCCTGTTTACTCCACAGCAATGTAGAAGCGTTTGCATAAAATGGGAAAGAAGGGGATAAGATGCACAGAAAGTAGGAAAGAAGGGTCCTCGTGAGCTCTGCATAGAATTTGACCGGTTGCATTTCGATTCGCTGTATTCGGTTTGTCGAGTTTTTCTATGAACGCTTGTTTCTCTGAAATTGAGTAAAATTTGGCTCAGTTTTACTTACAAACTTAGCCATAAGGAAAGTGTTTCAATTATAATATACACTCAGGCAAATAAACTTAAGAATTTCATAAGGTTCAACTTTTGAACGATGCTTTGGATTTTCACTAGGCAGGAGGAATGGATTTTGTTTCACACGACGTTGGTCTTATACTCCTTCAATCATTCCTGTTTACAAGTGTTGAGATATACTAGTTGTCAAGTCACTGGACCCATATACTCAACGTTTAAGGTTCGAATCCAGGTTGATTCATATTTTTATTTTTTCAACATCATTATATTTCATAAGGTAAATTTATGAAATGCATACTAATTTCTTATGGCAAATAATCATAATGCAATCTTATGATTGTCGAAAGTTTATTTCGCTGAGTGTAGGTAAACTGTGCTAAGTTTTAGGTACTCAGAAAATTTTTAATACAATCGTTTGAGCACTACTCACATGATTTTTTTTTTAAATTTATATGCAGATTTGGGGAAACGGCTGATTTGATCAATTGTTTCCATCGTATGCACAGGTTATGATACCATACAAATAATTATAAAAACTACAGAATATTTTTTCACGGATGAGATAATGACGAGAATGACGACAAAAATCAGAAATCAAAGTAGAAATGCTCCTATCCAGCTTTGTATTTTTTGTGTGTGGGGGGAATAGACCACGCAGATCTTCCAGAAATATGTGAAGTACTTATATATATAGAAAAGAGCATAAACTGAGAGATACACACTTAGAAAATTTCACAGTATTCGGTAATTTTTTACTGAACTTTCAACAGCTGAACGTTCGGTAATCCGATTTACCGGATTTCGGTGAAATTTTACAATATTCCGGTAAAAAAAATACTGGGACTTGTCAAATTTTAGCGAAATCCGTTAAATTGGATTACCGAACGTTAAGCTGTTGAAAGTTCGGTAAAAAATTACCGAATACTGTAAAATTTTCTTTGTGTGTAGGGTTACTGTCCTTTTATTGATATCATGTACCTATACTCATCCTAGATTGAATGTTTTAGCGGAGGATAAAACATTCAAAAGAATTGGCAAGATTCAAAAATGATTGGAGAAAAACTGGTTGGTTTCACTAACTAAAAATAGACAAATATCACAAACTGTTCCACTCGCGCGTCAATCCTTTGATTTGAGGATGGATTTTGAGTGATGGAATCAATAAAAAATATCTTTCCTATTTGAGTAGTCTAGTGCTATAACTCTAAATTAGGTACGTTCAATGAAGGGATTAAAATTAAATTATTGAATTTGTGCCACAATCACTAATGATTTTTTATTATTCCGGAATCTACAAAAGAAAACCGATTTACACGGATTTCGTAATTTACACATACTTTACATCCGAAAATCTTTTGTTTCTTTCGGCACTATGAACAATAAGAAATATGAGAAATGAAATGAATATAAAAAAACGAGAAATGAAAACTTAATTGAGAACCCGCATAATCATAAACCATTCCTGGACCATTTCCCTTATAGTTGACGACCGTTTCCGTTACTGTTACGACACTTACCCTTATAGTTGACAACTATAAACTAACAATCTCCTATATAGTTTTAACAATATGTCAGATGGTAAAAGGCCAAATAACAATATGCTGAATAGGCGGTTAAGTTAGGTTACCATAAAAAATGGCATTTTACACGAACAAAATTTTTGCTGTACTCTATGCCAAAAAGTTGTTATATAATACAGACTGAGTGCAGACAATAAAAAAACCTTTCAATGACAATATGGCATACATTAACAATATGTGTTAATGTAGAGTTTGTATGGTAAAAACGAGATTTAACTATTTTATAATAATAACATAAAATGTGATAATATATCTTACATTCGAAGTATAGTTTTGACTATATAGCAAATTGTTTTTCGTTATGCGGAAATGTGGAGCATCATTGTTTTCGGTATCTGAATTATACGAACTTTCTTTTCAATCAAACATTTTTGGTTTCTAACAACTTTTATCTTAAGAAGTGAAAATTCAGATTTTTAGTAGAAGTAGTTAAGATCTGATCGATCCACTCGATTCACTCAACGTATTTTTCTCGATAGACACTTATAAAAAATCGCATGGAAACACCACAAGTATTTGAGTCATATAATAAAGGGTGTTCCGATCAAAATTTGGTCAAACAGTAATGTGTGTGAGTCGATAAAAGTTGTTATTAATAAGTCAAATTCTTTTTCTTTTTCAAGTTCAGTTAATACAGAATACAGGATAAATATTCAGCTAAGCTTCCTTTTTACCGAATGCGAATTGCCGGGTATTTCGTTTAACAACTGCCATAAGATTTTGTACAGTCTCCTTGTCCACTTTATTCACTGCAGAACGCCAGTTTGCCTTGAACTGTTTCTCGCTCACAACAGCTTTTTGAGTCTTCTTAAGGTTCCGCTTGACGATGGCCCAATATTGTTCGATTGGGTGGAGCTCTGGCATGTTGGGAGGGTTCTTGTCCTTGGGCACCACTTGAACGTTGTTGGCAGCATACCACTCCATGACCTTTTTTCCGTAATGGTAATGCTATTCAAGCCACAGGTACAGATAGCCTGCCACACCGGATATTTCTTCGCGAACTTTTACAGTTTAATGTGTTTGAAAATATCTGCCACCATTCACCGTCCGGTTACCGTATAAAATTCCTGTCCATGAAGCTGTTTAAAGTCTGCCTTGACGTATGTTTCATCGTCCTGTACCACGCAATCAAACTTCGTCAGCATCGTCGTGTTCAACTTTCGCGATCGTGCTTTGGCCGACGTGTTTTGTTTATCGTCGCGATTTGGAGTCACCACTTTCTTGTAAGTCGACAGTCCAGCTCGTTGTTTAGCTCTATCCACGGTTGAAGGCGCCACTCCCAGCTTCTTTGAGACACCTCGGACGGAGAGGTTGGGGTTCCGCTCGAAACAGCGGCAACTCTTTTTGTCGTCGCTGTGGCCTCCGGCTTTCGATTTCCCCCCGATCCAGCTTTCCTGGCTGTCGACAAACGTTCACCGAACACTTT
Source organism: Aedes koreicus (assembly GCA_024533555.2). Lineage (NCBI taxonomy): Eukaryota > Metazoa > Arthropoda > Insecta > Diptera > Culicidae > Aedes > Aedes koreicus. The sequence goes on from JAHHFK020004828.1 coordinate 83,385, forward strand.
TAATACGTTGGTAACAGTTGATTTAACCGCATTCAACAATTTCGCTAACTTGGCATGAGAGTAGTTTGGATTTTCGCCATGCACGTGCAAAATTGTGATGCGTTGCGTCTCTTCCTTCGACGAAATTTTGATAACTGAAGTGCTAATCTCAAAATCAAAATAGAGGCATGATGCTACACGCACACATCTTCAAAATGAGGGGTGTGTAAAATTTTTTTATGCACTATGAAAGGAAATGCGTCAAGTTTAAGTCGACCAAATTTCGATCGAAACACCCTACATATAATATATGTCATATTATATACATGACTCTACCTTTGTAAAATATATTCAGTCGATCGACGCAAAAGTTTTGAATATTAAAAATGAAATGAAAAATTGCGTTATTCACGTTCATAGTTCATCAATATAGAAAATAAAGAGCGTTCAGATCCAAAGTTAATGAGAGAAGAATTTTCATAGGACACAAAGAATTTATATATTAGTTAAATTTTGTTCCAATCAAATACAAGTGCAACCAGTCAATGCTATCTTTCAAATAGTTTACTCAATGAAAAAAGCAAATTAATCGGTCAGTGGGAGGAAGCTCTAGATGGATGTGTATTAAAATAAACATGTTTACCTTTCAACTTTTGCAACTTATTTGGAAAATAAACAAAATTAAGCTATCTGCTCAGTAAAAAATAATGTACTCTCTAGGAATGGTAAATGAAGATGTAGAATATCATTCAATACATTATTGTCATGATATTTGTTATTCAGGTCAGAAAGTATTGTTGCGTTTTCGTAAAACCTAACTAGATAAATTTTATGGCGGTTTTTTTTTGTTTTGTTTCTTGATTATTGAGATTTTTAGCCTCGGGCTGGTTCATCTCCCGTCTTAGTCACTCAAACACCGTTTTTGGGCATTTTCGTAACTTGTCCGAGGGTGAGATTCAAACTCGTGACTTTGGCGTGAGAGGTATGGATGTTAACCACTACGCCGGAGTCGCCCCCGTTTATGGTGGGATCACCCCTTTTTTACATTGCTTCCCATGAGATTTTTCCATGCGAATCTAATCCTATCGAATTTATCCTATCCATTTGAAGAGTAGAAAAACAATGCTTGTTGGCAATGCAATATTCCAAAGTTATGTTTCATTAATGTTTGATCTTAGTCGCAATAACACAAATAAATTATTAACTTTTCATGAGAAATTGAAATTCGAAAAATTGTATCGATTCACGTTTTATTGAAATTGAGTAACATTTCCGTGAGAAAACAGGACAGTAATACAAATGAAAAAGAGGGTAAGTGTGTAGGTTTGAAACTACACGCAAAAAAAATCAGCCGTGGAAACTAACATTCCGAGGGTTAAATTAAGCGCAAACACCAACAATTTTCAGCAGACTATAAATGCGTTTAATTTTACCATGCCTGCGATTAAAGTCAACCATGATGGAGTTTGAGGTCTGTCAAATGTACCACAAATGTTGCAGGCTGCACCATAAACGTAGTAAGTTTGACTGAAATTTCTTGGTAGTTTTGAAAATAGGCGTAGTCTATTTTCAAATCAAAAATTTAGTCCGTAAAATGGTAGTTTTTACTGCAAGTTAATTTTCAGTGTAGGAACTGACAAATATCAGCATTGCCACTACGTTTCTGTTGGGAAAAGCCTGGAATAGAGTTTGCGGGAAGCGAAAATCTCATAAGAAATACGTGAGTTTGACAGCATGACAAAAGCTAGCTGTCAAAAAAAATTTCGGCGCTCGAATTGTGAACAGATAAATAACATCCAACAAAAACGAACTCTGTGGATCACCACTTTTTCCTTCGAATACTCTTTTCCGCGCATTCATGTTTTCGCTAAAAAAAAATCACAGTAGCTGAGTGAAAAGCAGACATTTCGATAGAGTGTGTCTATCAATTAATTTTGCGTTTCATTTCATCTCGATCTTTATTAAGCTTATCACGTCTGGGTGTGGTAGTGTGCCTTTTGGAAATGTGGTAGTGTGTTTTGCACGAAAATATAACAAACAGCTGTCAAAATGATCAAAAATGGTAAGCCAGCTTTAAGGTTATCTGTGGAAAAACAAACAATAATTACTTTTACACGACAACAGACACGATAGTGTGCCTGCATTTAACGTCACAAACTTAGAAAAATAAATAATTGAATCGTTTCATGTTTCGAAAGTTGTTTGCTCCGAATTTAATCACCTTATTGGTCACCTTAAATCAAATTTCTTTTTCGGCTACAACATCAATAGAAAGCCTAGATACTAGGGTGAACAACAGATTCAGTCTCCATAGAATTCAAAACTATCTGGAATCTTCCTGAAAGATGTTCTATACATAAAGCAGAGTGATACAAAAATTAGCATTGTATGCCCCGTAATGCCATGCTTGGAATGGCGTCTCGTGGGGATGAAGCCGCTCACCGCCCTATGTCCAATTCCAAAAAAAAGAAACCTGCCAAGGATCATGCAGGAAACAGCGCTGATTGCTGTCGTTTTCATTCATTCTCTTATCAAAGATGTTTTCAGTTGCAGCTTCATGCTCTAGCTCATGTATGGTTGGTGTGTTCATATTTCAGACGTCTTCATCTTATTTTATTGTCGAACATCACCAGGGTATATAAAATAGTATACTAATACACTTATGTATATGAGTGGAAAATGACTGCGATGTCAACGCCACACATTTATTCCCTTCTATTTTCGTCATGCGTTACGGTCTTATCAATACTCCTGATCGTATCGTCAATAAATAAATATTAATAATTTTCTTCCAATTTATTTTTTGTGAAATTAGGAAATAGAAAATATGGAAAGTCTATCATCAGTCGTATTGCTGACGGTGTTTCGTCGGTCGATGGTCGTGTGTCCTGTCCACTGGCACTGTTTGTATAGCATGTTCTCGTATTCGCTGTTGGTTCATTTGTAGCACTTGTGGACATTCGTCCGTCTCTCGCAGGCTACATATACGCAATCAGACGGATGGTGGCTTTCATACATTATTATAAGATTTCGCCTGGGGGTGGATTATTTGCGCCTAAATAGACAGAGAGGAAAACCATTTGGACACGTTGCCATAGTTGGGGAATGATGGAAAATAATATCGATGTGGAAGAAAAGCGCCATCCGATATGTGCAAAATATCAAATGGACAAGTCATTGAATAAATGAGAAGGAAATTATGGTGAAGTGTTAGCGAAATCCTGAGAGAGAGTACAACTTGAAGGTTGACAATAGTTGCTTGAAGATGTTTTCATATTAATGGGCTTAAAGTTATTTCAATTGAAAAGTATTGTTTTCGATGTTTTAACAAGAAATATGAAAGACAACATCACAAACACTATGTTATGTTACGATTAGTGTTGATCACACCATACCTATTCAAATAATTAAACTGATCAATTTGAATTCATAACAAGTAGTTAATTTGAGTTTTATTTTATCCTTTCTGGGACTTTTTTTTTTTTTTTTAAAACAGCTTGTTGATAAAAGTTTGAACGTAAAGCCATCGAATTACCCGGCATTAATAACGTGTTAAAATAGGAGTGGTTATCAAACAAAAAAAGGTGATTAAGTGAAGCGTTTGAAGTTGCTGTTAGCCACTTGATCTAGTATATATCAAGGTATCATCCGTATCTCTCACGTCAACGTCACGAATTCGACACACCATTCTATAGTACACCCAAGCCTGAAAATCTCCTTAATTTAGAGTTCACATTAAAATATGTATACACCTCATCCTAATAAACCAGTACTGAAAAACTGGATGAAGTTAGGAGATTAAACCAATTTATTGTTTTTGAGAAGTTTCTACATTTCCGAGTTCGCTTTCCCATAAAATGAGCCCCGCATGTAAACACTACCGAATCATTTGGATAAGGGTACTGCACACACTTCCAGATTTGGAAATTTAAAATTTTAAAACCAGGCACGTGCTTAGTATTATTTGCAAATATATTTTTGTAATATGTTTATAATCACTAAGTGCTGCCTCCGAAATAACACTAGCTTGTTTTCAAAAATTTGCTAAAATGTGCTAAAATTTTCAATGTTGATTCGTAGTTTAATAAATGAATAGTTTATAAAGAGTCAGTGTAGATGAATTTTATTTGTTTTGAAAATCTCAGATGTCAAAATCAAGGGCAATGAACAAATCAACTCATTATGCGTCTATGACTACTCGTTTCTTGATAATCATTAGAGTTTGAATTTCCAGGGCAACTTCAACAAATCGCAAGTGAAACATCAGAGACTAATTTTCAATTCAACCAAAAGGATTATTTTGAATAGTGTCAATCGCAGAGTTTTACTGCCCTCTATTATCATAATTACAACTGGTAGTAAATGTAACCTATCGATCTGAGCCTAAAAAATTACACATCATGTTCTACATCAAAAGAAACTGAATATTGATATTGACAACAGCACAGGCGATAATGAACATCGATCGATGAATGAACAAATCGAAATATTGACTTCGAAACTCAGCGGTTGCTCTGGTCAAGAGAATACTGTCATTCCAAAATCCAAATACTCGAAGATAGTTGGTCTGTCTGTTGAGGTTGTCACAATTTAAGCTCATTTGAGAGCAGATTAGTTGATTTTTACCGGCACTGCTCAAAACTGTTTTTTTTTTTCAAGTAGAACGGTAATAATAATCATCAATTCACTCACGAAACCACTCTTCCTCTATTTTTTGAAACGGATGTTCCTCCGAACATCGAACGGGAAGCCCAAACGATTTCAGAAGTACTTTGGTACACATTCAATATCAATTTCGGTTGAAAACACACGAGAAAATAATTTCTCAATTTTCCAAAAATGTCTTCTGAAAGCGCTTTCTTTGTTCAAAAGCATAGCATACTCCTAAACGTGTTAATCCGGTATGTCGCTAGAAAAAATACCACAAAAGTTCAACTCAGTGGACGCAGTGGTTCTACGCCCCAACAAAAAAAAATATCGCTAGAAAATCGAAGGTGTCGATATGTTTTGATACCACAGCACTTTGGTGGTAATGTTGAATCTAGTTCACCGTTTTTTACTTAACTGAGACCGCCAATCATAGTAGTTAGTCAAATAAATTCTACCAACAAGTCGATCCACAATCCTCGAAACCATTGGGTCGTGGCATGATGTCCCTTGCATGGTGTCCAAATGTTTTAGAATTTAGGACACGGAAAATCATAAGCGTTAAACTAAGTCATACAAATCATCCATTAATGATGCGCAAACAGGCCTCACTCGTGTCCTATGTATTAGAAGAATCGGAGTCAAACGCCATGACGTGTCAAGTTAACAGATATACTGATCGAGGCGCCTGCCTTAGCCCGGCTTTACATGTAGGGTCTCATAGTATGTGAAATGGAGTTGATGTAAATTATCAGCTACTCTCAAATAAGTAGATGGACCTGCAATGGAGTTATTGTTTTCTTACTCCGGACAAAATCTGATTTAAGCTAATCTTGAAGAGGCAGCCTCTTTCCGAAACGCCACTGCATGTCAGTTTTCATTACTGGATTAGAAACACTAACACAGCTTATATTGCATCTCAATAAAAATATATTTCTTCGATCTAAATCTGCGTGAAATTGACGATTTCCGAATTTTGAATTATGTTGTTCCTCGATCTTTATAGTCTCTATTCAAATTTTTGACTTTAGTTCTCTAATAAGACTTATAAACCTGTCCTCTTATATTTTGTAATAGTTATGAAATGAATAAAATACAAACAAATTTTCAAAAATAAGAAATTTTCATGGAAAAACAATACAAATTGTGAGTAAATCGATTGATAGCAATAGTGAAACTATTGCTTGTTGTCTAAAACTCTCAAAATTATCATAACCAAATTGAATCTTGCCATGCGTAAAATAAATCTCAAAGTTCTGGACAGTTTGGTGGATTGGCTGTTTTGGCACGTATTTGACCTCTTGTACCTTATACCATTCCAGGACGGATTTCGCATAATGACAACAGGCCAAATCAGGCCAAAACAGATCTCGTGGCTTCTGATAAACGGTAACCGCTTTTGCAGACATTTTTTCTCTTACACATCCTTATTGATAGTGCCGGTAGAGACGAAACTTTTAGATTTCCGACCACAACTACATATGGCCCGCCAAATCAAATACTTCTTCGGGAATTTGAACACCTTCTTCGTCCGGAAATCCTCGGCAACGGCGTTCCTTTGCATTGCGGTATAAAAAACCAGACCCGGAAGCTATTTGAATTCTTCGAGTACGTATGTTTTGTCGTCCATTATGATACCAGAAAATGTTTGCAAAAAATTTGTGCAGCACGACTTTTTGCAGTGAAATTTTGCTTGTCATCACGGTAGGGCAACTTTTTCACTTTGAACGACTTCAGTTCTTGCCTCTGCTTCACTTTTTGTACGTATGATTTTGACTTCCCAACTTTGCGAGCCACATTTTGCACAGAAAGATTAAGATTTTTCTCAATAATGGCTATCATCTTCTAGTCCATTTGTCGTGAGCATACTTTTTGATTTGTTCCACTTCCAAACTTACGATCCACAGTCAAGCGCTGGTGAATTGTTTGCAAACACAAAACACGGTACTTTTTGGTAGTTTTAGTTTCTTGGCAAGATCGCGTATGTATGAATGTAACAAGAATGTAAACATGTTGTACCACGAAATAAAGTGGAGAGTTTCAGCTTAAGTCAATTCTTAATCAGAGTGTAGCATGGTGAAATCAGTTCCTTTTGTTTGTGTTTGGCGTTCTCGACCTAATATAATGTATGTTTGTTTGATTTGCTTTATTATTTTAAATCTCAGTAGAACCAATTACGTATAGTCAATGCAATACAATGCAACCTCCATGCGACGTTGTTTGTCGCTAAAATTGAGTGTTTTGGGCACCAATCGAGATTTGATTTTATTCTGGCACAAAATTGTGTTGACTGATCCATTTGAAATTTCAACAATATCAGAAAGCTCTCTAGTAGTCAATCGACGATTTTGCAGCACCAATTCTTTAATTTGGTTGACGTGTCGCTCAGCAGTAGAAGTTCTTGGTCGCTTTTGATGTGGTTCGTCTTCAATGCGTTCTCGACCTTCTTTGAACGATGTGTTCCAATCACAAACACTTGCTCTTGACATTGATTTCTGGAACTTCTGAATATTTAGGCGGCTGATGTTTCATTTTGCACACAAACTTTAATGCTACTTCTTTGTAAAATAATTTGTTGAACCAATTGACCAATTACACAGATGTCAATAACAGTGCTGCCACCATAAAAATAAAAACATTTGTCCGAAATCTATGAACCAAGGAAGTTTAAATTGAAAAGTCTTACACATATTTGTACACAGTAGTATACCTCAACAAAATCGTTCTGGACCAAACAGCGTATTCTTTAATTACAGAAATTCCTCAAATAGTGCGGTAGAGTACGATATTGCGAGACATGTCCCCGTAAATAAATACGTAGTCTAGCGAGTTTGATATAACTGACCATAATGCTGACCATCTAGACGGCTTCTGTCTTCGACAAAGGGGTCCAGTAGATCAAGAACTTTTCATTGGTGACTATTAGTTAAGAATGTTATCACTACACGGCGCTAGTGTGCAAGAAAATTTCTTAATAATGCTTTATCTTTAGATCCCGACCGAATGGATGGTCTCAGTCTTCGAAAAAATTGTTCAGCAGGTCAACGACTTGTGATTGATGAACAGAAGTTCAGAATTGTCTCAATATGTGGCATTGGTGTGTAAGTAAAACTACCGAATATGCTATATCTTGGGACCTTGGTCATATAAAACATTCCTGTCATCGATATAGTTGTTCAGTGCACCATGGCCTATTCATTGGTGATTAATAGTTCAGAAATTTCTCGCTACGCGGCGCTAGTGCACCAGTGAGTTTTCTGAACATAATGTAATTTTTTTATCCTGTCTATATGAAAGGTTCCTGCCTTCGATAAAGTTGTTCAGCGTCGCTGAAAAATTCAACTATGAGCGTTAGTATACTTTTTATTTCTGTCACCTTTCTTCTTCTGTGATGTTTTCTTTTTCTAGTATAATATGCGAGTATGTGTTGCTATGAGTGGGAACAGAGATATGGAAATAGAGTAAAATTTACAGCATTAGGAAAGAGAAGATTATTTAGAAGTATGCTGGTGCAGAATAGAAAAAAAACTTTTGTGTGCATTTTGTCAGGATCCTAAGATATAGCATATTCAGGTAATTCCATTACATACTAGCGCCACGTAGTGAAAAAATTCTGAATTAGTTATCAATCAAAAGCCGTGGCCACATAGCGTGAAAATTCTATCTGCTGGTTATCAATCGCAAGGTTTTGATTCACTGAACAACATTTTCGATGACAAAATCATTCCAAATGGACAGCATACCAAAGTATACCAAGGTAGTCAGAAAAATCACGTGTACACTAGCGACACGTAGTGAAAATATCCTGACCTACTGGTCAAAAATCAAAAGGTTTTGACCTACTGAACAGCTTTTCTGAAGACTGAAGCCTTGTATTTGCAACGGATCCAGCATATTGCAATAATGTACAAGTACACTAGCGGACAGATTCGGAACTGATATGCAGATGTATTGGAGAGAACAGTTGAACTTTTTTGCGACATCTCGTTGGCGCATTGAATCCTTTTTTTTGAAGGCGCGAGAAAGAGAACGAAGTCCTTTTGCGTTCATAATTTTGGCTAGCCACTACCTGGCTTGCGAGTAGTTGTTGCGTAGGATATCTTAGTTATTAGGTAGGATATGATAAACAGTCGAAACCGCATGATTTTGGATTTTAAAATGTTGTACCGTATACTTTTACCGAGATTATGTGCAGTTTGTAGAACTGTACAACGCGCTCACGAAATATTCCTGCGTTGATAGTTTGCTACCTGTCACTCTAAAAGTAAGCTACAAAAGCATTCAAACAACAGCTATGTGGAAAGTGCTCGGATGGGGTAATGTTGTTGTACGATCATGAGTACCTATAACACACGATCGCTGATTCTTGCCATGTGGAAGAACTTAAATGGAAGGCGGGTAGCTAATTACGCGTAAATTTTTCATCGGAGAAGTTTGGACTAAGTACGATAGAAATAGGCGCCACCAGAAATCATGTCCACAAAAAGTAATAGCAGATGAAATTAATAACGTGATAAAGGAATAATAAGAAATGCTTTCTCCATGCCTGGAAAAGGAAAGCAGAGACACAAAAATGTAAAAATGGGAAAAGTTTTTATTTTCGATTCGCACACACCTATAAGCAACAGCGGCTCTGGGTGGCAGTGAGGTGCACGTGCAGGTTATGGGAAAGTCTCAATTTTTTTTCTTTATTCAGACAGCAGGACCGTGACGGTTTGTGCCTATGGTAGTCGTGGTGCGTCTACTTCTATGTAGTTGTATCCCATGGAAAAATTTGTACCTAGTATGGAATGGTCGATTTTTTTAGCTTCAATTCTTGGACTTTCGGTTGAATCGAGGGTGGATAGGATGAGTTATAGTTTCTCTTCCTGCTCTCAGCAACTTTCTCTGCAGGCAAGATTTTGCAAAAAGTTGTTACGTTGGTTTTCTTCTGGGTGTTCTGTGCGTGTATGGGATGATTTTATACTGTCCGTTTTCTGGCACTTATATTCTTGCCGTTCCCTTGACCGAACTGGACGATATCTTGCTCCCATCACTCCGATGATTCGAGTTTTTCTTTTCAGCTTTCCATCACGCCCCCTCCCTCCCTTACAGCCTAACTGCTTTCTTCGTTGTAGATTTCGAATCTTTGCCCAGTGACGACGGGTGCGGCGTTTGCAGTGAAAAACGAAGACGCTTGTATGTTTTCCTTTAAGCTGATCGAAATTGTTTCCCTGGGATGATGGATGGACGCACGGTGACGGAAGGATGTTTCACTCAGGACTGTCTACTGTTTGTACATATAGTAGCTTCGTGCGTTTGTGTTAGTGGGTGTGTTCTCTTTGGTTGACTGAAGTGGTTATTCGGAACGGTCCGTGTCGTTAGCGACCAGATGGATGAGTTTAAAGAACACAATTAAGTCGATATTTTTAAAGTTTAGACAAGGGCACGTCTGGGTGCATGTTAAAGAGGGTAAAGGTTAGCGAATCAATAAATCATTGTCGGGACATGTTGGATGTGGGGAGAATAAAGCAGTATCGATTTTCTGGGGTTAAATGGTTGAATTTTTCAGTCTGATGATTTTATGAGGACATGAATTTAAGATCATTATGTGGGTGGGTTTGATAAGGTGAAATGGGAGATCATTGGACTTGATGGTATCGTATTTGAGAAATCTTTATTAAATAGAAATGGAATTCAGGAGTTTGACCATTCAGAAGAAACAAGAAATTATTAAGAAATCAACAAGTTGCAAATGCGAAACCACTAGAAGAGTAGTTTTTGAGGTATTGCACAATTAGGTCCACAATGCGAATTTATCTTGAAATCATTATACTTCGTCTAAGATTAAATACAACATACTAATTAATTTCCCCACTCCTCAAAGTGTAGTGCGCAGTAATGAGGTTATCTATATCTATCGTAAGAATTCATCCTGATGTATGGTGTGTTTGGGAAAATTTTAGTACATTTTTGTCATATTTTTCGTGCAAATAAAATTAGGGTGGTCTGATGTATTATTACATCCTCTAAGAGTTAAGCGAAACTACGAACACTTGGGATTTGAAGTAATAAATTAAAAAAAAAAACTACATCATATATATATCATAGGAATTCATTGAGAAGTTCGAAGGAAGGTATTCCTAGTAGCACACTTGTTCCAAATCAGCTGAGGTGACTGCGTTGTGACACAATTAAGTCACAATCAAGTTGTTGCAACCATTTTCGACGAATGTGTGTTGCTTGGGATGCAACAAGATTTATTTGAGTTAACGGTATTTAGATCTTGGGTCTTTGAAGCTTTTCACATCAACGGAAAAAGCTGTTTTTGTAGAGCACACCGATATTATCGGCAACTTGTTTGGGTTCATTTAGATTAAAAGATAAATTTGTCCTGTTGACACTTTACTAACAAAAAGACAGTTTCCGAGCAAAATTTCACCGACGGTGCTATTTGCTAATGCAATTGTAGTTCTAACAAATTTGAATATAGTTGAGATTACAGTTTAAAGCAAATTGATGTAATAGGTGCGCAACTAAGCTCTCGTTGGTTTTTAGTAGATGGCTCTAGCAGTAAGAGCTGGTCAATTTTGACAAATCCAAAATTTCATGAACCAAGGTTAGACATATGGTAAACAAACCGCTTTGACACATTAGTGATTTTGTTTTTGCATTATATATTTCTGGTTGTGAGAAAATGTCTAATTTTGCGCCAAACAATCGTCATTTGCGGGAAGTGTTAATTTTCGTCTTTCATTCGAAGAAAACATCGTCTCGAGCGTATCGAGAGCACCAAAAAGTGTACGCAGATGCTGCTTTAAGCGAAAAATCATGCCGTGATTGGTTCCGTTGCTTCAAAGACGGTGATTTTGATGTTGATGATGTATGAATTACCCGTCAAGCCAAGCCATTGCATGCCAACTTGAGTTCTTTATGATTTGAAGCCAAGAAATAAAATCAGCCAAGCTCAAAGCGCCTGCTCTAGCGACAAAAAAAGAAAGGGTTTTCCTCATCGCATCGTGAAGGGTGATAAAAAATGAATACATTACAGCAAAAGTTGTGTATTTGGTGGGACCTGGTCGGTGTTATATATTATGAGATGTTAAAACCGAGCAAAACCATCACTGGGGAACGGTATCGAACAAAATTGACACGATTGAAATAGTGACTTTAGCCTGTTAAACCCTTCTTGGGAATGCTGAAATGGGAAGTCCTAGGCGTGTCCTGGCTAGTGTTTCCTCATCGAACCCTAGTTGACGTATCGTCTCATGGCTATGCTCTCGTTGGAAGCAGTATTTGTTATCGCCGGAATGAACCCTTATCGGCATTATCCTAGTGAAGGACAATGAGTGCTGCAAGCGGAAGGAAATCAAAGGAGTTTGGGAGATCCTGACAACAAGCAAAAACACGGTGGAGAACGGCTGGAACAGAAAACATGGCAAGGTTAACCTTCACTTGACGAAGTTCCTGTCAGGTCATTGATGCTACAGGAAGTATCTGCATAGATTCTAACACGTGGTGTCCTCTTTCTGTCCGGAATGCGCGGACGTCGAAGACTGGAGCACATGAATTTTAACTGCTTACGGTTCGGCTCAGTGCGATGTACGATGGTTGTCATAAGCGTGGCAGTCACCAGACCAGACAACGTCTTCTACAGAATGTGTCGCGAAGAAAATACGTGGAACGCTGTTACGCAAATTATGTCCACTCTGCAGCGAAACAGGCGTAAAAATCAAGCAAGCGGTTGAATGAGAACTTCGGGGAACTCTTCGTCGGTGTAGCGTAGATCTGCCGCAGGGAACTGCTCGAGTCACCTGCAGCGTAGATAGGAGTAAAATGGCTTACCCTGGTTGGGTTTTGGGAGAAATTACACTGGCGGGGAACTCTTCGTCGGTGTAGGGTACGGTAGGGTTGATTTGTCGGGGACTACTTGATTCGATTGTGATGAGTGTGGGAGGTAGTTATATGGCCCAGCAAACGTGGCAGTCCACCGCAAGCCAACCCTAATTTATCAGAACTGCAGTGCAAATGGAGAGAAAACCAGTAGTCCAGCATTGTCGGTGCATAGATCAGAAGCAAGTGTCTTACGAGGGTGGCTGCAAAGAAGAACATGTCATGACCACCAGTTACTCCATATCAGTACACGTCTCTTTGGGAACACATTACGACTGATAGCAGCTGAACCGCGCTTACGATTAAAGCCAGCTAGAACTGAGATCTGAGGAGAAGTGCATGAGCACAGCCGGCCTCCGAAGTAGTAGCTTTATCATGTTCCCGGGGGGCGATGGCAAAATAAGAGTTAAGATTGTTTTTAGTGGTTAGGAACGAAAGCGAATCCCATTACCGCTTGCGTGAGTCCCATACCGTGTCAACCCAATAACACAACAGGCCAGGACTTTGAAACTGTTTAAACCTCACAAAAAAAACCGCGCACACTTGTATTAAGGACCTAGTGATGGGTATTAAGTATATCCTGTCTGCTGCTGAACTGAAACACAGAGCGCTAAGGGTGAGTGCTGAAACTGTCGAAAAGGCACTGAGTGAGGTCACGCGGAAGGCAGCAGTTGATGCACAACAGAAAAAGACAAAGAAAAAAGACGAAAAAAAGAAAAAAAGAGAAAATAGCGGAAATCAAAAATAGGGAAGAAGGACGGCAAGATGAAGGTAAAACCAAAACCGTGCTAGGAAAGGATGAAAGGTGACGCTTAGATCATCGGTGTGAAGGGTGGAGCGTTGAACGCTGATCTTCTCCGCAAAGTGAGAGCTGATCTGAAGCTGAGGGAGTGGAGGGGGGGGGGGGGGGGGGGGGTATTGTGGTTAAAACACGGTGCAGTCAGAAAGGTGAGAAGCTTCTCGAGCTAAAGAAGGATCTTGTTGTTGAGAGTTCAGCCTACAAGACGCTAATCGAGAAGTCTCATGGTGAAGAGGCAAACGTCAGGGCTTTATTACAGGATTCCATCCTCAGTGAAAGACATCACAGCAGCAGATGACGTACTCTGGTGGAGCATTGAATGGAAGAATCGATGACAATCCGGTTGCGGTTGCGGTCTTTTCTCAGAGTGGCAGAAAACAAACAGCTCGAGACAGGCAAGGTGAAAGTTGGCTGCTCGGTTAGCTCACGGAAAGATATCCCTCGAGTTAGCAAGCAAATGGAAAGATGCTTCAAGTACATTGGCTTCGGACATCAGGCAAGGAAATGTAGGACCTTGGCAGATCTCATCTTCACAGGATATGCGGCGAAGATGATCATATTTCTGTGCGAAGCAATTGAGATGTATGCTCTGCAAATTGGAATCGGCCAATATCTGGCGTCACAAAACGCGGTGGCAGGCCAGTAGTATTGAAGATCACCCAAATAAGACTCATTCATAACGACGGTGCACATCAACTGTTGTGGCAGTCGACAACGGAAACACAGTGCGACATTGCAATCATTGTAGAGTCGTATCGCGTTCCTTCCGATAACGGTAACTGGATGGCGGATGGAGTAGGAATGGCTGTAATACATGTTGTGGGTAGATATCTTATCCAAGAAGTGGTTTCCAGCACGCATGATGGTTTTGTAATGCCCAAATTAACAAAATCTTTATATGCAATTGCTATGCACCACCTAGATGATAATGGATTTCACAAGATGGTTGGTGAACTTACTGAAGATTTTACCGGACATCATCTTAGACTTTAATGCTTGGGCAGACGAATGGAGAAGCAGGTGTACCACTGAAAATTGCACTGCCTACTGGAAGCACTAGCAAAGCTGAAAATTAGACTGGCCAACTAAGGTACAGTCAAAACATTTTGCAGACACGTTCTGCAGCCCGTCGCTGGTAGAAGAGATAGATTTCGTTACAATATTTCGAAAGAACGACCAACTTTGAGAAACTGTTTTATTTATTGGATGGAAATGAAAAAAAATTTCAACTTGCATTTTGAAATTGTTTCTCTTGTGGCTTTAATCATTGAGCCCTCGTATTTTCGATCCATTGAACACAAACCAATTATAAAGGAATGCCTGGGTTTTTTAAAGTTTATTTCAAAGGATACATTATAAATTGTTGCTTCTAATGTTAGTGTGTTTATTTATAGATGAAGTCAGTATACAGAACCTACATGAGAACTGTTTCCCAAAACTTCTCACATATATTCAACGGTTCAACTTTCACTTTCATAAAATTTCGCAAAAGATGGAACGAACCATCATCATTTTCCATTTTCAATCAACATCCTTTCAGCCGCACACATAAGGTTACCTCCTGTTACCCGGTATCAATAAGGGTAGCTGACTTATGCTCGCAATGTACACGCCGTACAGCATCAGTATCGTCGATAGCGTACAGAGCGGAAAAAATGTAATCATATATAACGAAAAAATAACAATAACGTCGAAAGAAAGCACACGTCGTGAAAGTAGGTAAGAGAAGCCAAAAGCCGGCCTTCATTTCTGCAGCCACCCGATGGCATATTACGAGCATAGAGAGGCTCTGCTACATTATCACGCCTAGAATCGGAACCTGCCACATACATACATTAACATCTCCCCTCAAACAAGTCACCGCCAGAAGCAGCAGCGGCAGCACTACCAGCAGAGACATGAGCAAGACCCAAAAGTAGGAACGAGAGGTGATGTAACATAATAAAATATTGATTGATTTTATTTTTCGACATTCTTCATTTTTCTTACACATTTTGCTCTCCTTGAAGCGAGGTAAAACTAGGACTGACCGTGCACCTTCATATTATGGATGTGTACGTATTACGTTTCAAGATTGCAACTGATAATGAAATTGCCAAGGATTACGTCTCGGGTCATCAGGGGCAACACATTTGGATTTTCCAACTCGATATCATGGAAGACATGGTATGGCATCTCAAGAAATCGTTCCTTTCGAATACAACATAGATGGTTGCTTGCATCCTAGATATGATGGAGTTGCTATATGATTACTTGTGAGATGTATTTCTGGATCCAAAAATGATTTTTATTTGAAAACCATGAATTCCATAATCAACTTTTCAATTTAGGGATAGCTGAACATTGAATCCTGTCTTCAGGAACTCTAGGCCGTCCCCATAGCAAAGTATTTTTTCGGTCGGGTTGTTAATGTCAGAGCACATTGGAAAACACCCATTTTCTTCACCACGGTTTCTCGAAACGACCCGTAATCATTATCATCATCACCGTCGTCAACTAATGATTACAATGTTGCTGGTGAAAAGCAGCAAACTAAAAATGGAAAAATAACTTAAACACAACGCTTCGTTTTAAAGGAGCGTGGAAACATTAGCGGCGTAATAATTCTTGATCACGCGATGAGGGGAGCCGCAATTTAAATCCCCTGGGGTTCTTTTTTCATTATTCCCAACTCCAACTTGATCACACTTCACAGCGCAACCACGAAACATAAAAATCCGTTGCAAGGACCGATTCACATCGGCAACGATTTATTCAAATGAAGTATTTTTATTTTTTGTTAGTATGCACAACCAAACGCCTCCACCGGTCTGCGGGTTAGTTCTGATTCACTCTGACTGGAACACGGCGCCCGGCTTCTTTCTACCTTGCGGCTCAATGTTCGTCGATACTACCCTTGGCTCACATTTACTCGTTATTAAGATTATCTTTGAGTTTAAATCTAAGTTTTTATTGCAGTTCCATTTTGAACCTACTTTAATTTTAAAACAACACGCACTGGCTGTTGTTGGTAAGCCTAATGTAGTTAAAGTTTGACCTTCCTCACCCATGTAAATAATATTCATTTAATAACGTTGATGTGTAAAAAATGCTTCCTCTCCATCCTTTCATGTTTAATAAAATTTAATTCTTCAATATAATTATATGAAATTTGATGTATGAGTAATTGTTTGTGGAAAGAAATAAAATGGATTGAAACTTTCAAAACTCACAAAGGATGGCTGCCTTTGTGCAGAGCTTACTCCTTCAAATAGGATGGTTTCGAATATAGTTCATTTTTCAAAAGACAACAGGTTTTCGTCATACTATAATAATGAATCATACATGACCAAGTTAATGGATAATAATTTCCAAATAATAAGAAGGCTTAAAATTTACAAAGCTTCTCAATCAAAGAGTAGAGTCTGTTGAGATGGAGGAAAATATGGTGTGCAGGCACTCGAATCGAGGTACGATAATGCTTTTACAGTAAGGGTTTATTAATATAAGTCGATCAGAACTATACTGATAGGAAATGGAGAATTTTACCTGTTATACTAATTATTATCAATGTCGTGGTTTATTTTTTATTATTATTAAAAATATTTTTATCCTTGGGCTGTCGTATCTTCTGGGTATTTTGTGACTTCTCCGGGGATGAGATTTGAACTTGTGACTTTTGCGTGAGACACGGAGAAAACCCCGCTCCCATATTCGTGAACAAAAAATCACGATTATCTGAACAGCTATTCCACATGGATTTATGATCTAATTTCCGTAAACGTGATCGAGCAAATCGGATTTTCATGAACTTTATCTCAAATCTATGAGTTAAGTTCACTCATGTTAAGACACCAAGACATATTTTATAATTATTGCTTTGGTTCCGATAAGCGTGAACTCAGATTACGAAAAATTATAGCTGTTATTTCATTTGGTTTGTTTTGGTTGTTAGATTGCCCGTGGAAGTCGATCATCCGCTGTGAATAAATTTGAAATCCTTGCCCCTGCTGCAACGATGAACATCACCCCTGTCATTCCGAACCTAGTAGGAACTCCCGAAATATGAAGAGGTTCTTAGTGTTCTTGGCAGTTTCTAACATGGCGATTGTGATTGATGCTCTAGTTCGCTCTAACAGCTAGTGGAAGGTGATGATGCGTCGCAACATTTGGCTGTTTGGAATAGCCGCAGCGGCTACGTTTTAGCTTGAATTTGTGCGAATTTGATCAGTGCTTGTTTTCATAATGTGTGAATTAAATCTATCAAAGCATTTTTCCCGACTAGCATGTAGTTTTTAATTTTCCCGAAAAAAAAAACGTAGTCCTACGTCAAAATTGATCTGTTCCGAAATTCGTCAACCTCGAGTCACGGATTTTTTATGTGTGGAGGTATGAATGTAAATCCCTTCGTCGAGGTCGCTCCTCAATTTGACCTATTGTGTTATGAATTATATTTATACCTTAGTTAGTAATTCGTCTTAGAGTAAAGAGTGGACCGTTTGCATCTGAATATTCCAACGTGAAAGTTGAACTTACTCACTTATGTTGGATTTGGCCACAACATTGTTGGAATACTTAGCTCGTGCGTTAGTGGTTGACCCAGAAATTCTCGATTGGTCGCAGCTGGTGAACGTTCTAAGAGGTCACGTTCTTCGGTACCACTGTGATGTTCGGGCGGTCCTTTCTAATCTTTTCTAACGATCTTTTGGCGTAGTGGGCCGATTCCAAGCCCAGCTATAAAACCTACATCCTCTCTCAGGGTGTTTCCGCATGAAGGTGGCTACTTCCGGCAGGCATTTAATACTGTAAAGCTCCTCATTCACAGCAAGTCCAGAGAAACAGGACAGTGGCATCCGGACAGTGAAATTATCCGGTGAGTGTGTTGTGGGTATTCTGGCTTCAGTAACAAGTGAAGTTTTCACAGGAGCTTATAACAGCAAGCCTAGTTGAAGATTTTAAAAATTGAACCTTAATGTGGCTTGTTTTTAATAGCTGTAAAAATATTCGAATGGTACCGTGATGCATCGAAATTTAGAATCCTACGACATAAATTTGGACTATTAATTGAATCTATTGAAAGTTGATTCTCGTTGTCTACCATGCCGTTATCAGCACGTTAATTTTAACATAAGATCAAGCGTTACAATCGTTACACATGTTCATAATGTTGAAAAAAATACCTACTTGTAAATTTAAAATGAAATATCAAGACTTATAGACTTATTGATGCTGCTATGTGTTTGGTTTTTAAATATAAGAGCAAAAGCCAGAAAATGCAAGAGATATTTTTCAAAAAAAATGTGGTTGGCAATAATTCTAAGCAATTTTAAGGTTATGAAAGTGCAACTTATTCTAAGACATAAAGACCTAATTCGTAATATTATTTGGGCATAATAGCGCTACACATAGTTATGGAATACTACTTAAATGGTATACTTATTGATTAACGACAAATAAATAAAAAAAAACGGAATTTTTCGCCTTCCGAGGCTGTGCTCCACCTTAATGGTTGAAATACATCCTGCTTAAAATGCGACAAATCAATGTTTTCAAAATTGTCTTGTCATCATTCTTTCTGTACTGCATTGGCCATGCAGGAACATCAAAACAGATTCTAGGTTCTATGAAAAAAATGCCTAATTTGTAATTGCAACAAGAACCTTTCGAAAATTATTTCACTGTTTTTAAAGGCATTGCAATAGACACTACCCAAGTAACATTGCCAAAACCATACTGCTTTATTAAGTTTTTTTAAGGTTTTATCAAAGCCACTAGAAATCAATTTGGTTTTATTATGACACCAAGAGCTGCCAACAGGTTTCATATTTTAGTCAGGTTTATGGGAACCTACTCGTTTTTTTCAAATTCCTTTTACTCCTATCAAAGGTTTTATTTTGACTTTATGAACTCATAATATGCTGTTTTGAAATGCCGTTTTAGGACTAATTCATATTATCTTATTATGGTCAGTTGAAAAACCCTTTTGCATCCACTAAATGCATTAAACGGCAAATTAGCATTAAGGGAAGCCACCAAGCAACCAAATAGTTTTAAAGTAGTCATTGCGAAGATAACTTGGCCTTATGGCAGAATTGTGATTTTTCTCCAATCGCCATATTGAAATATACGAAGTAATTGAAATGTGGAAAAATAAATGCACCAAATTCCATATGCAATGCTAATGAACTGTAGATCGGAGACCAATTTCTGCATTTTTTTTAGATAACCTTATTGAATTCCATAAATTTTCAAGAAATTCATGATTAATTTATCGAATATATTTGTATTAATTTTGTGTTTGTTGTTGTGAACTCGCATAATTTTCAAGGCGCATTAATTTTCGGCTCTTATCGTGCCAATATTCACCACAAAAGTAAATTCGCATATGATTTGGAGCATGATACGCTGTAAAAAACTCAATTTGCTTTGGATATTTTGCTATCGAACAAAATTTCCCGCATCACTTGACCTTTTTTCTTCGATATTATTTGCTGCTAACCCAAGTAACAATTTCAGTTCTATTCCAGCCGTATAGCACTCCTCCCGGCTTTGTTGATGACACTACATTCAAAACTGTTTTATCCACCAACACCTCCTCTATGCATCTTTAAAGCCGAAATGTGTACAAAGTGGCCCACTCTATAGACGGTTGTGAAAACAAATTGATAAAACCTTTCTAAGACCATAAAGATTTTGAAAATGTTCTAGTGAAAGCTGTTATGACCACTTGAGAACCATCATAAAACCTATTGGCCGCCATCAAAACCAGCATAGGGCTGAATGGCCATAGCTGTCAAACTTCACGGCGATATCGTGGTTGGTTTTTGTTGTTTTGCTTTGTTGCTCTTCTGATTCATTCAACAGTAAATAATGGCTAAGAAAAAAGTTCTACTGTTGCGGGAAATTATGATTGATAGCAAAATATACAAAAGAAATTGATTTTTTTTCATAGCGTATCATGCTCCAAATCATATGCGCATTAAATTTTATGGTGAATATTGGCACGATAAGAGCTGAAAATTAATGCGCCTTGGAAATTATGCGAGTTTACAACAACAAAAACAAAATTGAAAGAAATATATTCCGTAAATTAATCATGAAACTCCTGAAAATTGATAGAATTCAATAAGTTTATCCAAACGAATACCAAAGTTTGTCTCAGATCTACAGTTCAATTGTATTACATTTAAAATTTGGTGTATTTATTTTTTCACATTTCAATTATTTCATATATTTCAATATGGCGATTGCAAGAAATCACAGTTTTGCCAAAAAAGCCAATTTATCTTAGCAATGGCTACTATAGAACTATCTGGTCGCTTGGTAGCTTTCCTCAATGCCAGTTAGCCGTTTAATGCATTTACTGGAGGCAAAATGGTTTTAAAATGCTTTTTCAACCGACCATAATAAGATAATATGAATGAGTCCTAAAACGGCATTTCAAAACAGCATTTTATGAGTTAATAAAGTCAAAATAAAACCTTTGATAGGAGTAAAAGGAATTTTAGAAGTCAAGGTTTTAAGATCGTTGTAAAGAAGCTGTGTAGGTTCATATAAACCTGACTAAAATTTGAAACCTATTGGCATCTCTTGCTGCCATAATAAAGCCGAATTGATTTGTAGTGGCTTTCATAAAACTTTAATAAAACTTAATAAAGCTGGATGGTTTTGGCAATGTTACTTGGGAAATGAATCAGAAGAGCAGAGAATCGAACAAAGCAGAACAACAAAAACAACCAAGTATTTTGGTTTGGGGTTTTTGGAGTTTTTTTTTTGTGGTGGTGTTTTTTTTTTTTATTTTTTTTTTTTTTTTTTTTTTTTTTTTTTTTTTTTTTTTTTTTTTTTGGGGGGGGTTTTTTTTTTTTTTTGATAAAACTAAAGTTGTTACTTGGGTACGGCCTAAGTCATTTAATATCTGGACGCATTGTTCATTTTACTGCAGCGCTCCTAGTGGTCGGATCTGGAATGTTTTGATAGCAGTTTGATTTTAAATGATTCCTCTTTCAGTATTGAAAAGTCACGATTCATTTAGTTTGAAAGAAGTTATACGAATCGAAAATTAAATTTAAACACCCAATTCAAAAATCCAACGTGATCATGTTCAAAAATCGTGAAGTCGTTGAAATGGAATAAATCGGTGTGCAGCGTTCTCAAACATTTCCGTGAGCGGCATTCTTTCGATCGATTATAGTATTGCCACGCAATCCAATGCCAGCCAAAGCACCGTCAAAAGGATTCGTCTGATAAAAGGATTTTGATCTTTTCGGGCCTGTAAGCAATCAAACAGGACACTGAAGCAGAAATTCTAGTGGCCAAAAGACGTGCTTGGAAGCTTTACAATGATGTGTGCGAAGTACGAAGAATGCATCCTCATGGACGACGAAACGTACGTGAAGATGGATTATGGGCAGCTTCCCGGACAGTAGTTCTATAAAGCCACTTGTCGAGAAGGTGCCCTAGCAAGTTCAAATTTGTTTTTGCTGATAAATTCACAGCTCATGATCTGGCACGGTATTTGCATCTGCAGACACGAAACCCAGGTTTTCGTGATAATCAAAACTATGGATTCCAAAATGTACAAACAGGAGTGCCTGAAAAAGCGTGTTCTTCCGTACATTAAAGCTTACAATGTACCTGTAAAATGTTGGCCTGATTTGATTAACTGCCACTATAGCGGAGAAGTGGTATGAAGACAACGGTCTTGGATTTCTTCGACATCAATCCACCCAACTGCTCTCAATTCCGCCCAATTGAGAAATATTACGCAGTTGTCAAATAGAAGTTAAAGAAGAGTGGAGAGGTAGCTCGGAATGCAACAGAGATTAAGAGATGGTGGAACAAAATCACCACTCAGCTGACTCAACAAAGTATACTCGAAAAAATGTTCGAGATTTTATCAAAACCAAATCGGGATAATGTTATGCCTATTTTCCTTTAATGTGAAATAAATTACCTTTATTTTGAGTACTCAAAATTTTTATTTCATTAACATGGTTCCGAGATAGATCTGCTTTTTGCGTCCATATATTGAATGACTCAAGATATATGCTGTCTTTCTGGATCGAATTTTCCAAGTAGTTTTCCAAGAGCATGCTCCGAGACCGATGAAAGATGCTTTAAAATATCCCCTGCTACATAAACCAATCTAGTGACATATCGTTGAACACATAATTGGTCAGATATGTTTCTTCATTTTGGTAGTATATGGGAAAATCAAGTGGCCTTTTTTTCTATATCGGTAGAAACATCACCATTGGTTTCCGCTTTACTTATTCCAGGATTTAGGGATAAGACATGTGCAATGCATACCTTCATCATAAAGGGCTCTTTGTTCTCTTTCACAATTAGTCTATGTTTTTTGTTTTCAATGCCGCACTTTAATGAAACTATTGTATAACTTCAATTCAACACAAATTTCCTCGACTTCCTTGGGTATTTAGTATCAATGTTCATGCCATGCAATATATAGATTTAATTATCATAAACTATTAGAAGTGTATCGAAAATAAGCTATCCACGTATATTTGCGTTGTACGCGTGTATTTGTGATGGTTTTCATGTTTTCATCTTAGCATGCTCTGCGTTTGACTGTCATATTTCGATTGTTAACTTGTTTGCACGGTTTAAATTCTTCGTTTTTAAAATGTCGTGCATTGAAAAAGAAGTGAAAATTAAGGTTTTGGAAACATGGCTACGTGAACAGGTTGTAACTATGCGACAATTGGCGAGGCGCTTTGGAAATCATCACGCGAGTGTAAAATCCATCATAACTAAGTTTGGGGAATACTGTTCTTTGGATAAACTGCCAGAAAGAGGCAGAAACCCTGGATCTTCCAACCCTAAATTGGATCAGAAAGTGATAGCTATTATTCGGAAGAACAAATCAATATAGATACATATAGATACGTGATTTGACCAATAAAGCCGGAACCAGCGTCGGAATGATTCAACGAAATTTTCTTTCCAAATTGGTCGTCGGGGTGAATGCCGTGTATTGGCTGAAACCTTGATCGGATTCAAACTTACACTCTTAAAAATAATGAATATTACGAGTGATGTAATCCTTGTTACACGTAAAGAATTTGAGACTCTAAGATGAACATGACTCAAATGTATGTTCTATTTGATGTGTTGTTAAACCCTAATTTGAAACCCAAAATAAGAAATACTGAAAAACTCAAAGTTACGTTCCGGATGCTACATTTACAACTGCACCTAAGGTAACTTCGAATCTAAGTCCGTAAAGCGTTAAAAAAATAGCCACTTGACTGAATACTGGGTTTTACAAGCCTTAAATTTACATGACCCTTGTCTTAGGTGCTATAGCAACATCAGATCTATTTTTATCACAGTCGGTCTCACGCTTCACGGCAAGTCAGAAAGTTCAAATTTGTTCTCTCCGCGATAGGTTATTAAACGACCACATTATGTTGCATGGTATAAATAATTAATGGAATTGCATTGCTCGTAAAAATTATGCTCGAAAATAAAAAGTACAGTCTTGGGTAAAATTTGGGAACAGGGAAAAAGCTAAATGTTTTCAAATTAATCTTTTTCTGTGATATACAGCTACGCAGCGTAACGCACGGAGTTCATTTGCTTATAATATTCAATAATCTGAACATGACGAGAACTTCTGGCATTCTCACAAGTGTTTGGAGATGAAGGAACAACATGAATTGAGCTATTTTTTGCCACTGCAATCCATCGCCACGAAGAACTTATTTTTTCATTAAATTTCATTGCAACATCTTGATTTTTTCTCTAACGGTAACCAGAATTAGATCCTTGAGATCAAAACAGGCATCAAGAAGCATTTGTATTTGCATCAACCGTAGCACAATATGGAAAATGTTATTTTGTGTACCTCAACTTATTTTTACGTCATCCCATGTAAGTTATCATTTCGAGTTTTTCTGGTCTTGTAAATTTAAGAACAGATGCAAATTTTTGTCTAACGGGCCTCTCCTTTTATGTGCATCCAAGTAGACTTAAATTTACATGATTGTTTCTAAGAGTGTATCCTCAAGTATCTTGCTCAAAGAGGCATCAAATTCTTCAATATGAACCAAAATGAAGTGGTTCAAGGGGTTAAAAGGAGCAGGGGGGAACCGGGGGGAAAAAAAAAAAAAAAAAAAAAAAGGGGGGGGGACAGAAAAAAAAAAAAAAAAAAAAAAAAACCAAAGGGGGGGGGGGGAAGGGGATTAACGTTTTTTATTTAGATAAAAAAAAAAAAAAAGAAAAGGAGGGGAAAAAGCGGCGGGGGGGGGGGGGGAAGGGGGAAAGGGGGGGGGGGGGAACAAAACGGGGGGGGAGGGGGGGGGGGGGGAGGGGGAAAAAAAAGAAAAGGGGGAGGGGGGGGGGAGGGGAGAGGATCCCAAAAATTTTTAATGTGCGAATTGTGGTGGAAACCATAAATCTAATTTTTGGGAATGCAAGACTCGCAAAGCGATCTTGCATTCTCGTGCTAAGCAATAGGTAGGGACCGCTTTACGTTCCCGACCAGGTAATTATTCCTCGGCTGTTAACAATGGTCATCGAGGAGGAAATCCAACATTCGTACTGGAAGGTACGAACAATGCCCAACCGTCAAATTTTCCACAGCTTTCTGCTGTTAACAATGGTCAGCGACGTACAAATGTACCCATAAGCACAGAGTACTAACAGAGCACAAGCTTTAAATTCTCCATGCTTACCTGCTGCTAACAATGTACAGCTGGGTAATGGAAATACCTACGCTGCCGTTACAGCCGGTAGAAATCAATATTCTAACAGAAATGTTGAAGATTTTGACCTCGGTAGCATAACCGCTCCTAAAATGGATTTTTATGGATTAATGGAATGTTAAATACAAACTCCATGTTTGATGCCATTCAAACTGGTATAAAATTTGCAAACAATATTGTCATGACCCTGAAATTCAGCAATGGGTATTAAGACACTGAGTATTTTAAATTGGAATGCTCGATCTCTTAAAGATAATGAAGACGAGCTGTTTAACTTTTTACGAGTTCATAATGTGCATATTCCCGTTGTAACTGAAACTTTTCTTAAACCAGGTAATAAAATAAAAAGGGATCCTAATTATTTTGTATACCACAATGATCGTCTTGATAGTCCAGGTGGTGGCGTTGCCATACTTGTTCTTAGGCGTATCAATCATCAAATTGTTTCTTCATTTGATACCAAAGTTTTTGAAACTTTGGGGGTTTCTGTTGAAACAAAATTTGGTCAACTTACACTATTAGCTGCCTATTTACCATTCCAATGCGTAGGTCAGCAAAAGAATCTTCTCAAGGGTGACCTTCAGAAGTTTACCCGTAATTGGTCAAAATTCTTCATTATTGGTGATTTTAATGCAAAACACCGTTTGTGGAATAATGTTCAAAGCAATTCCAATGGTAATATACTATTTGATAATTGTTCTGCGGGTTATTACACTATCCAATATCCAAACAGCCCAACATGCTTTTCCTCTGCAAGAAATCTCTCAACTATTGATTTGGTCTTAACTGATTCATGTCAACTTTGTAGCCAATTGGTTACACATGCTGACTTCGGTTTGGAACACCTTCAAATTTTGAAATATCCCAAGAAATAATTTCTAATCCCAACAGTTCTACTTTGAATTATCATAGAGCTGATTGGAACTAATATCAAACATTCATGGAATATAATCTGATCCTAATTATTCCTTTGGAAACTAAAAATGATATCGATTATGCTCTTGAATCTCTGACTATTTCTATAGTCGAAGCAAGAGCTGTCTCAGTTCCAAAATGCGAGGTAAAGTTCAATTCAATTATAATAGACGACGATCTTCAGCTTTTGATCCGTCTGAAAAATATCCGTAGAAGACAATATCAAAGAACACGCGATCCCGCCATGAAAGTTATCTGGCGAGATTTGCAAAAACAAATTAAAAAACAAATTGAAAATAATGTGTCAAAATTAGACCCGAGCTCCAAACCTTTTTGGAAACTCTCCAAAATTTTGAAAAAACCTCAAAAGCCTATTCCAGCGCTCAAAGAAGGTGATAAAATATTGTTAACAAACGTGGAAAAAGCTCAAAAACTTGCTAAGCAGTTTGAAAGTTCCCATAATATCAGTTTGGGTCTTACTAGTCCTATTGAGAATCAGGTTGTTCGTGATTATCTGAATATTTCCCCCCGGGAAAATATTTTTGATGAAACCTGGGGCAATGATTTGGATGAAGTAAAAACTTTAACCAAAAAGTTCAAAAATATGAAGGCTCCAGGTGATGATGGAATTTTCTATATACTCATCAAAAAACTCCCAGTGAGTACCTTGTCTTTCATGGTAAAATTAATAAATGTTTTCATTTGGCATACTTTCCTGACAAAAGGAAAAATGCCAAAGTTGTTCCAATTTTGAAGCCCGAGAAAGATCCAGCTGAAGCTTCTAGCTATAGACCAATAAGTTTACTGCCTTCAATAAGTAAACTTTTTGAAAAGATAATTTTGAATAGAATGATGCTTCACATCAATATAAACTCAATTTTTGCAGATGAGCAATTTGGATTTCGCCATGGCCATTCAACTACTCATCAACTCTTAAGAGTTACTAATTTAATTCGTTCAAACAAATCTGAAGGCTGCTCAACTGGAGTTGCTCTTCTAGACATAGAAAAAGCATTCGACCGTGTTTGGCATGATGGTTTGATTGTTAAATTGAGAAACTTTAATTTTCCGCTCTATATTATGAAATTAATTCTAAATAACTTAACTGACAGAACTCTGCAGGTAAATTATCAGAATTCCAAATCTGATCGACTACCTGTTAGAGCTGGTGTTCCTCAAGGTAGCATTCTTGGGCCGATATTATATAACATTTTTACTTCCGACCTCCCTGATTTGCCTCAGAGTTGCCAGAAATCCTTGTTCGCCGTTGACACAGGCATTTCCGCTAAAGGCAGAAGTCTTCGTGTCATTTGCAGAAGACTGCAGAAAAGTTTAGACATTTTCTCTTCTTATTTACAGAAATGGAAGATTCCTCCCAACGCTTCCAATACTCAACTTATAATATTCCCACATAAACCTAGAGCTTCCTTTTTGAAACCTAATATTAGTCACATAGTTACTGTGAACGGTGTTCCAATTTCTTGGCCAAGTCAAGTGAAATACCTTGGTCTGGTACTTGATCAAAAATGAAATTTTAAAGATCACATTGAAGGCATTCAATCCAAATGTAATAAATATATAAAATGTTTATATCCTCTTATAAACAGAAAATCCAAACTTTGTCTGAAGAATAAACTACTAATATTTAAACAAATTGTTAGGCCGGCCATGCTTTATGCTGTTCCAATATGGTCTAGTTGTTGTGCTACCAGGAAAATAACACTTCAAAGGATTCAGAACAAAGTTCTGAAGATGATTTTGAAGCTGCCTTCTTGGTACAGTACTAACGAAGTACATAGAATTTCGAATGTTGAGACTTTAGACCAAATGTCCAACAAAATAATTAATAATTTAAGACAAAAATCGTTGCAATCTTCTTTTGCAATGAGTAATTCCCTTTATCCTTAGTTAAAATTAATTTTAGTTTGTATTTAGTTTTAAGATTATTAATGTTATACTGACACGCAGGAATAAAAACCTGTTAAAATACCGAACTGCTAAGGCGCGAACAATGTAAACAAAATTAGGTACATATTTTAACAAATAACGTTGATACGTTACAGTAGTAGTTGGAGCACCTAGATTAACATGAAATGTAAATATTAATAAATTTGAAACAAATAAAAAGTTAAAAATAAAGGCTAAGGCGTCCAAAAGTCCGGAACTTGATGAAAAGTGTTCGATCAAAAATTTGTAAATTTTTAAAAGAATAATATTAATTTCATCCGGTCTTCACAATGTTCAAGTTCAATCCCGTACAATAAAGAATCATCCATTAGTTTGAATAAAATATCATATTTTTTATATGATTTGAAAGAAAAATATGTGGATAACTTTTTTTCGATACAGTCCGTATCAATATTAAATCACAGTCAAACAATAAAAAAAAAACGCAGAGTTCTAGGACCATTTCTGTGGATTGATCCCTTTACGGATTTTCTGGATTTCCCCAGGGAGAGTCCAATGGTCCTTTGGTTCCGTGGTGAACAATCCAAATTTCATTTATAAAGCACATCCAAGAATTTTGAAAAATAATCCTAGGCTTAAGGATAATTTCCGTGTATTGGCCGCTTTTAAGGATATTTTGGAGATCAATATATTTTCTCCTGGGTTCATATAGTGGAAGTATAACTATATTGTGGCTTATTATGAATATTGAAGCCCTCTTTGAATTGCGTACAAGCTGCCGCAAAAAAACCTAATTAGAAAATGTGCAACCACCTTATTCGCAGTTAACTGGTGTCTTTAACCTTATTTTAAACCTTTTCTTATATCAAAGTAAACTACAGACCCAACTGATTTACTTACGTGACCTTAAGCATGCAGTAACACGCTTTTTTGAGGCTTCGTAATCTGTGTAAGTTCGCCTTCATCTTCGAAGTTTTTAAGCATCTTTTGCAGGCGTTGCGCCAAAAAAAAAAACCAGGCTGACAGTTACGCATTGACATTCCGCAGAATGCATAAGCCGACTGTTCATAGATCACCTTTTCAAGCATTTTAGAAAAATAACCTCTAATGGATAAAACCTTCAAATGTGCTCATTCGCCAAGAGAAGGTAAAAAAATGTCCCTTTGTTCAACTATTTGTATCACCTACGAAAAGAGATAAATTCTCAAGAGGTGCCAGCCAAATTCTTGGGAGTACCTGCACCCCCAACATCCCTGTTCTCTAAGCCAATGGTTTCAGATGAACATAAACAGTTTTTATGTTTTCCGATATTTTGAACACTTTCTTTGAACCTATATCAAGAAATAGACTCATTAGACGCGTTAGCTTTCAAGCGTATATCCTATATACTTTATTAACAACCTCTAAGACCAACCGCACCAATACGGTGATATCGGTAAATTGTTACCCTGTTTGACAACTCGACACCGCACCGGTGGTTGGTAACCGAGTTGGAAAATGACAATTTGCTCGCTCGGTAAGCAGCCAGTTTGTAAATTTGACAACCCGACGGAACCGAGCCGAGCGTTGCTTTTAGAAGAAAAATAAGCAAAACAAGTTGAAACGATAAAACAACATCTTCATCTGGAAGACTTTCATTTCAATTTGAATGTTTCCGATTTTTTTTAAGTGTTATTTGCTAATTTCACGTTTATTGTGATATGTTGTGAAAAAATGGGTGCATCAAAACCCCGTGGAAGGAATTGGACGCAACAAGACACCGAAGTGCTTTGCAGGGCTTGGCTGGATGTTTCCCAAGATCCAATCTTTGGGACAAACCAGAACTTCAAAAACCTGTACGGAAGAGTATTCAAACTATACACTGCACGAAATATTTAGCGAAACGAAAGCGGTGCGAGAATAAATTTGAGTCTTAATATGTTACCTTTTTATGAACGACCGGTGTGAAAGTGGGGGGCTAAATGAAAATAGGAACGCTCTCTGTCATCATAATATTACCCAGCTACGAACACCATAACAGTCGCGTCTTCCAGGAAATTGCAAGCGCTTGAAATAGAGAATATTGTTTAATTACATTTGGTTGCTAGAGAAGCCTCATAGCGTAGTCAGTAAACGCCTCGGTTTTCCAAACTGGAGATCAAGTGATCGATTCTCGAATGTCTTTCTGGGTGGGAAATTTGTTTGAATAGCCACACAATATTCAATAGGATGCTTTGGAAAGCCAAAAAAGCCTTAAATAAGAACTGTGCAGTGCCTCAAAGAACGCTTATTTTAGCGGAAGACCAAGGCCCGTATGGAGTATAAAGTCAAATAAATGATGGCTCTAGGGTAAAATAAATGCATTGATTGAAAACAATATATTTTTCATACAAACTCTCTTTCAACTCAACTTATGTCAAGCTGCCCTACCCGGAAAGAAACGAATATCTCAAAAGTTTAAATTCTTATTGATAAGCATGGTATACGGTTTGAAAAACCAACGAATGAAATCTTTCCACAATATCATGTCCATACCAAATGCAAATGCAAACCAAATGGTAAATAGGGCATATAAATAAAACTATTCAGATAATCTAGTGGTAGCTAAATATCATTTTTTATTTTAGAAAACAGTACTTCGTTTGCCATTTTTAGTTATAACTCTTTGGAATTTCAAATCCAATTCCAGACTATCTACGCCAAATTTTCGAATCCTAACCAGAATAAGAAACTCACAGATTATTTTATCCTGCCCGCATATACTTGTACAGACTCAGGATATTGACAGACCCCAGCAATGATCAGAAAAAGATTCTATGAAATGACACAAGGTCTCATGAGAATATCAAACGTCTTCATACAATCATGATGCTTTGCGTACCTCAAGGATTGATAAAGGCTTGATTAATAATTTACTTCCACTTGACAGAAGTCTAAATTTAGCCATGTCTTTCTGATCCTAGAAGCTAAGTGTTTTGTCGTCCCTTTTCCCGAGGTCCCCTTCCAAGTTCTGGCCAGAAGAGTCACCGTAAGAAAGGGCAGAGAAGACGAAGAAGAATGCTTTTCCACTCAACTTGCTGTCCGTAGCTAGCTTGTTGCAAACTAATATTGCTAATCTGATCACGTATTGATATTAGGTTTGTTACAGTGTTTCAGATTTTTTATCGTTCAACAGTTTGCCGTCCTTCCTATTCATGAAATATCGAATAGTTGCATCCTAGGCAACTTAGGTATTCGTGTTTAAAGGGTACGATACTGATGTTTGTTCATCTTATGAACAATTAATAACAGAAACAGCTTTGAAGGGCTTATAAAAATACAAGATTTAATTGTAAAACAATAGTTAAATGAGGTAAATTTTGAATGTTTCACTTAAGAAAATGGGCTGAAGATATTGAGGCCAACCGAGAACACATCATATATATGTATACATAAAAAAAACACTCTGGCTTGGAGGAGCTCTGTCCGATAATTTGCTAGACGTTGGTGGGAGGTTGGCATATTTACGAAACTGGATGCTTTTGGCGTTAACTGAGAATGAACAGTACGCAGACGAAGAAGCAAAACAGGGCCTCGGCGTCGTCGTGGTCTGTGGAAAGAGAAACACAATCCTGAGGGCAGAAGTTTCCTTTATGTTTTTATTAATGTCCTATATAAATATTATATTTTTAATTAATTATAACCACACATGTATGCGTGTACGGTATGTGTGGGTCGTTCTCGGAAGATCTGGAAATGGTTCACATGTGCGTGCGCTGGTGTTTTCGTCTCATTTCAACTTCATATTTCGGAAATATAAATTCTTTTTCACCACAGGCTGCTGATAATGTTTATTCTGCCTTCATGTATTCCGGTTTCCGACCCAGCGACCCTCTCGTGGCTATCGTCTACTTTGGTGACCATGACGATTTCACTCCCGCCTGGTAAGAGGGGAGGATGTTTTAGGAATAGAGTGAGGAACGTCCTTTCTTGGTCCGTTTGTTCTGTGTGTTTGTTCGCACATCATCTTCAATATTATTATTTTTTTTAGTGCTTGAGATGGTAGGTGTGGATCGAAACCAGGAAAGCTCGTGTGAATAGCATTACTTTGAGGCATCTTTGCACTCTGTTTCGATGTGTTTTAAAGAACAATTAATGGCTTGTGTATATGTTTGCAAATGCCAGAAATAGAATATTAAGTTATTATTTATGTAAAATATATTTAAAACAATATTTTTGCATATATTCATGACAATATTTTTGAACAGTTTTGTTGAGATTGTAGCAAAAGATCTTAAACTACACCAAGCTATAACATTCTACCTCATGAACAGTATCGAGGCAGTAGAAAGTTTAAATTGGATATTTAGTTTATCTTACAATTAAAATAAAACATTTTACCGACCATACACACAATTTGTTCCTTATTTTTCAGACATGAGGAAATGATTTTTTTTCTAAACAATGGCAATTAACGCAATACTTTTTTTAATGTCCTACGCTCTCAATTATTGTATTAAGTTCTGAAAATTGACAGACCTGAAGGTTTATTATAGATAGATCATGGTCATTAAACGACATGTCTTTTACGAAAAAAATCAAAGCAACGCTGGGAATCGAACCCAGACTCCACGATCATGGTTGTAACCGATATCAAAATTGCTATAAATTACTTTATGAATAATATTTAAGGTATTCATTCGTATGTTAGGAATGGCGATTTGTTTTAGACTGAATTTTAAGAAAATATTATTCATGAAAAAAAATTAGCAAATTGATGATCTATTGCATAGTATTGCTTTGAAGCTGCACCTTTACCAACTGCACTAAGGGAAGACTCACTTTAGCAGAAAATACTCAGATCTCTATTATACGTAATGGAAAGAACCTGGCGTAGTGGTGAGCATTCACACTTCTCAAACAAAAGGTACGTAATCAAATCTCACCGGATGAGTAATGAAAAAAGATTGTTAAAGTGACTGTGTAGGGACAAAACCAACCGACATGGTTTTTTATTGCTAAAATGTGCAGCAATTTTGATGTTACTCATGAAACAAAATAATCCACGTAGCACAACTTATTTCAAGATTAGGGATAGTTTTGTGTAGCTATGTACCTCAAAATTACACACAATTGCAACGAAAAAAGCGCAAGAGGTGGAGCCTATTTGCAATTTGACATTGTTCCTATAGAGTTGCAAGAGAATTTTGTAAAATTTTCGAATGTTGTAAATCGTGTTGCAAAAAAGTGAATTAATTCATTGCGTGATGAAAAAGATGCCGATGTGTCAATTTTATATTATTTTTAACTTGCATTGACTATCTAGATAAAAAGCATCGATGCAATTATTCTGCAAAATAATAAACAGTTTGCTTTTGTTCAAAAAATTGCGTATATAATTTTTCTTACATGGACATCGCTATCAACCACACATTAATCATCATAAAAGAGAGAAGTCAAATAAACTCAATGTAATAATGCAAATCATTATGCAAAGAACAAACAATATTTTTTTTGCATTTGGGAAATAATAAATCGGGGCTGGCTTACAGTAGGTACAATCTGTAGAGGAATGAGGAAAATAAAAAAAAACTTATTTTATATTGAGATTTTAGTACATGATGACTAGGAACATATAAAATAGACTACCGGCTAAAATAATTATGAATCCATTCTTAACACGTTAAGTGCGTCTAAAATAGCATTCCATGTAGACATCTTAAAGTTGTAGATATCTGAACAATGACGACATTAGATGTTTTTTTAATTTACTTATGCCTGGTTTACTTAAAACTTAAAGTGACTGAATTCCGCTGAATTAAATAAACGATTCAATTAATAGCTGCTTATTAGCTTAAAGGATCTATATTACGTACTGAAAATAAATATGATTCTTGTCTAGCATTAACATTAAAACTACCATTCCCCATTCGCCAATAATAAAAGTTTTCAATCTAT
Organism: Aedes koreicus; assembly: GCA_024533555.2. Lineage (NCBI taxonomy): Eukaryota > Metazoa > Arthropoda > Insecta > Diptera > Culicidae > Aedes > Aedes koreicus. The sequence goes on from JAHHFK020004828.1 coordinate 117,126, forward strand.
TGAAACAAATAATTTCGGAAGCTATAATATTTTTTTTTACTTCAAAAAATGAAGAGCATTTGAGTGTGGATTCCGTTAAGAGGTTCAAACGAAATTATACATATGAAACCCTAGTACTATATAGTTTATTATACATTCGAAAACTGGATTATTTGAATTGAATTATTTTGGACTAGATCACAAAAAAATCATTTCAATTGTAAAAATGTGTTATTTTAATTACTTAAGATACAACTGTTTCTCAATGAAGTTTACTAAGAATCTAGGTGGAAAAATATCAAAACGTTCCAAACATATATTTGTGTAGAACTTATAGTGAAAATAAATGCAATTATATAATTGCATTACATATGAATTTTAATGCATAAAAAATGTGGAATATTAAAATTACAACATTTATTTTACTCTGTACGCAACTGTTTATCTCCATTTTTTAAAAATGTTTGGAAAATATTAAAATCAACAAAGATGAATACCATGGTTAGTTTCTCAAAAGAAAAAAAATTGGTTACATTTACTACATAATAAATATGTGCTACTACATTGAATAAAAATATCTGTGGATATGGAGTTAACAGAAAAATAAACAAATCAATATACAGTTAAAAATTTCTAACGGCTTATTAAACTAGAAGAAACTCACATAAAACAGGGGGTGATCTTTTATTATTAATTTGTCTAAAGGGCGAACACGAAATTATTGCGACACCGAAAATGCCATGCCAATTTTCTTATAATGTTTAGAATCAAACCAAAATTTTAGGGTAGTTTTATACATATATTTACTTCAAAAATCAAAAGAAAAGTTAATCGATGGAGCCTTGAGTGTAAAATTGAACGCATTTTCGCTTGATGCCCTCCATCAAAGTCTTTACAGTGTCATCCGGTACCAGTTTCTCAGTTTTTTTTCCATTTTCTTAACATTCCTTCTCGTCTTTGACTGTCTTCTTGCTCTTCCGAAGTTCCCGCTTCATCATTGCCCAGTACTGCTCCACCGGGCGCAGCTCCGGACAGTTTGGCGGATTCATGTCCTTTGGAACGAAATGGACAGAATTGGCCTCATACCACTCCAGGACACTTTTAGAATAGTGGCATGATGCCAAATCTGGCCAAAATAGCGGAGCTTCGTCGTGCTGCTGCAAGAACGGCAAAAGGCGCTTCTCGAGGCACTCAGATTTGTAGATCTCGCCATTTACTGTGCCCTTTGTCACAAAAGGCTCACTCCTCAGTCCGCAAGAGCAGATGGCCTGCCAAATGAGATATTTGGAGGCGAACTTCGACATTTTCTTCTTCTTAAATTTGTCGTCCACATAGAACTTGCTCTTGCCGGTGAAAAACTCCAACCCCGGAATTTGCTTAAAATCGGCTTTTATATACGTTTCGTCGTCCATCACACAGCAGCCATATTTTGTCAGCGGCTGCAAAATGGTGAGTAGACACCTGGGATGGAGCGTGCGTCCCCGCAACATAGCTATGGTCCTCACAAGTTCCTACCTCATGCTTCCACGGGTCAAGAGATGACAAAGACCGCCAGCTAAGGGTTGCGTACTTAGCTGGTAGTGCAGCCTGGGCACTGTTGTCCTTCTGACTTCAGCTAGATTGAGGAGGTGCGTGCCGAGCGTCTGTCCACCAAGGAGGTGCGGCTCAAACAGCGTCTGTCCTGGCATCCAGCGGTTGAGTAAGAAACGCTGTATCGCGTCAACTATACATTAGGTGGCAGCCGCACCAAGGCGATGTAGGCAGCGTGACCCCGGTAAAGAAGCATGCTGAAATCTTACCCTACCACGAAAAATGGAAGTATTCTTTATACGGTATATAATTTCAGATCATCCATGGAATTCCCAAGTATTGTATAATAATTTTGAATTGTTTTCTTCCCCGTGGCTATGATAATGCAAGTCCGTCTACAATTGCAGCAGGATCAGCAGACATGCAGACATTACAAATATAATTGTTATTATCATTTTATATTATAACATCCCTTCACAATATTTTTTATGCTATTTTCAGCTTCGCATTTGCATCGTTGTAAGTTTTGGCCCACCTAACTCACGTTATGTATTTGAAAAGATAGGATGGTTTTTTACATTTTTTTTAGAGAGAGGATTATATACGACAAATTCTACAAAAAAAAAAAAAAAATTCTTCGTCCAAAATAATTAATTCAAAAACTAACATTGTTTATGATCCTACATTTTCTATTTTACAGACATAAAGAATCATTTATGGGCCCAGTAGGAAAAAAGAGTTATCGAAGAATTTCCTGTCATTTATTTTTAATTTTTTTTTCGTTTTGGATTTATTGAGTTTCCGTTTTTGGGCAGTAATCATACTCATATGAAATTTATTTCGCATAATTGTTTGCTTAAATTTTCTTTGCTATTTTGCTAGGCTGCCAGGTGATCAACTTTATTTCATTATATCACGTTGGAATTTTCGCTATTTTAGAGTTTCAATCATCTAACATCGCAGCGGAAGAGGCAAATAGCGGCATTTAATTATTATATGTACATTATGTAGTATTTCTTTACAACATCGTATTATTTCCATCATATCATGACCTTCACATTTTCATACAACAAACCTGATTTAGGCGGTATCTGGCTTAAACACGAAATATACCTTCAATTTATGACATCTAGCATTCCATATATGTCCAGTATATAACGCAGAAAATTACAGCTGTGGTAGGCTTTTGAAAATTACGGAATCTGTGGTAGGCTTTTGCACTTATTGCTGAATGTATTTTTCATTTCCGGTTTGCAAATGGACTTTTTACCAATTCTGAGCTGATCTGATTCATGCAGCGCTGTGTGCCATTTGGCTAGTGTTTGATTTTACATTTCAATCTTTGTCATTACTTCATCATAACTTACAATATCATTATATTTGGTAATATTGTTTTATTCATTTTACGTCATAGATGACTTAAACATTACTTATTGTTTTTTTTTTGCCCATTTGTCTTTAACTCCCTTCCAGTTAAATCTTCCCATTCCTAACTCGGTAGCAATAACTATTAGGTCAGCAAAAATAAAAGCGGATTGCTGTTATAAAATCAGCATCAAGTAGCAAATAGTGACCATGGCAACAGTAAATTAAAATGTATAAATGTTAGTTTTGTAAAATTTCAATAGATTTAATAAACTTTTTCAGGATACCTCAAATCAAGATTTTGGTGAAATGCTGCTATCGCTGAAAACGAACGAAAACGTGCTTAAGCGCGAACCACAGAACTCTACACTTTAACATTTTACAACATTTCTTGCATTTCAGGATCAACCGAATGAAGATCATATATTATAGATACGAATGCTTGTAGTATTTTTCATTTACATAAATATATACACCATTATATAAATATTTCATGGGAATGGGAGGGACCATCAGGGCACCCGATTGAAGCACTCTGGATGGGGAGAGTGGGAATGCCAACTCCCCATTGCTAACAGTTTGTGAATAGAGGGCGGGCTCTTCTCCCCGCCCATTGGGGCATCCTCATGTTAGATAGCTTGCTCTTTTGACCAATTGTTCAGTCTTGTTGTTGGAAGGAGATTCTTTATATCCCTGTGGATACGTATAAGTGATGTTGCATATCGATCCACCCAACCCCTTTTTGGCCCTTCATACAACGGCATGATTAGGATAATCAGTGGTTATTAAAGCTTGATCAAGTCTAACAGAGAGGAGAGCCCATTGCTGTCGGACTTAGTTTCCGTGCTACAATGGGTGGTAGTACATATCATACATCATCATAAAGGGGAGCTTAACGTTTCCTGGGTGCACAGCGGGGACGCGTACTACTTTCACACCCCAAGGCAGTGTGGAGATGCAGTAGTATATTTGATCTATAGTAGCCACAACTGTCGAACTAATCATCCTTCCACTTCCTCCCCCGAAGACCACGAGGACATCGCTGGAGCTGATATTTAATTATAAATGGATTGAATTAGTGAACTTGTACATCGAAAATATTAAACTAATCCCAAGCTTCATCTATGTTGTTCTCAGTACAGTAACATTAGTTCTGATGAGTAAAGGAGGAGTAACTACAGAATGCACGATCCTTCAATAGCTCAAAGAATCGATAATTTCGCTCGAATTGCTCTACTCACAATTGCTTGATTTTACACTCTTATTTATGTAATTACATGGCAACACATATGAGTAAAAGGAAGAACACTACGCGGTGTGAATTATCGAGGTTCTCGGGATATTTTGACTCACATATTTGGGTTGAATTGTTGACTAGTGTTTAAAAACATGTGCATAATTGCTTTTTAAAATTTAATTATGAAGTGCCATTTCAAACTATTTCAGTTCAAATGAAGGATCAGGAATTAATTTGGCATGCATGAGAAAAACTCTTTAATATTGTAGAAACATGGATCGGGAAGGAGTAGACCTACTCTGTTCATACATATATACATACTCACTTAAGACAGGCGGAAAGAAATCTACGACCTGCAAATATCAAACAATATTTTGTCCATGAACTGATCGGTATATCTAAATTGCACTACATATTTCCAACGCAGCAAGTTTTCCCATGACAATCTTGCCCAACCCAACCTTTCTTTGTATCCATCTGAGCAAAGAGACGGGGAAATCAGCGAAATGGAAAAATGCAAATCACTAAAAGTACGGGATACGCTGATCACGAAACATAGAAACAGTAAACTTTTAGAGGATGTTGAAACAGCACAACACCAAAGGAGGTGAGTCTAATAAAAAGAAATGTTATAAATATTAATAAAAGTGGGGAATATAAAAAGCAAATTTAAATAAATTTAATTTGTTTCCTTCCAATAAACGCGACATACTTGTTTTTAGGAAAATTCATGAAGCAAATTTTGAACTGCCTTCTCGTGACGCGACGTGTCCAGACGGGCTGTCAACGAAGGAAAAATTCTCATTAAAATGTTAAACATGTAACCGCGGCTCTTGGTCAGACACGCAATTGCCTTTAAGAAGGACGACTACATAAAAAACGAATGAATTTAAAAATTCATGGAAAATAATTGTTTGCAATAGATTTTATTTCTCCATGCAAATTTGCCAGTATTTCGCTATCCAGCTCATGTTATCGATTTTGTTGCTAAGAATATCATACTTAGAACACAAATAGTAACTTTTTAATTACAATCTTATAAACACCTAGTCAACACGATCGATTTTGAATGCTTTATCAAGTTAAGGTCGGAATATTTCTTGAACGAAAATCCTCCACCGAATCAATGTGAATTCCGACTTCCTACTTGATTTGCATTAGACAGCGTACATTCAGTTTTATGTTTTCCGAAATGTGTACGGGATACATTAAGCTAAACACATAAGAGCCTAATAAGAAATTACATAAATATTAATTTAATGTACAGCCTTCTCGCTCCGACGGGCATTGGTAGTGTGCCTTTGATTCGCTTGCTCTACTACTGACTGAGGCGTGTTTTACTAGATTTTCTTTTCACCACCACACCTTTTCCAATGCCTGACTCGCCTACGCCATGGTGAGCTTTAGCCCCTCCACCCAAACTTTTGTAATGTGAAATTCAGCACTGTCGTAATTTGCTAATAAAGCAGAGCTCAGCCACCCGGTTGCGTTCCATTGCTGTGAAAAGAAAACTTGGATTAATTTTCACTTTCTATACTCGCCACCAACCACCTTACCAACTCTGTGCCACAGTGTGCCGGTGTTCTTATTCTTCTACTGGCCCAATTGCAGGATTGAACTGTAGCGGAGAAAGCTTGGACATTTCTCCACTCCCTTACTTTTAAGTATAAACACGTATTAGTTTGGGTATAAGCAGGACAACACGAATGCTAACGTGGCTGGGCGACTCGCAGTGAGGCTAAATGATGATGATGATGATAGTTTGTTGCCCGGTGCGGTACGGAAGGTGGTCATTGGGTGGCCGGTCAGCTATTCGCACCGGTGGCTAATGGGGATAAATTTAGATTTTATTCATTTGAAGCAGTGGAATAGCACATACGACAATTGTCGCGAGATATGTTTCGATAACTTTTTTCACTGGATATGTCATCGTAGGCATTTCAGAACATTTTTGCAGCATGATTTGTCGATGGCAGATTTAGACTCCCCAGTTTTGTGACTGAGGGAGCTGTTTTCATGTTGAATTTTTTGAATTTCCCGCCTCTTAATCAAAAGGGCTACACTGCTCCTACCAACAGGTAACTGTCAGTTTACTTTTGTCAAAACTTGAACAAGCTGCGTCATTTAGTTAGCGTTTGACAGCCAATGATAGCACACTAGGGCGTGTTTTGTGAGGGAAATAATAGAAAAAAGTGAATTTCGTGTGCGCATTAAGCATATTTATTTTTTGGCGGAAAACACTATCACTCAAACCAAGACTAAGCTTTTTAAATACTATGGGGACTTTGCACCATCAATTTCAATTTCAAATTCAAACGATCTCTTCGGTTTACCAAATTTCGTTGTGGCCGCACAAGCACAGAAGATGCCAAACGTTCTGGTTGAGATCTCTACGTTCAAAACAATTGCAAAAATTCAAAATCGACCACAAACGCAACCGTGTGACAACTTTAAAGGTGTGCTTGCCGTCCTTCAACCGCAATTTGGACAAGCTTTGCGAAATTTCGTAACTGTGGACGAAACGTGGATGCACCACAACACACCACAGACCAAACAGCAGTGTTTCTAAAACAAACAAAAAATTACTGCAAAAATTTCAACTTTATTCATCAGTATTTAATTTATATAGATTGAATACAAATACTCAAACAAACGATTATAAAGTTACAGTGACTGATGCCATTAACTTTAAAGTGGTGTTTTCTTACCAAGCTGAGTTCCAGAAAACTGATTCAGTTGAATTACTGAATCGCCACCTTCAATCGGTTTTGCGCTTCTGCTTCTGCTGGACATTTCGATAGCGCAGGACCATCCGAAGGCCGGAATCAGGCATTTTTTCGATGCTTTTTCTTCCGTCTAGCAAGGTGTAGATGCTGGATCATCGGCACGAAGTGCCCCACGATGACGGTTTTTTTTCGCCGCGGTAGTAAACATCGAACGTAGGTTTTTTATTGCTTCGCCATGGCTTCTGAAAAATAACTGATAACTGATCGTTTCCAGCTGAAATTACCTACCGACCAACATCGAGTGTCTCCGATTTAATTAAAAATTTGTACACACGTTTTACTCACGAAAGTAAACCTAACCAATGCAAAACATTTTTGGACTCAAGAGTCAGTTTTAAAAAGGGCGTAAGCATTTTGAATAGCAGTTCAATTAATAATTTGTAGCTCGAAAACCTTTGGTTGTACAAAAAAACTGTCTAAGAACAAGTTGTGGCCCTATGTGTGAAAGTTGTGAAAAAAATATACACCGAGAAAAAAAAATCGACAATTAACATTAAAATTTAAATATCTCAAAAAAAGGTTTTTTGATTTATTTTTATTTTTTGACTGTGAGAATTGAAGTTATTACGCAAATTTTAGCAAAAACTTCAGGATGAAGGTGGTTTTTTTTGAAAAAATTTCGAGTATGATAAAATTAAATCGCAAATATCTCGAGAACGGATGCTCTTACGAAGGTCATCATGAGAATCAGAATTTTTTTTAAATACTTCAAAAATCAGATTATTTTATCAGAATACGTTTATTCCCGCTAATATTGAAATTTTGAGAAATGCACCTCACAGTCAAAAAAATAAAAAAAAATCAAAAAACATTTTTTGAGATATTTAAATTTTCATGTTAATTGTCGATTTTTTTTCCGAAATTTTTTTTTCTTAGTGAATATTGTTTTCAAAACCTTCAAAAAAGGGGTTCAAATTTTTTTTTGAGATTTTTTTTTAAACCAAACCCAAGTAACAATTTCAGTTCTATTCCAGCCGTATAGCACTCCTCCCGGCTTTGTTGATGACACTACATTCAAAACTGTTTTATCCACCAACACCTCCTCTATGCATCTTTAAAGCCGAAATGTGTACAAAGTGGCCCACTCTATAGACGGTTGTGAAAACAAATTAATAAAACCTTTCTAAGACCATAAAGATTTTGAAAATGTTCTAGTGAAAGCTGTTATGACCACTTGAGAACCATCATAAAACCTATTGGCCGCCATCAAAACCAGCATAGGGCTGAATGGCCATAGCTGTCAAACTTCACGGCGATATCGTGGTTGGTTTTTGTTGTTTTGCTTTGTTCCTCTTCTGATTCATTCAACAGTAAATAATGGCTAAGAAAAAAGTTCTACTGTTGCGGGAAATTATGATTGATAGCAAAATATACAAAAGAAATTGAGTTTTTTTTATAGCGCATCATGCTCCAAATCATATGCGCATTAAATTTTATGGTGAATATTGGCACGATAAGAGCTGAAAATTAATGCGCCTTGGAAATTATGCGAGTTTACAACAACAAAAACAAAATTGAAAGAAATATATTCGGTAAATTAATCATGAAACTCCTGAAAATTGATAGAATTCAATAAGGTTATCTAAACGAATACCAAAGTTTGTCTCAGATTTACAGTTCAATTGTATTACATTTAAAATTTGGTGTATTTATTTTTTCACATTTCAATTATTTCATATATTTCAATATGGCGATTGCAAGAAATCACAGTTTTGCCAAAAAAGCCAATTTATCTTAGCAATGGCTACTATAGAACTATCTGGTCGCTTGGTAGCTTTCCTCAATGCCAGTTAGCCGTTTAATGCATTTACTGGAGGTAAAATGGTTTTAAAATGCTTTTTAACTGACCATAATAAGATAATATGAATGAGTCCTAAAACGGCATTTCAAAACAGCATTTTATGAGTTAATAAAGTCAAAATTAAACCTTTGATAGGAGTAAAAGGAATTTTAGAAGTCAAGGTTTTAAGATCGTTGTAAAGAAGCTGTGTAGGTTCTTATAAACCTGACTAAAATTTGAAACCTATTGGCATCTCTTGCTGCCATAATAAAGCCGAATTGATTTCTAGTGGCTTTCATAAAACTTTAATAAAACTTAATAAAGCTGGATGGTTTTGGCAATGTTACTTGGGAAGGTATTCGAAATACAAATTATCAATTGAAGTGCTATTCAAAATGCTTACGCCCTTTTCAAAACTTACTCTTGAGTCACAAAAATCTATGTTAGCGTGGAAAATGCTCAGCCTCCTAAGCCAAACGCGTATGCAAAGTTTCATTCAAATAAAAAAAAATCGAAAATAATTTTCCACTTTTCCAGGTCATTTCGGCTGGAAACGTCCAACTTCAAAACAATTGATGTCGACTGTAAACAATAGGGGTACTATTATTGGCGATGAAGAGGTGGATTCACCACCAGGTGGGAAAAAATGGTTTGAAATAGCGATGAAAACTGTCTATTTTTTATGCAGTTGTCTATGCAGACGATATAAGAATTAGGTGTTGAATTCAGTAAACACGAAAAACGCTTCTAATAAATAATATATCCAATGATTTACCAGCATTAGGATAAACCAAGTTTATAGAACCAATAAATTATTCCACAAATTCAATGCGGCACAACCTTAAATTTTAAACTACCATTTGATTCGCTTGACCTATTAACCTTAGCCTCGAAAAAGCGCAGAACTTTTCACCCTCAGTTATCGAAATCCCTACAACCATCATCCACTTGTGATTCAAAACAGTCACATCCCTCTAAACCTTAAAAACGGTAACCTATCCTTCTTTTCACAAATCATCGAATCAACAGGTTGTCGAATCATATGTCTACTCTACACAGTTTAAAATAATTTCTCCTTGCTTTATTTCATGTACTTTAAATCCTATGTAATACGACACACTCCCTGCGTTGGGCTTGGTGTCTCCCTTAGTAGACATAATAAAAAACCTCTTCGATCCTTCTCAGTCCGGCGCTCCCGTTTCTGTTGTTATTGTTGATGATGATGTTATTTTCTCGGCTTTCCACTCAATCTCGTCCTCCAGCTTCATGCTAAAGCTAGAGAACTGCCACAGAAATATAGGCGATATAGGTGTTCCGAGCCATTCAGGCAACCAATGATGTCAGTCAGTCAGTCGGTCGCTCGGTCGGACGGCAAAAAGGCCAATTGTTGTGTCGTATCGTTTAAAATATAAAATGAAAACTAGGCTAGGAATAACGGTTCCAACCAGAACGGAATCAACCTTTTTCTACACACACACACACACTGATGACGCATCTGTGTGTCGGGTTTTCGACTGGTTTTTGTTGGAACGGTGGAAATTAGGTGCGAAAATTTGCAAAGTAATTCTCTTTAAGTTTGTTTGAGCTTTGCGATGGTATCAGGAAGACAAAAATGCAGGTGTGCCGTCTTAATGCCTATGGGGTAGGGTATTTTTTATGTTTTTGTGCATTTATTTTCACCTGTTAGAATCACATGGATCGTAACTACTTTCGACACATAGCCATAATTGATACACATACCATAGGGCTCATAGCTATACGTTCACGGAATCGTCGGTTTTTTGCTTGCACATATTTTTTTTTATAGAAATCCATAATATTATTGAAATAGTTGGAAAACCGAATACGTGATTTTCTGCATTCTAAAGTGATGATGCAGTTTGGTTTTATAAAATAAACCCTTCTAATAGTGGTAGATGGCTAATTGAGTATCGCACACAAGTTATTTAAACGCTCCTCAAATCCCCTAATGATATTCTTTAGCGTCTCCAAGATAGTCTATCATAATTTTTGTTGTAAAATTTGTTCTGATATGATTGTTAAACGAGTGACTACCAAATAATGTATAGCTGAATATTGGAACATAATTACAGAGAACTCGTCTTCATCTTCTATATCGTTCTAGGTAGTAGGTTCGGATTGGGAATCTATACCAAGCCTATATCCACAAAACTTATGATGTCCCGTTGTGAACCAATGGAATCAAAACTGCATTGTTAAGTATATTACTATTCAGAATGTGGAAATTCAAAGTGACATTTCATACAACACATTTATTTGAAAATTCCAAATGGTCCTTATTTCTTGGAAGCCGATATACTCCTTATTCAATTCCGCAAAGCACCGAGGCGTCTGTATTCGTAACACTCCAAATTGCTCGGCTCTATTTGCATACTGCCTTTTTGGAGTGCCATTTTTCTTCCCGAGCACGAAATATTGGCACAGCAACCGATGACGACAAGCAGAGCTAGGAGAATGCCAGAAGCTCCGAAAAGAACCATTCCTCAAAACGACGCGCTGCAAGGAATTCAATATTTTTAAACGATTCGGGGAAGCAAAATTCAAACCCCAACGGAGTAAGCCATTTCCACCCAGTAGCATAGCTGTATGATAGAAATGGGGAGCACAAAATAGCACACACCATATAACCGAAGGCAAGTGTTTGGTTGAAATATTAAAAAAGCTCCCATTTCCTTTCGTTTCATAAAAAATATGCACACAATTTGGCTTGTTCGATATTTCTTCTTCGAATGAGATATGATTCTATCACCAAGGCAAAAAACGACATCCCATTTCACTTTCGTGATACAGTACGTTGTGAAATGAAAAACATTCAATCTAAATTTTTTGTCGACTATCGGCGTTTTTTGTCTTCTTCTTTTATTTCGACAAGTGGTTTGAGTGAGCAATCGGACAAGACGCATTTCGTTTTACTCAGGATGAAATCGTAACCTTTAGGTAATTTTTTTTTTGCGTTTATAAATAATAACAGATAAATTCATCTAAGAAATCAAATTGGAAAAATTATAGGTAAAACAAATTTGACTAACCTTGCCAATCAGGCTAAAGCCGAGGAGATATAGAAATTGTCTCGATACTTCGTTCCAAGGTTGCAAATTGCCGGTCTCGCAGTCTGCGAAGGGTCTGAAGGTCGCCTTTTACTTGCTCGTTGCGCGCCTCTTCTTTGTGTGACAATCGGATCGTTATCGAGAATATTTTTTAATGGACTGTCGTCCGACATTCTAACGACATGTCCAACCCACCGATGTCATGACATGTCCACCGATTTTTGCGATGTGAGCGATGGGAGGTTCTTCCAGCAACTTATGTAATTCGTGGTTCATTCGCCTCCTCCCCGTTCCGTCTTCCATCTGCACTCCACCGATCATCGTACACCACGAGAATTGTCCATTTTTTATGACCGTAGAGGACAACCGGCCTAATCTATGTCTTTTAGATGCTCAAGTTTCTTAGTTTGGTGCACTTGGTACGATCTTAGCGTCCTTTTAGTCTAAAGTAGGTAAGGTTACCAGCCATAATGTGCTTTGTATCTCCCTGCTGGTGTCACTATCGGCGGTCACCTAGATACACGAATTCCACCGCCTCGATTTCATTACCGTCGACCTCGTGGTGGAAGGCAAACATTGTCTTCTCATGAGCCTCCTCCACTTGTATATTTTATCTACTACTTGTCCAAACCTACTTGCTTCAGCCTTAAGTCTACGTCTACGTTTTCATTATCGTCTAAAAGTTTGCTACGACATCAACGTCGTCGATGAAGCCAAATAGTTGGATAGTCTTCCTGAAGATCGTACCACTCGTGTCTATCCCCGCTCTTCGAATAACACCCACCAATCTACATGATTCGAAGAGACTCGAGGGTGTCCCTGAGACTCGGACGACACACATCACTCGATCCTTGCTGATCAACCTTATCAGTTGAAATTTTGACATTGGCTTTAAAAAAAGGCTTTATAGAAACATTAAGCAACTGAATCGTTCTTTTGGATTACGCTGCAAATCTACACGGTTACAGAAAAAAAGTGTAAACATATTATATTTTCATATAATATAATAGGTATCAAAAGGTTGTTATATGATAAAAAAATGAGTTATTACTATTCGACATTTCGAATCGATTTAACAAATAATTTGAGGTATTGATTTATAAATTTTGGATTAGGGCCAAGGAGTGTTCATTTTCTAATGATTGTTGTTGCTTGTGACATCAACTGACTAATTGTGACCAAAATGATCTTTAGAATAAATTTTCTTTAAAAGTAGTGTCAAATAAATAGAAATTTATATAAATACATAAATTTAAAATTTTATAATCTCATTTTTATTATTATAGGCTCACGACTACAAAGTTTCGAAGACATTTTTTAAAGATGCTCAATAATTCGGCTCTATTATTAAAGATTGTACTCGACAAAAATGCAACACTTTCTTTTGTGTATAACTTTTTATTACATGAGTAGAAATTGATGAAATTTTGGGTAAAACTAGATTAAACTATAATGATTACATAGCAAAATTTCAAAACAATCTTTCATATGGTTATCGAGATGGCTTCCAAGCAAGAAGTGCTTCGACAATAAAATATGGGTGCGGTCGTGGAAAATTCAGGCCAGTCTCACGAAACAGTTGAGAATGGACAATTCGACCGTGTCCCGTGTTCTATAAAATCGTTCAAAGAGACCCAGTCGACCCAGTGCGCTGGCAGTGGAAGAAAATCGAAGACAACCGACCATTATAACACAAGGAAGGTGAGTTTCCGGACGTGGTCTTGATGTCTTCAAGGTAAGGAAGGTGCCTAACTGAACCGATAAACAGAATACGGTGGCCAAACCCCGCGCCACCTACCGTGAGTGGTAGGTGCAGCCGAAATGCATCGTAATCGACGGAAAGACGTACATAAAAGCGGACGCCAAGCAGATCCCCGGCCTGGAGTTTTTCGTTGGCAAGTCTTGCCTGGATGTTCTGGAGAAGTTCCGCAAGAAGAAGGTCGACAAATTTGACAAGAAGTACTTGGTGTGGTTGGCGATCTGTGGGAGCGGCAAATTCAGCAAACCGTACATAACGACGGCCAAATATATAAAAAAGAATGCCTCCAGAAGCGGCTGTTGTCCTTCCTCCGGTCCCACGAAGGTGACACTCGTTTTGGCTGGATCTGGCATCGTGTACGTGAAACCGGTGACGGAGTGGTACGAAGCCAACGATGTTGTTTTTGTACCGAAGGATGCCAGAACTCGCCAAACTCACCAGAACTTCGCCCAATAGAAAAATTCTGGGTGACTATGAAGACCAAGCTCCGGAAAGCAGGGAAGAAGAACACGACATGGATTTGAAGAAAGAGTTGATGAACGTAGCGTTAAGTCCAAGGTTCGAGCATTTAGCCTAGGAGAGGAGGTTAAATAAACCAACTTTGCAAAAACATAGTTAATATGTGATTATTTTTTCTCTGAGAGTTTGAAAAATATCCGACTTAAAAGGAATTTTCGGTGATCATTTTTGTCTACGGAATTTTTTTCGAGTACAATCTTTATTGAGCGGATGATTATGAAATATTAATTTACTGACTTAATTAGCTTATAATCTCAATGTAAGCTTCTATTTTCGGTTATGAATCAGGGAACTCTCAATAGTTGAGCAACAGTTGTTTTGCGTTATCGATTTTGCTCAAGCCCAGTAATGTTGATGTTACGTTACTGAACTCCGGTAAACAACTTAACAAAGTTCATTAAATAAGACTACTGCACGAAACAAAAAAATCGTTTTTTTTACCTAAAAAATACGAATTTGTTCCGCATTATGTGGTTTAGTTTTCGGTGAACTTTTGCTTGTTCTAGAATTAAATTATTGAATGATTTAATAAACAATGGAAACTGCAGGGTAAAAAAATACAAATAGTTACTATTATTAAAGTACAAACATGTGAAATTCTGTTTAAGATTTGATATTTGACGAATTTAATTGAAAATAAGGTATAATGATAGTCAGAACTTTAGATAGTCATGATACTCAGACATGCGGAAATATATTTTATTGTCTTCAAACAAACTGTCAAAAGTTGTCTCCTAACAGGCATAACGAAATTCAGTAGGAAGTGTTATTACAGTAGTGATTAAGATATCATTCCTTCAAAAGTGAAATCAGTATCGAATCGAATGTTTAGCTCATATATGCGTGAAAATTACAGAGAAACCCAACTAAAACATTGTTACAAACAACCAAGCCAACAACTGCATTGATGCATCACTTTTGTTTTCTTTACATTATAAAGCCCATTGAAATTGAGCTCTGAGCAATGAGTCCATTATAAATTGAGCACTGAGCAATGATGGCACACGAAATCATTTTGAAGCAGGTTATCCAAAGGTTCCTTATATAGCCGGAACGGGGACTTTCATTTGTCGTTGATAAAGGCTAATCCTGTGCGACGTGTGTGGTAAGGCGACTATCCAATAATGATTGATCGAGCTCAGGATAAAATTTCTCAAATTTCAAAGTAGTTGTAGCAAAGCAATCTTATCAGTTCAACTGACCATTACTTAACTACTTGCCGAATCGATTCCTAATGAAAAAAGATAATAAGAAATGATGTTTTATCTTAAAGGTATGGCCTATTTCAAACTACTAGTCGAACTACGGAGTAGAACTGGCTTCATCCAATTCCATGAAAGTTGGAAATTTCGTCCATGAAACCTCCACCCACTAACCGCTAGTGTACAGGGGAGCGATAATTTAGAATGAATCATAAAACTTTCACATAGGCATGCGTTTGCAGTTGGCATAGATACTGGGAGCAAAAACCTCCTACACATGTTCACACCATCCAGCCTTCCCTCGTTAAAGGACACATTTCACGCACGCACACTTTCATAAATGCCCTACCGTTGTCGAAGAAACGTGCACATGTGTGTTTGATGGTCAAATGAAAAAAAAAACTTTAATAAGTAACTTGAAATGAGTAGCAGCCAGGAAAAAAAATAAAATATGAAAAAGTACGAATAAAGACAGCGCTCCGTTCAACTCCGACAGCAGTTCGTAGGAATGCCAAAGGATAACTGCCACCATCCCTTGGGTAGTTGCGAAAATACTCTCGGTGTTCGGAACAATGGTGGGATGGGAAATATCTTACTCTTCGCCACAAGATGCTGGCCACTCGTTTGAATGTGGTGCGTGTGTGCCTCAACCTTTGCCCATATCCATCTTTGTTAACATCCTCTCCTCCCACTGAACCTTTAGCTCGTCAGATCAGCCGTCTTTTCCGAACGTCTTGGCTAGCACTATCCACGCAATTTTTCACCACCTACGATGTTCCGTCGTCTTCGCACGGCATGTTCCACGTGCTATTCGAAATGCATGTGTCGTAGTGCGCAATCACGAGTCAACATACTTTCCTTCAATACACACCAAATCCCGTTTAAGGCAATCATTTGCTCTCCTCTCGTAACGAATCCTCCTGTAAGGACCTCCATTTGTTCTCTTCTTCTCTACATTTGGCGATAGTCTACTCTCTGTTTATGTTTCTCTTTCGGATGAGAGTGAAAGTTTTTGGCATTTTCATCGAGGACAAGGAACTAGTGGCCTTCGCACCGGTTTTCACACCGCATACAATTACACACAGACGCACCTACATACACAAGCCCTTTCGTCTTTAGTTATGTGGAAGAAAGTGAAAACAGCTCTCCCATCCTGTCTGACGGCGAATGGCATCTATGTTGCGAAGCAAAGTGGGGATCGGTGAGAGGAAAATGTGCACTTTTCCATCGGTGGTTGTGAATGGTAGAAAAGAAAACAATGTTTCAATGTATAATACGGCTTCCAATACATGTGTTGAACACCAATACTGCAAGTGTTTTGCCCACCCGAGTTAGATTTATGTGAGCGTGTATAACGTTTCTTTTTTGTTGCCGATTTCGTTTCCTTCTTTTTTGTGAAAAATGTAATTTATGTTTCGGAGTTATCGATGAACAATTCAATTCGATTTTTTTTCGTCCTTAATTAGAGAGCGGGAGTCCATCTTGGAAAAAGAGTTTGCTACGCAAGAAAAAAAAACACATTTTGCAACAAATCTTATGCTTCGGAACGTGGTTTATCGATTTACCAGTAAACCCAATTTGTTTTGGGATTTTATTTCTTTTCAGAAGTAATAATAATTTGAGTTTCACGTGATTATATTTTTGGCCATCACTAATGAGAATGTTTAGTTCTGTAGTGCATTGACATAATACAGCAGCATTGTTAAGGACTGTTATACCCGATGCTGAGATCAAATTTCTAACTATTCTAAAGATTACTCTTGTTTTGGTTGATTTACGGATTAAATAATTGAAAATGAGTGCCTTAGACATACATTATAAATAACCAAGCTATTAAGGCAAAAAATTGCAACCCTGTCGAATTTAATATTATTTTTTATCTTTCTATTAAAGGTGGGTTTTGTTTACTGCAGACGAGTACTTAGCAAACAATTTTATTCAAGACTCAATCGCGTTTGATACAAAACCAAAATTTCATTTTTCTCGACATAACAAGAATAACGTTTTACACAATCTAGTACACGAAAACCAAACATTTTCAACATTGAATGTGAGATACAATTCCTATCATTCTTTTTAAAAAAATTTCCTAAGTTAATGAATGATTTAAACTGAGTTGAAAGACGTTGTTTTTATTATTATTTTTTTAACCTTTTCGTTACATGTCTTCATACCTGCCAACTACATGTGCAGCTAATGAAAATGACATTTTTGATTTTCTTAACATAAAACGACAATGTTCTCATGGTTTTACGGGTGCCGAAAATTGGCCATTCCTTCCATTGCCAATCGGAAATATCAGAAAATCCCAAATGACTTCGAAACATATGAAGCTTCGAGATTTGATGTTATTTTAATTTCTCTTAAATAATTTTTTTTTTTCTCTTAGAAACTTCACTTCACGTCAAAAAGTTCTAGTGTTGCGGGAAATTTTGTTTGAAAGCAAAATATCTAAAACAAATTGAGTTCTTTTTTACAGCGTAGCATGCTTCAAATCATATAAGCATTTTATTTTATGGTGAATATTGGCACAATAAAAGCCGAAAATTAATCGCCTCGGAAATAATGCGAATTTACAACAACAAAAACAAAATTAAAAAAAATTATCAATAAATTAATTGTGAATTTCCTGAAAATTTATGGAATTCAAAACACACTTAGATTTTTTTACAGAAATCTGTAAAAGTTTACCGAATTCTCAACAGCTGAACGTTCGGTAATCCAATTTAACGGATTTCGGTGAAATTTCACAGATGTCTGTAAAAACATTACCGGATTTATGTAAAATTTTACCAAAATCCGTTAAATTGGATTACCGAACGTTCAGCTGTTGAGAATTCGGTATACTTTTACAGATTTCTGTAAAAAATCTAAATGTGTAAGGTTATCTTTAAGAATGCCGAAATTGGTTTCCGATCTACAGTTCATTTGCATTACATTTAAGATTTATTTTTCCACACATCCATTATTTTTTATACTTCAATATGGCGATTGGAAATAATCACAGTTTTGCCAAAAAGCCAATTTATCTTCACAATGACTACTATAAAACCAATTTGCCGTTTCATGCATTTAGTGGAAGCAAAATGGTTTTAAAATTCTTTTTAAACTGACCATAATAAGGTATTATGAATTAGTCCTAAAACGGAATTTCAAAACAGAATATTACGAGTTCATAAATTCGAAAGAAAACCTTTGATAGGAGTAAAAGAAATTTAAGAAAACAATGTTTTGAAATCGTTGTAAGCAAGCTCTGTAAGTTCTCGCAAACCTGACTAAAATGTGAAACCTATCGGCACCTATTGGTGTCATAGAAAAACCAAATTGATTTATAGTTGCTTCCATAGAACTTTAATAAAAATTAATAATGGTTGATGGTTTTGTTACTTGGGATTGGCACCCATTGGAAACCTAATGTGAAGTGATAGCCAGCAGGAAGCAGCTGAGGCTGTGCGATTACAAGGTAGGGCGGTGAAATCTCGGTGCTAGGTTGATTATTATTTTTGTTTGTTTTTTTTTTTTTTAACAAATTCATGGCCTGCTTAGCATCATCAGCAGAACAAGGTTTCGAATATTTGAGGTGACCCATAAATCAAAATTTGCCGTCGTTGACGTGTTGATACTTGTCAGTGAGTATAATTGGAATTATAAAAGGTCGAGGTTGAGCTGGAATCTCTATTTTATCGACAGTTTATAATCAATTGAGGGAATGCTGTATGCAAAGTACAAAGTACACAGCCGACGATATGAAGTGGTGGTATTTTCTCATAAACAGGATTGTGTATTCAGTCTTATTTTTGAAAATTTCCATTCCGAAATATATAGTCTTAGTTCAGATTTATAGTATGCAGGTGGAAATCTATGCCTTGATTCTGTATTGATGAGTTACGCAGAGGCATGGATAACTTCAAGAGATAGCTCAGGAGAAATCGCAGATTAACCATTGAATGGCTTCAACTGTCGTTTGTTTATTAAGGTGATGTCTGAGAAAAAAAGAAAGATCTTCAAATCATAAGTCAAGATTGTAGGATGGCCAGGATACAGGATTGTGCTTTCTTAAGCAAAACTGTTGGATTCTAATTGATGATTATGTAGTACGACTAGAACTGATCATCATTGTGTTATTTCAGGAATAGAAGAAGTCACTTTGTAAGATATTTTTCCACATACAACTGTTTATTCGTGGTGTTTGTTGCCACACAAAAAATGTGTCGCAAACAATTGCTTGTCAAATCATGAATTGCTAGGAAAACTTCGACAATTTCTGCTTCCTGAGGTTCTCTGGAGCATCAAACTTCTCTTTAGCACGTATTGGTTCCTCGGAATCTCATTGAATTCGGGCACAGCACTGCGGTTTCGTCAACATTTGAGAATATAATTTCCATAC
The DNA here is from genome assembly GCA_024533555.2 of Aedes koreicus. Lineage (NCBI taxonomy): Eukaryota > Metazoa > Arthropoda > Insecta > Diptera > Culicidae > Aedes > Aedes koreicus. The sequence continues at coordinate 136,738 of JAHHFK020004828.1, forward strand.
GTGGCTTTTTGCTACCGTACTCCGTTTTTCGTCGTGATGTCTTCTTGAATCTTAAATGTTATGATCCAGCTAGCTTTTTGGCCTTTATTTTTTTTTCTTACATTCGATCGTCAGCCGTTCTTCGAACATTGTTATTATGTGAAACATTCTTATTTTCAAGGTACCAGTCTAGAATTTGCTTGCAAATGAACTGTTTTTTCGGCTACATTTATGTTACTTCTGATCAACTAATGATGAAACTCACACATTGTAAACAAAACACATTAAAATTTTGTTTATTCATAATCTCAGTGAACTTAAGTCACAGGATCAAAGATAATATTTTAGGATGTATTGTTACTGAAAAATTGTCGAATACATTGCCTCCATTTTCTAGTGCCAAATCCCACATAGTAAATTTTTTTGAAAATTGGAAATTGACTCTTAAAAGAATAATTTGATTGTCCTGATAATTAATAATTCTCTTCGGATCCTTATAAATATGCTGGAATAAATTGACTATATATTAAGGTGGCTTACTGGTTGTTTGGAAAAACGTTTACTCGACCACACCATACGAGAACACTCTTTTTGGATCTATTTGTGGTCCGAAATTTGTGGGCCAAATTTGAATACGATTGATTGTAACCCGACTTTTTGCATTGTCTTTGAGAACAGTGACTACATTGTTGGTTTAATCACGACGCAAATTATATAAAAGTAAAGTTCAGGATGTACCTAACAGCTTTGCTGTTTAAGTTTGATGCCCGAATATCTTCTTCTTCTTTTTGTATTAAGATGGCTTTCAGTCTTAGGCTGGATCACCACCACATGATGATGAAATAATACCATAGCAAGACACTGGCATAATCTGAAAAACGATTTGCATTGCATTGTTGTTTGTGATCATATAGCTCCTGTTTGAAGAGTCAAACATTTTGAACGGAGGAGAGCCGTAAGTAAAGACATTTATGTAAAATTGGACGGAACAGATGTGAGAATCTCCTTCCAGAAGCAAATTCACACAAACAGCGATAGAATTGAGCCCTCGATAAACAGAATAAACCCAATAGACGGGAGTGACCCCGGCGTAGAGTTTAACATCCATACCTCTCACGTCAAAGTCACGAGTTCGATTCTCACCCCCGGACAAGTTACTAAAATACCCAAAAGGTAAATACTAATGACTACGACGGGAGATGAACCAGCCCAGAGCTGAAAATCTCGGTAATCAAGGAACTAAAACAAAAAAACCCAATAGTGGGAGACCCCTCGTTCTGGAAAATGTTAACAATATGGAGAGCAAGTCCCAAGCTTCTCAGCAAATGATTTCACTAGGGTACCCTGATGGTTTATAATTTACATTGAACATTTTCTTATAACGTTGATTTCTTACCTTAATGTAAGGAAATTTCTCTAAACATTTATTATTTAGTAATTATTCTTATAACACCGAATACTGCTTATTTTCTGATGAAAATAATTAGGGGTCTATACTCGTAATATAGGTCAAGTATTATATTAAAGATAACTGCCGCAGTCACTATGGATTTTTGTTGTAGTTTCTTCAAAAGAGTGTCGCCTTGGTCCTAAGAGATTAAAAAACAAAATAAAAAGAAGAGGATAACCGCCACTCGAACAAGCTTTATCAAAGGAAGTGTCTGTAAAATCCAATGTGGAACATTATGCGACTGATTGTTTAGTGGGAAAAAATACACTATTATTCTACACTACAGCGTGATGAATTGCTGCTAATTATGATGCACAGTTGCAAAAAAAAAAATGTACTGCAGCGTAATATTTGATTACAATACAATGTTTCATTAAAAAATATGTGGGTGGGTATATTTATTTCATTTCCGTTCCTTTATTGTTCTTCATCATTTGACAAATACACGTACTTCGCCTGCCTTAACTCAGTCGGTAAAAGCGCAGCTACAAAGCAACACCATGCTGGAAGTGGCTGGGTTTGATTCCCGGTCTGATCTAGGATTTTTTCGTAAAGGAATCTTTTTAGACTCCCTGGGCATAGCGTATGATTGCACTTGCCAAACAACCATACTAATGCAAAAAAAAAAGGTACCTAGCATCGAAAGCTCCCAATTAATAACTGAAATGAAAATGCAGTGGAAGCAAGTGTGGAAAGCAATAAGCTTAAAATGCTAAGAAAGAAAAAGTAGAAGAAGGTACCCGGTTGCAAAGATTCTGTTCATCAGGATGGAGCAGTAAGAAGCTGATGAAATGACTAAAATTTAAACATGCAATATGCTTGTGATTTCTGGAGGTGGCGTCAAGATGCCGGGATTCCATGTCTGACGGCATTTTCAAATTCGAGATGCCGACTTACAGTTGTATTTATGGTGGAACATACTGTCATAAATCCTGCAATAGGGATCGTCCACCGTAAATATCACACTTGTGAAAACATGAACCGGAACCAACAACTTTACTTCCCTTCCATAGGACGAATATGTAAACAGCGGTTTTGTACATCTGAATCATACCATACTTGTGTGTTAAAATGGCTTTCAATAAAGTCGGAGTAACGAAAAAAATTAAAGTCGGAGTAACGATCGTTCAGCGTAATGGTCATTTGGGGTTCTGCTCATTCGAGGTAATGTTCATTCTGCGAAATGGTATTCGAGGTAATGGGGTTAGTGGCATTCGGAGTAATGAAGTTCGAGAAAATACGTGGCCACAACTCTTCCTAGATGACTAGCATCTCAAGATATAATTCATACATGATATCCGAATGAACATTATCGCTGCGTAGTGAACCGATTCCAATGAACATATTTCACGTTGAACAAGTTAAGCCCTATGTGCTATAAATATAGCCTAGACACTTGAATTGATTGACAACCACAAAAAGATAGCCCATGTGTTTTCTAATAACTTTCTCTGAGGAACCATGCTTGCATAAGGTGATAATCACAAAAACATTACACGCTCAAATTATGAAAATTTCACCAGCTACTTTCCGAGCAAAGTCTAACATCATTCGAAAACTAATTGATGTGTCACGATCAAATTGATATCAAAACTTGATTTCACTTAACAATTGAGAAATTTGATATCAAATTTAGTTTTTATCTTACTGTAAAGCAGTATTGTTTTCATTGCCACGACTAAATATCAAGAGGAATACTCATTTTGCTACCAGCAGGAAAAAATATACAGAAAATTGACTTTTCAGTTTGTTTTCAATGATAGTAGGATCAGTTTTGAATTTTTGATGTCACAGGAATTCATTTTTGATCTCAATTCGGAGCGTTAAAACGACCAAAACGACCGCAACCTCAGTACTCCTTATCAGCAAAAGCACAACATAATATTTAGTTTTCTATTTGAATCAGACTCCCTTTCAGACAGTGTGAAATCATGCTACAAACATGAGCCTTTGAATGACTTTCTTCATCTAAGCTCAAATCAAATACTACATTCGGAAATAATTTCATAAATCAGTGCCACGTATACTCAAAGAAGTTCTGATTTAGCTCCACTTTAAAGCAGCTTTTTAGATTCAAAACTAAAAATACTAGAGTATGTGTCCACAGCTCGTAAAAAAGTGTGAATTTCTGTTCAATATCATGCACATAAATGGAGCGTCACAAAACATACATATTTAAATAACAAAACGTGTAAAGTTCTGAGACATTACATACATTGTCGATAATGTTGTATGCAATAGCTCGTCTTTGTTGGAACTATTTCATGCAAGTTGCTGCTTCGTGTGAAATAAAGGATAATTTTACATGCTCTGAGATTTACATCACAATGAATATTAAGATTTTTTTTCTGTGTCCCTTGACTTAGCCTAATATGCTAGGATCTATTATATTTTTACTGTAACTCATACATTATTTGAGCTGTTAACAATATTCAAGAAGTTATTCACATGGTTAGATAAGTTCAATAAGGCATTTGATAATATGCTCCAAAAAAGTTACACAACTTATTTTATACACAGTTTGAAAGAAACATTGATAACAATTCTGCGTTATCTACTGCACATAAAGGGAATGCTAGATTTGACACAAACGCATGGGATATTTCATGTAAATTTAAGCCAGATGACGCCTGAATCTAGTCTGATGTATGATAGATAGCAAGCTATTTCGTTGTTTACGCTTGCTTTGGCTTAAAAGTGAACAAGGGGAAATTTTAAGCGCCTGTAAAAATTTCTTTTTTTCTGTTCTTCTACCAGCCAGATAATGAGAACATTATTATTTACTCTTCCCAGATTTATTTATACATTTTTACTACGTTAATAATACAGCAGGCCATAGTTGAGAACATAGAAATAAATATATCCCTACACAGACAAAAAATAATTAATTTTTACAGGCGCGTAAAATTTCCCCTCGTTTAATTCCAAGCCAAAGCAAGCGTAAACAACGAAATTGTTTGCAAACTTTCATAAGGCGTTATTTGGCCTTAATATACATGGTAGATTCCATTATTTTCTGCCAAATCTAGCATTAGATAACGCAGAAAATTAAATGATTTTTTCAAACTTTGTATTATTGGGTCTACGATTATCTTTTTTGATAATTGTTTATCTATTTATGTGAACAGTTAGTCTATAATGTGTGACTTTTTTCTTTGTATGTCTAGAAAGCATAACTCGATTTGTCGGTTAATTTGGTCAAACTTAGATAATTCAAAGATCATGAAGATAATCTGTTCAGCTTAAGCAGTGAAGTCATGGCGACTAAAAAGTTAAGGAAACCGAGAACTACGTGGAAATGAATAACTATAAATTGATTATAAAGTCTCAATTGCTTTGAAATTAATCGATCATTGTATAGCTACATGATTTTGTAGCTAGGCCAAATTTTGTAGAAGGGACTAGGCTAACAATCTATCCCGTAACTTGTTTTTCTATACTGAAAAAGCGAAAATCCCATACTAATTTTCAGGTCGATAGCGGTCATGCTGAACGATTTTTTTTAAATGTGATAATTTCCAAGGGTGGTTTTTGGATCATTTTCAACCGTTTTTTTAATTTTTTAATCGACGAAGCCTACTGTTTCAATGTTTAAACAAAAAGCAGTTTAGATAATAAAAAAAAATAGTTAATAAACAAACCGCCACTTCCCAACAACTTTGAACCGATTTCATATAATTTATATGGATAACCAGTTTTGATAAAAGTCTTACATACAGTGACCATTATCTTCATATGCAATAACTACACCGAATCAAAGGCATATTCGCTTCTTATCTCACCCCAATAAGAAGTAATAAATGTTGCAATAAAGCCAATATGCTACTAGTGCTATCCTACTAGTGAGATCCATTGTCTATCAATAACCACATATTTCTGCCCTTGAACTAAGTCACGTATGCATGCACTTCGGTTGATGCTCTGTGTACATTAGGCCTATAGCAACAAATAGTTTTTTGACCTATCACCGACTCTATACGAAACTTGTAATGCAGATTATGTCACCAACAACAATTGAAGCCTATGACGAAACAACATCAAGTTTGACAACCCTCTAAAAAACTTATTTTATCTACCTAAAACTCGATAAAACTTTCGTTATGATGACAATACCTATCGATCGGTTTTTGCTCATCTACTTAAACGAGAAATTAACGTGTATGGCGCTCTTCCATTTTTTGTGACAGCACCGCGCCACGTCTGTGCATAGTCTTTAAATCCAAACTTATTGGATTTAAATGGCGAAAGCATGGCAAACCGAAACGACAGTCAATACCATAATGCTATGAACATCACAAAAAAAACCTCGATATTTATGACTGCCTCCTGCATGCGGTCGCACAGCACAACCATGCCTTGGAATAGATTTCTCTTCAATTTCATAGAAAAAATATTGAACTGGAAAATATGCCAAATCCTCGTTTAGCAACCGAGTGTACAAAATTCGCCTGGGAGAGGCAATAATAATAAAGTTATATTTTAATACACTCATTGCTACATTTTTTGACCCACTTCTTCATCCAACTACAAAAGCCTAGAGCCTTCAACATTGAATTGATAGCTAGAAGAGAAAACTATCAAATTTTTACAATTTTTTTCCAAAGAAACAAAAAAATCCGCCGCGAACTATAAGTAACTGCCGACAATAAATTCTGCCGCATACCGTGCACCTCCATAAGGCATTGGTCGATACCCAAAAATGACGTCCCACTCGCGATTCTTTTCGTTAATGGTACAGCAACGGGTTTTTAAATAAATCACTACAGGAGGTTAATTTTACGACATTCTCGGATGCTTGAAAGCACCCACTAAAAGGACATTGAAGACGAAGTAGGATAAAAATCACGCAGTCGCCTAACGATGACTGCGTTTGTTTTTTCTCCTCCGCTGTTCATTTTCTAAATTAGTTTTATGACTAACATTCAGCTTTATTGTAAAAATATTTTTAAATAACTATGCTGATTCCTAATGAATATGCATTAGTGAAAGTGTCGACCGAGCTGCCACTAGGGTGTTAACTAGAGCAAATGCTAAGTACACGGACCTGACTGGTGGGAATGTAATTAAGTCTGTTGGCCCCTGTTTCGAGGCTGAACCATTTGACCAACCACGGCCACCAACAAAGTAAATGTGTGAATAAAATTAACAAATGTTTTCACACCCACCAGCTGTACTTGAAGGCATTGCGCGATGATCCTTTTTTTTCAGGCAATCGTTTACGTAAATGCCGGCAAGCAAGGCTATCCCCCTCTCCATCATAAAAGGCACAGAGTCTTGGAGGTACAGTAAAAGAAGACCAACGTATCATAAAACAACAAGCAAATGGAAATACTAAATAAGCTGCATGGAAAGAGCTCATGCAAATCCGTTGATCCTGACAGAATTCGTTCTACCAATTCATGACTATTTATCATTCAAGCTCATGGAGCTTGTGGTTGATCAATGCATTGTATTTTATCATAGTAAAAGTCAATCTGTCTTGACTACTGATGTTATGTGACGAATTAAAATCAAGAACTAAATTTGTCACCACTGAAATTATTAAATCTTTTCAACTTTTAAGCTATAAAACATATAAAACGTGAATTGACGATTTTTTTTTTTAATGATTAACGGAGGCTCCGATAACTTGTCCATATATGAGCAATTTGGTCCTGGGTAAGTGCCTACCATTTGACCACCAATGAACTAGCAATTTGATTCTCATGTGACTTAAGGCGTCGACTAACAGATTTTGGTTCAAGTCCGAAACTGACCACTTCCCCTGTGAAGCCCGGAACATGTCCAGATGTAGCCTATACGGTCTATGGCACTTGATTAGCTACCATTGGTCATTTTTTTTGCATTCTCAAGTGATTTTAGCTATCACATTTTGTTGCAAATCCGAAACTGACCACTTACTCTGGGGTACTCAGAACATGTTCGGATGTGTCCATTGTGATCGTAAGCACTTTATATAACCTTCGTTGTACTTGCTTTTGAATTCTCAATTGATTTGAATTGTTGTATGCTGGGTTTTGGTGTACTTCCAGAACTGGGCACTTCCTCTGTGGTGTACGGAATATATACGGATGTGTCCAATGTGGTTTCGGACACTTGATATACAGTACGCAAAAAAAGTATATCCACGCACATTAAGGGGGTAGTACACTCTGGCGTCCTTAAAAAGGTGATTTTCGGGATTTTTTAACGATAAATTTATGACAAAAATGGAATACATATGTTTATTCTGCCGTTTTTCGGCTACAAAAATTACTTTTTTGGTGTTCATTGGGCAACTCCTTTGGCCGCTACACCAGGTGCAGGGTGGCACCTCCGACGGCAACCTGCTGATCGGTGGACATCATAGAAGCTGCACCGTTGGAGCTAGAACAAAATCGATATTTTCCCCTTAATCTCGCTTGTAATCCATGACTTGGGACAAATAACCACGAATCCCTCATCCAGTCTACACTTCGTCTGGCACCCTGTATTCCCCCCTTACCCTTTGTAATTGAATGTATGTATGATAAGTACCTTACAGAATATAATATATGTATTTACAAAATATATCTGACATCCACTGGTTTGTTACTGAAAAATAAAAAAATAGGTATGTGTCTAAATAGCCCTGGAAAAGCTGAAAACCAAAGAATATCAGTCCAATCAACAAAGAAATTTTAATTTCATTAAAATGATATCTGATTGTTTTTGTGAATCAATAGATTATTTTATAAGACATGTTCTGAAATTTTTTCTTTATGCCGTACTAGTTATGATTAAAAGGTAGCAATTTGAGTGATCGAGGAACCCGGTTTGATGATTTCTGAAATAAATGGAATATGCAATCAAAATACTTTTAAACTAAAATATTTAAATGCAATGCTACTTATAAGCGGAATAGATTTTTTTATAATTCAATAGAAGTTGAAGTTCAGTACTACAATTTTAATAAAAATTTTATGCTGAAATGCTGAAGAACAAAAAGAAAAACAAAAATGCTGAAATGCAGTTAGTCCAACATATACTTGAGAGAGATGTAGAGAACTCCACGACCCCTCACACGTGTCACAGGCAATGGAGTGTCAAAAGGGAGAGGTCTACCCCTGGAGCACGCCTGACAAGCGCTACGGGTGATAACAAATGTTCAAAAATGATCACACATGACACGCCGCGCACCAGCATCGGGTATCTCCTGAAAAACAGCATTTATAGAAACAAAGGCAACAAGTACAACCACTGAGTGATAATACATAACATCCAAGTGAAAAAAAAACGCCAGCAAAAAACAAGCAACGGACGAAGCGACGGCTGAATCCTCAATGATCAGGAAACCACTCAACACCTAGCACCTAAAGGGTGCCCCACATCGAATTGCATCACGGAAAAAACGCTGTAGAAAATTACCCATTGGGTATTTTCTCTTGAAAGTTTGGGTAGAAGCAGTTTAGAGTGATTTTTGTTGTTGTATTTTTATCGCTGTAAGTTTTTCTAAAATTGGAAAAAATGGCGTCACCCGAGAACCAACGTCGTGAATTGATTTTGCGCAAGCACCTGGAAAATCCGCAACTCTCTCATCGGGACATCGGAAAACAACTCGAAATCGTGCAGCCAACGGTGAGTCGTGTGGTTAAACGTTACTACGAAACACTGAGCATCGAACGTAAGGAGAAATGCGGTCAGAATGGATGTTCTATTAGTGAACAGGATCACAAGCGTCTCGTGAAAGCGTTTAAGCGGAACCCCAATGCTTCGATCAGGAATGTGGCCAAAAAGTTGAATCTGTCCAAGTATTTCGTTCAGAGAGGCAAGGACCGGGCGGAACTGCATACAACCAAAGTGCAGAAGGCACCAAATCGTGACGAACGTCTAAATACGGACCAATAACGTTTAGGTGGGCCCATAAGTAGAGACACTTACAAGCTCACACTCACAGCATTTGAATCGAGCCCAAGATTGACAGAATAAACCCAATAGATGGGGTCGAAGAGCCCGCCCTCGTTCCGCGAAATGTTACCTTAGGAAGGAGGCAGTCCAATGCTCCCTATCCAAATCGTTTCACTAGGGTGCCCTAATGTTCCCTCTCTTTGCCCTATTATTTGTTACGTAATGGATATTTAGTACATTTTGTCGTGGTCATTTGATTGCTTACTTTGTGTTAGAAATAAAATAACGTTAGGGCTATCTACCATTCTTCATTTATAAATTAAATCTTACTTTCATGTAGGGTCAAAACAGATAACAATTACTTACCACCTCTCAAGTATCTGAAAACCTTTTGCGGGATCCACCCGGTCCACATCCAGACTCCCGCAAAGTGGTTATCCTGGTGTTTCTGCTTTTGAAGAGCTTAAATCAATTATGCAGATCAATTATGCAAGAGACATTTTACTGCGTGCTACATTCGGGAATATCAGGGCAATGATCCTCCATCGCATCTTCAAGTGATCATTACAAGCTGTTCATTTTGTTCAGGCACTTTTAAACGTTGATGTTCACACATGAAATCTGCTACGAACAAGTTGACAGAACGCGCCCATACCCCTTTCTGAACCGAAGGGTAGGGAAATAAAAACGGCAAGGTACGATGAAAAAAAAATGTGAAGAATTCAATAATTTAAACCGTGTACCGTGTTCAAATCGGACGAACCGTTTTTGAATTATGATGTCCGCCAACTTTGAAAACATGGCTTCGAGATAATCGCGTTTGAAGTTTTGACTCCAGTTTTTCATCAAATTCGTCTACATACCTTCAGTCTGCTATGCCGGGACCATAAAAAATCCCTTCGAAAACTCGTTCCTCGAGTTTTTGCCACTTCCTGGCCGCCAATATGCTCCTCCTGGCCTCGTGCACGCCTTCCGACAACCGCGCTTCAGCGCGATCGACGCGCTCGCTGTCAGCCTTCTCGCAAAAGGAATGGCAGGTCGTCCCAATGTCCAGCTGCATCACTCTCATAAATTTGAGAACCCCGTTCGGTCCCTTGTTGAAATTGCATCAATTTCAACAACTTCCTTGCTACCTTGAATAGTTTTAGGATACAGCGCCCAGATGCTACCGTTGAAGCTTTCATTGGCGTTTTGCGTATATCTGCCGAGACAACGTTCAAGTAGTTCATCCCGACTCAGATATTGATAGAAAGGAAGAATGGCTGTGTACATTTGAAGTTGTTGAGCTTGCCGTTGAATTTTGCCTTCTGCCATGTACACCAGGAATCTGCTCGTTCCGGGCAGCCTTCATGATGTGGTTCCTCATCCGTGGATATCTTGTGGTGCAATGTTGCCATCAGTTCCCTATTCATATCCACTGTCGATGCCGATTTCCTCCTGATAGCAAGTCCATAATAGATGGTGAGCTCATCTATAAGTTTTCCGGTCAATTGTCCCTTGCCGCTGAGTCCTTTGGCCTTCTTTACTATCATATTTATAGATTTGCCCATTCGCTTTTGTACATGATAGACGCACTCCTTTTTTAGCACGACCAAATCCTCGTATGGCTGTGGATGCAGGATCCCCTTTAAGGTTTTAGTATCACCATCTCCGATATATTGTCAATATTTTACACCGTTCAAATCGACGAACCTACGAAACATTTCAATGATCGAATCCACTTCCATTTTCCCAGAAGCTCCCTCGTGGTTTCGTTAACAGCTGCTCTTGTGATCTTCGTACCGTATTTCAAATTCCACCGTGCCTTCCTTTTCTTTCCACTGATTACATGCTTTGCAGACTTTACACATTACGTCCGGTACACCAGTCAATGAGTGTAGAAACACCCAGCAGAGAATCCCCTCTTCTTCTAAGAACCGTCGCAGGAAACGGCCATCCCTCTGTAATCATTGTTTTCCTCAGATAGTTCCTTCTCTCTCTGCGGTGCTTTCTCCGTGATGATTTCTCGTACGACTGTGGAGGCTGTATGCATAGCGTTAATGACTTTGTAGTAAAAGCTCTTCACAATTGGGTACGGCAGGCACATAAAAGCGCATAATTTTGCTAGCCCGTCGTATCCAATTCCGAGTAACCTCAAGACGAAGATGATGCGGCGATGTCGTTTCTATTAATTAATGGACTAGACCTTATGTACTGCGGATCGCAAGTCGCACAGCACACTGTGATTTTCAACCCCAGGCCGCGGATACCAGTTTCTTGAAATCTCACATTGGAGCCGCACTTTTTGTACAGTACTAAATTGGCCAGGGCAGTAAAAACGCTGAGGAATTCGACGATCCGGTACCCAAAACTGTCATCCACGATGATCTTGTCGTCTTTCGACGATCGAAGCTTTTTGGCCGATGACGAAACACCGTCCACATCACCTGCCAAGGAATACCTGAAATACGAATAATTATTCGATTGTTTATTGATTGATATACTCGTATGAATAAATAATTAAATACCGATTAAGTGGACGGCAGCCTTTCAAAGAACTGTGTTGTGACTAGAACTGATTATCCTTCGACCCTGCTGCCTTAGTTTTAGCCGTTTATTTGTCATTTTTGCTGAAAAACTGCTTGCGTGTTCGAAAAACGTGTTTATCAAATGACAGGTTGCCACAGACTGTATGAAATGTGAAGGAAAACCATCCAAAAACCTTTTTTTAAAGCTTGCAGAGAGTACTATCCCCTTAATATATTAAAATTTCTTGCTCACTGACATAACACAAAAATAGTTTGCAAGACATCACGACGGGTAACATGAATGGGAAAATCTACCGAGACAAATGCCTTCAGAAGCGCTTGTGCCCTTCCCGCGGTCTCACGGAGGCAAGACGCTATTTTGGCCGGATTTGACATCTTTTCACTATGCGTGGCCGGTTTTAGACTGGTACAGAGATAACAATGTTGTTTTTGTACCGAAAGAATTCAACCCACCGAACTCACCGGAACTTCATCCAATTGAGAAAAAATGGCCATCATGAAGGTCAAACTTCGAAAAACAGTCAGACTAGTACTCAAGAACGAGTTGATTTTCAAGAAACAGTGAATAACAGTATCAAAAGAAGTCGGCTCCACAATTGCCCACACAACCTTATGAGTGGTGTCAAGGGCAAAGTGCTGGAGTTCGGTCATGAGGAGAAGATTCAATAAACCAATGAAATAAAAACCTCACTACAATGTTTTTATTTATTCCCTGAAAGTTTGAAGAAAATCCGACTAAATATATAGAAACTATTTTTGTGTGTCTCATCATTTCATCAGTACAGTCTTTAGTATACAAATCGAGAGGAATTTTCAAATATTGTTTGGAAATTTGCCACAAGATATTATTGCAAATTTCATACGATTCTCTAATATAACAAAAGTACATAGGACGATCGTATGAAAATTTTCCTCACAGAAAAAAAAGTTACAATCGGGATTCGAACCATGAACCTCAGGATCCACTTATCCGAGCTACAATCCCACGCTTGATAAGTGAATAAGTCGATTGAAAGTGTATATGAGGTATGTTTTTCTCGGCTAATACAACAGTAATCATTTCATATGATTTCGTATGGAATCATATGGAGTCTTTTTACCCTTGCTTTGTGATTCATAGTTCCGATCGTATGAAAATCGTACGGATAATTTCCTGAGAGTACACATAAGTTCCGGTGCAGAAAACAACGAACAGATGCGAGATTCCTATGTTCGATTTTGTAATATAAACTTAATATTATTATCAGTTTACCCTTTTTACGGGCAAAAAAAAAGGAAGATCTTTGTAATCACCTGAAATACTTATTTGTGGGAATACCTGTAAAAAACGTGGAAGGCCTTTATCGAAAAAACCTCAAACATTTAAACATACAGAGATAACGTTTCTGCAGCAATGTTTCTGTATTTAAAGCAAACTAGAATCTATCGGATTAAACAAAAAAGTTTTACAGCGCCACATGTGGTGAAGTTCTGAATTGAACACAAACTTATTTCGATGGGTTTTGTCGTTCACAAATATTTTTCTCAAGGCACCATATTGATAAAACCATTACAAAACGCCAGAGAAAAAAGTTCATGATTTTTGCCTTTCGCACGGCAGTGCGATGGGCCAACAATTGGCGAATAGTTCACTAGCCTACTTGTCAAAAACAGTGATGCATTCGATTTGCTTTGGTTAAGTTGATCACTAACGGAATTTTGAAAACTGATCTGGAAACCCAACAGGCGGTTACAGGCAGTAACGTTGGAATTTAAAAAAAGTGAATAATTTCAACGATATTTAAAGTTAAAAATTATCTCTTTCTATTGCAAACCTAATTCTAGGGGAGAACAACTTCCTACATATATAGAAAAAAAATTATCCAGCCTTGTAATTTTTTTTTTAGAAAACATGGATCGAAACCATCACTAACATAAAACTAATCTCAAGAAAAAGATGCATACGAAGAAAAATAGAACAAATTTTGAAAAGAAATTCCAATTTACATATCCCCATTAATGATACTGCTGGCAAATAGGGGATCATTCAAATTGTAATAACGGCAACGAACGAATAGTTTTTGACATCAATTGTTATAGTTTCCAGCATGTACACAATACGAGGGAGGACCCAAATAATATTGCACCTAACGAAAGTTCACCCAGCAGCAGCAGTAGCGATTGTGATGCCTTTCCGATCGGCCCTTTTGCCACGGGCGATTCGGAGAAAATAAATTACCATAATGTCCAAAAAGTTTTTTCCTCCATTTCTTCGCTTTCGTAGGGGTGATTTTTTGTGTCCCAAAATTTTCGATTTTTACTATCGAAAGTGCGAGCCCGTTGCCCTGTGCGAAGCGTCAGCGTTGTGTGGACTCATTATGTTTGGAACGAAGTGAGACACGCGTCCCTAATGCAGTAGCAACCAGCAGCGGAATAAAGGTTTATAATAGGATTTTTGGAAAAAAGAGATTTCGAAAAACAGGAGGGGAAGGAGTTTTTGAAAAATTTTGGGTGAGGAGAGGGGAACAAAAAAACCAATCACTGTGTTTGGATTTTTATAGATTAGATTTTGAAAATTCTATCAGTATCAATTGGGACCTCTTCCGAGTCAGTGTGCAACACATGATGACTAGCTGACGGACTCGATTTCGAGTTTTGTTTCGAGTTTGATTATATTTTGGTGGCGTAGAAATTGAATATAATTCGATGGATCAAGAAGTAAGCTCTCAAGTAAGTCAAGTGGAGTATGTCCAATAGTACAAGGAAATGGGACTTCCAGCTTCAAATCGAGTTTTTTTATGTTCCAAGTTGTGTGTGTGTACTTCAAAACAAGACAACGATTTCAGTTGAGATGATTCCAATAGATCTTCACCAACAGTTCGTCGAAGAAAATTCAAGTGAACAACAGTCCAATAAAAGCTTAACGAACCGAGTATTGAAAAACATAGCCACAGTTTTGCAGGGGGGTTATGTTTGAAAGAAAAACTTTTGCCCATTTTGATAGTGGAAAATGTTCAATCACGGCTGCTCTTCATTTGTTTTATAACTTAGTTTCGGTTGTTATGAAAATGCAATGAAGAGACGTACAGGGTTGAAGGAGATATGTCTGGCGACAGTTGAGTGACGTTTTATTTAGAATAATACCGCGATTAAGGACGAAGGTAAGGGTTGAGGTTGTTTAGTTAGATTTTGAAACTCTTACAGCTTGAGATGATAAAACGAAAGAACTTTATCATCAACATTAACTATTTTTCTATGTTACTAAACCTTCTTGTTGAATTGGTGTATTTATTGCTGGTTTTCGTTTTTTATGCTAATTGTTTAATGTTTCATACAAAGCCTGTATTATGCAGAAACCTTAAAATTACAAACAATTTTTTGAGATTAGCCAGAACGGCTTGTGATAATTACTTCAAATCTGCACCTTCAGTTGTTGTGAAACATTATAATAAATGTTTTATAATGTTTTCGCGGCAAAAGTTTTCTAAGCGTTTTTTACCTTAAAAAATACAGCATGTAGTTCAACATTTATTTTTCAAATAAGTCAACATCCCGAGTAACAACATTCAGTTACAGTGAGCCATATTAATCTATTTACGACTAAAATATGTCAAGTAGAAGTTGTCACTATTTTCAACAAAAGTGTTACAATGGATAAAAATGATAAGTAACACACAGGAAATGTTGGCTTTGAAAATTTCAACTTTTCTTGACCACCAATTTTTAAACCTCTGCCATAGTATATTCCTTCATCTCTACTGAGTTTATTCATCTAACAATTGCTAATTGAGCTTTAATTTAATTATATTTCAGATGGTGGGCCTTGGCGTTATGCTATATTTTTCTCGAAAACGCACTCGAAAATACAGCTGATTTCGTATTGCCTATTTACAATGGAACAATTTTTTAGACGAAGAATAAATGAAACAATAGCTGAATAAAACAAAATCACTTACTCGAGAAGTTCGTCGCTTTATGAAAACACCTTCAAGCAATTTTGGATGATTATGTCCACTGTAATAGATAGAGGATCAATGAGCAAATAAATATAAATTAACAAAAACGTCAGTAGTGGGCCCGACGCTGGGAAAATACTCATTGAAGGGTGAGCTCGCTTTGATTGACGAGAATAAAGAAATTACTCTGCATCATTTTGTTAGTATGAATACTTTTGATTTTGATTTTGTACCTTATAAAATTGATGTTCATCCAGCTGAAATATATTTTAAGAATTTATCATCCGGGTTTTCCATACAGGAATATCATGTTTAAATATGTTCTTAATGAAAGGCACTTCAAAAACAAAATATAGCATGTTCCTAAAATTGCAGTTTATTTTGATTAATAAATCCGTATATTTTAATAAATTGCCTTTGTATGAAAATCCTAATATTTATTGCTTACTGTTCATGTCCTGTAATAAGAGCGTTTCGTTGGAAGCACATTCTCCATCCTTTCCGTCGGTTTGGTATAGATGCTTCTACTTACGGGTCCACACCCCCAATTTTGGGTCTTCATTCAACGAAACAGTGAAGATTACAGGTATGTACAGTTTGACCTTGCCATTGGGAGGAACCGTATATTTTAAGAATATTTAACAAAGACGTGTATTGCATAAAAAGTCAAGAAAATGATTACTTTTCCTAATTTTGGATGTTTCAATTAGGTGGCATTCTTACCTCTATTTCTGTCCCCTGTCGTACAATACAATAAAGTGACAGAAGCGATTTGATTTAGATTCAATGTGCTTTCACTCAAGTTTAAAAAATTTCACAACGCATCATTTAAAATCCAGTTATGGTTACCATCCCCTAGTTTATGAAACTGGTGAATTTTTTTTTAGGGAGCTTGAAATGATATGAAAGATATTTTGAATGATAATATGTAACCTACTTCTATAGTTTTTTGTTCTTCCTCAACAAAAAAAAAGTTCAAGGTGATACGCTAACCCAAATTCTATTAACTGAAAAAAAAATTGCTGGCAATTCTATGAAACTAACTTTAATAGTGCATGTTTGATTTAACAGAGCAAAATTGTACTTGGTGGTGTTTGAGTAGTAATATTCCATTAGCGAGACTTTTAGGTCGCTTTGTTGATCAAATATGGCGCATTGGAATTCAATGACCGACGAATCATTACTAAAAAATAAAATTTATTCAGACCTCCTTAGTTGGTTAAAAGCATCAGAACAGTCCATGGAATATGCAGCATATAAATGAAGACAACTAATACCAAGACACACAGCTCCCTCTTTGTTTCAGTCTACATCCCAAGTAACAATTTTAGTTTTATTCCAGCTGTACGGCACTCTTTCCGGATTTGTTGATATAACTACATTCAAAACTTCTTTGTTTACCAACATCTCCTCTATGCTTCTTTAAAGCGGAAATTTGTACAAAGTGGCCCACTCTATAGACGGTTGTGCAAACAAGTCAATAAAACTTTATAAGACCATAAATATTTTGAAAACTTTCTAGTGAAAGATGGTATGGACTACTTGAGAACCTTCATAAAACCTATAGGCTACCATGAAAACCAGCATTCGGCTGAATGGCTACAGCTGTCAAGTAACATTTAAAGTTCTATAAATTCCTACAAGGGTGCTATAAAACAACATCCATAAAACCCTGGTCAAGGCATATTTGCCTTGATTGCTTCCCCCATAACCTCATGAAGACTTAAATGTGCCTAGTTGGCCCATCCTGGCAGAGATTCTGAAGGATATGTAGTTTTAGAGGCAGTTCTAGATCGGATTAAAACAAAAAGGTTTTATTATGACCGAACTAAAAACAGTAACCTACAATTTGACATTTATAAAAGCTTTTTTCGTGCCACTTCCACTAGAAGCTTGCCAAAACCACTCAAAACAGTTTTATTCATATATCAATCGTATTCATAAATTTCATTCACTCTTATAAAATTCAGTGTGATAAATATAACTCTGGTTAAAGAAAACATTTACCCATGTTAAATAAAACGTCAGTGTTCTCAAAGTGAAATATTTATCTCAGCTTGATTTATGCTCAAATTTTAAGTGTCAAATTAAATTCATTGTGTAAAGTGGTGCTTGAAAAGGGATGAAAAACTAGGTGCGCCTCTGAAATACGTTGTACTTTCTAAAAAAAAACATTTAGAAAAAGTGTAGTTCTTCGTTGAAGATAAACTTTTTGCTCAATCACTCTAATTATATACTTTTTTTTATCTCATATAAACTGCCGTTAAACAATAAGCCGTGTCAAAAAAGATATATATTATGATTTATGGAAATTATAAACCTGCATGAAGATTGAAATGAAAATGACAGCTCCATTAATATTAATTTTTCATGAGCCATTATAGAAAATGCTGTTTTGTTTCCATGAAAGCATCTATAAATAAATGATGTTTTGAAATGGCATTTATGAAAATAGTTTTGAGGCTAAACTGTTTCTTTGCAACGCTAATTTGCTACATGCAAGACCGTTTAGTTGTCAAACAGCTTATATGGTAACCAAGCTGCTGCCCGAAAAGAGTTTTGACAGTTCAAGCTACATCAAAAGTTAGTCCGCAGGATAATTCCGTTCATACGAAAGAATACGGGAAAGCAAGCCATATACGAGGCGAAACATGCCGCAAGATAATTCCATCTGGATGGGAGACTGACTGATGTTGTAGTTTTTTCAACGATCTTAATTGATGGGTTGTTGGCAAATTACTATTCAGAATTGACAAGAAGTTTTGCTTAATATTTCGATTAAACGTGCCAATTTTTTTTTCACTTTTCTTAGTTTGTTGCTGTGTGAATCCATCTTTGTTTTATTTTATTATGACAACATTGGTAGAGCATCTTATCATAAATTTTATGCAGTACAAAATGCTAAAGTACATGCTCTATGCTCTCGTCAGAATCCAGATGGCTTAATGAAGGTTTTTGAAAAGATAAAGGGTGCTTATGAAATATTTTATCATGACACTATTAAACAAATATGAAGGAGCTTTATTATTGAACTACTAAACGGTTTTATGAGGGGATAGAGTTCCTCGTCAATTATTTTTTTAAACTAGACTGCTTCAGACTTCACTTTCCTGCTAGAAAAGGTTATAAAAACAGCCAAAAGTAAAATAATTAACCATACATCTTTCGCATAATTGAAAGCTGCTTTTAAACAAAATAGCATATCTATTGCAATAATAAAACCCCTATAAATTTATACAAAGGCTAAAAAGCAGTAGGATTGTTACTGGGGTACACTGTAATATCGTGGTTGGATTTAGCAGTAAATAATATGTAAGAAAAAAGTTCTAGTGTTGCGGGAAATTTAATGGTGAATATTGGCACGATAAGAGCCGGAAATTAATGCGCCTCGGAAATTATGTGAGTTCTCAATAACAAAAACAAAATTTTAATAAATATATTTGATAACCTAATCATGAATTTCCTGAAAATTGATAGAATTCAATAATGTTCTCTGAAAGATAAAAGAATGACGAAATTGGTTTCTAATCTGCAGTTCATTTGCAATACATATAGAATCTGGTGAATTTATTTGTCCACATTTAAATTATTTTTTATATTTCAATATGACGATTGGAGTTTTGCCAAAAAGCCAATTTATCTTCGCAATGAGTACTATAAAACTGTTTGGTTTTGTTTTTAGCCGTTTAAAAACCACATTGAAGCATACATTGATCTTGAGTGAAAAAGAAGTTGTTGAAATTAACGCTGCTGGTACTATTTATATGATTTTACGTGTTTTTATAATCTCGGAGATCCCACAGATCGATGTGAATTAGAAGGGATGATTCATTAGGAGGCATCCATTAAGAACGTCACGGTTCAAGAAGGGAGGAGGGTTTCAAGAATCTGTGACAAGCAATGTATAAGGTATAGATAAAACGTGACCATAGGGGGGAGTGGGGTTTGATTTTTCCAGAATTTTATGTGACGTACTTAATGGATGATGTAGTTAAACAACGCCAAGCATCCTTAGGTTAAGCACTACTTCGGCACAACATTATTGTCTTCACCGAGGTTGTGGTATGCGTGGGTGGGGGGTTAGCTGCCAAATTGTCTAAAACTCGACCAAAAGATGTTCTTTTATACGAAGAATTTTTTAACCGACTTTCACAAAACCCTCCAAGACGAAGAGAATCATTTTGTGCCAAAGTAGTGCTTAACCCTACATATTTTGTTATGGATCATGAGGGTCTCTAAAAATTCCCTACAAACGTCAATGAATTTGAGAAACGCATATTTGAATAGTTGCTTATGGTGACTTTCCTGAACTCCTGTTTGCCGTTTAATGCATTTACTGGAGGCAAAATGGTTTTAAAAAGCTTTTTCAACTGATCATAATAAAATAATATGAATGAGTCCTAAAACGAAATTTAGGAGTAAAAGGAATTTGAGAAAACAAGGTTTTAAGATTTTTGTAAGCAAGCTGTGTAGGTTTTCATAAACTTGACTTAAATATGAAACCTATTGGCCATAATAAAACCAAATTGATTTCTAGTGGCTTTCATAAAAATTTAATAAGACTTAATAAAGCTGGATGGTTTTGGCAACGTAAATTATGTTGAAAGCGCCCTTAACGCATTCCAGGAACATTAAATATGACGAGTTATAAGTTTATGTTTGTGGGTGTTATTAATTGGTATTTGTTTTAAGAGCACGTATAGTTGTGATGCTCAGCATAAACAGGGGTTAAAAATTCTATAAATGTTCGTCTTTGCCATCTACCAACCAAGCCATAAAAATAGGTCGTAAGACCTGTTGTGTTCCGGTATGCTCTTCCAACACTGGAAAAAAAATCCTTTAGTGTTGTTGAGTAGTTGAAACGAACAGGTTATTGCAATATATTTTTATGCATCAGCTCCAAAATTTAACAGTACTTTGAACAGAGATACAGCTGCCGGCAAACATTTTGCCAAAACGACGATCTCCCGGATAGAAGCGTAATCTGCAAACACCACTTCTTGGACAAGGATTTTATCAATGCATTTAACAGCCAAGGGTAATTAATGAATACCAAAATATTCCACCATGCAATAATTTGAGCAAATCTACGATACTTTTTTGAATAGATTGCGTAAATATGTCGTTTCAAGTCTCCGGGGAGTCTGGTTCACAGTATCGCCTGAGCACTGGGGAGCACTGAACGAGAATGATTATCATGCAGGTCAAGATTTCCCGGAGATAGCAGGAAAAATTGAAATTACTTCGAGTCGTTTATCAGAGGGGTTGCCAGTTTATGTCTCCAACGTCAAAAGTCGTCAGTTGCCCGCAGCTCTTGCTGATCACGATCACTTACACGATCTGGTTCGTTGTATTATGGTAGCGGAAAAAATTGTTGAGCAAGTGGAAGAAATTGAGGCACTGAAAAAGGAATTGCGGAAGAAATGCAAATAAAAATCAATAATCCGAAATCTTCGTACCGAGCTAAAAAAGCTCAACGAACCTCTCAATCAGAGTAAAGAGCAAACTTTAGTGGATTCAATTCTAATAAACATTTAGGCCAATGAGCTAAGAAAACAGAGTGGAGCTCGGTATTCGAAAGATATGAAAAACTTGGCTCTTATTTTGCAATGCTGTTAAAAAAAAGGCATACACACAAAGGGGACAGATCTTTACATTACCTTTCATAAGTACACTACGGCATTGGCTGGCCAGAGTAGAATTGCATGAAGGTTTCGACGATTAGCTTGAGTATTTTGAAGAAGATGAAAAACTAGTTTCAATATTTTTTGACGAAATGGCAATCACAGAACGAGTATCTTATTTTGATAACGCTTAACCTGATTATTTCACAGGTTTTCCGACCAAGTGACTTGATACATCTCGCATAAAAATAAGCTCACAAGCAAATTCAGTTTTGGTTTTGATGATCAAATCCTTGAAAACGGGGTTTAAGCATGCCATTGGGTAATATTTCTGTCATGTTCTGAAACGCGATAACCTCTAAACAATTTTAAATGAAGTGCTCAGGCTAGTTTTTGATGTTTTGGACTTGTTGTTCTTGAGCTTGACTGTTGTACATCTTACACGGGTATTAGTTGTCATGGTATCCAGGTAATTTTTGCCTGTTTACATACTTACACACTGACGTGTTTCTGGGAGTCGTCTGGGAGCGCTGTGAAGCTAACGAAGTATATGAGAAAATTTGACACTTGTGTGGCTTGGTTTTAGTTGTCTTCGATAGAACATATGGATGGGGTTATAATTTACTGGTCCGACACGTGCACACCTTTAAAAAAAACATATTTAATAATAATAATAATAATGTGTGTGTGTGTGTGTGTGTGTGTGTGTGTGTGTGTGTGTGTGTGTGTGTGTGTGTGTGTGTGTGTGTGTGTGTGTGTGTGTGTGTGTGTGTGTGTGTGTGTGTGTGTGTGTGTGTGTGTGTGTGTGTGTGTGTGTGTGTGTGTGTGTGTGTGTGTGTGTGTGTGTGTGTGTGTGTGTGTGTGTGTGTGTGTGTGTAATACCATCGGCCGGCAATGGTATTATGGAAGAAATCAGTTTACAAAAATCATTCAAGTGGCCATTGGAAGCAGCTTTAATACGGGAGCCAGAAAGTGATAGCTCTACTGCAGATCCAGCAACCCATTTCAGAATGTCTGGAGAGTCACGTCCATTCCAAGGTTACTTTCACATACAATAAGCCCCGCATGTAAACATTACCGATATCATCTGGATAAGGGCACTGCAACACACTTCCAGATTTGGAAATTTTAAATTTCTAAACCAGGCACGTATTTTGTATTATTTGAAAATAAGATTATTGTTATATAGTTATAATTGTCATATAGTCGTATAGATCTCACTCATGTCCGCCTCCTCAATCACACTATCTTGTTCATTCGTAAAAATAAAAAAAATTGACGTTAATTCGTAATTAATTTCATGCACTCGCGATTAAATATGCGCAAAAATTAACGTTCCTAAACCCCCTGTTAGATATGCAACCTGCATAACAAAACCCTGTACACCCCGTGGTGAATGTACTTAAAATTATGTGCAAGCTTTTCACCCGCCTATGCGCGTTGTTTTAGTTTGCTGCTTGTGACCAGCAAATGGCCGTTCTCTATATTGCACTAGTCTTCTTTTTTTTTCACTCCACACTCTGCCAATAATGAAAATCCCCGATATGATGCGACTTTATAGTCTATATCGAACTTCAAAACTGCTAATAAGCATCGATTCACTCGCGATAAAGCGCAAACACATTCTAACATAATAATTTATGCCCGGGTGTCACAATACTACCACTAATATACAAAACTAAGCTGATGTAACTTTTCTTCCGGGTGCGGGGGCGAAGCACAAAAACAAACAAAAATAACGAGGAAATACTACCGACACTCACACATTTCGAGAGGGAATTGGTTGTATTTACTACGGCTTACACAATGCACGCGGAGATTTCATGATTTCACTGTTAGTTCAAGTTATATTACGAATTATTGTTTGATTTTTTTTTATCGCAAAAAAGACGCTGCAAAAACAAAACACGTCAGTCAAACATATTTAATAATTATGTGTTGCCAAAAATACACAAAAACTTCAATTATTATAAATGTTTCAAAACTTTTGGAAATTGTTTGTTTCTAGTAAGAGTTACGGGACAGTTTCAAATTTGGTATATAACAGTAACTAAACTTATGTTCTTAGTGAATAATTTCTTCAATTTAACGTACGAGCCATTTTTGTTAAAGAATTTAAAGATTAATGTTCTCCGATAAGTAATAATTATTGATGGCACCTTTTAAGTTCTTGCTGAGGCTATTTCTTCAGCTTAAGAACAGCTTTCTGGGTATGTTTATTGCAACAATGACAAAAAAACAGTGACATATTATTTCAAAACTATTTTGTTAACTAACAAGTAACTTTCTATGAAGATAATTAGCATGGAACACATAAGTTTTTCATAACTGCGAGGAGATTGTATTTGCTATTTAAAAATAATTATCACATTATATCCGTCAACCAAGAAAATTTCTTGATGTTTAAATTTTTTTGGAATGAGGATAAAACAACCCTTTACACAACACATTGTACTACAACGAAAATTCGTTGCTTCTGACCGGTTGCAGGATGAAAAATCGAAAAAGGACAGGTCGAATAACAAAACTTCGAATGGCGAAAGATCGAAAAATCAACAGTTCGAAGGTAAAGAATGTCGAATGGACAAAAAGTCGAATCAACAAACCCTCTAATGAACAAAAGGTCGAATGTTCAAAAACGGGTCAAAACTTATAATAATTATAAGTGACAAATGGACAAACATTGCGAAGAACAAAGTGAGAAAACACATTGAAAACAGATTGAAATGATCTCTAGAGAACATTTATATGTTCTTTGTACTAACAGCTTTCAGGACACTGGGTGTTAGGATTCCTTTATTGTGTTCCCTTCTTTTCTGCACTGCTAGTTATATCTTGTAACCAATAAAATTGCAATTCAATATCATATTGATATAAATAAGTTATGAGTATTTTAACCATTATTGCAAGGAGAACAAAAAGAAAAATACTTCTTCTGAGTTGCTTCTCCTTTAAAATAATTGAATATCAAATGAAGTTCAGCTTCATATTAATGTAATGCTAGTTTTTGAATGCCTAGCATGCCTAGCCATGCTTCACAGTCCTTGAATACGTTCTTTATTGATTCTTTCAAAATAGCAATATGTTCTTGATGTAACGATACGATAGTTCTGTAGAACAATATTCGTATTGTCCTCTTTATTCCATTCAAATTCCATTTTGTCCTTTCGACGTTTTTCCCATTCGACATTTTGCCTTCCTTCTCACATTCTGTGCATCCGACTATTTGTCCCCCTGCTTGTCATTCGACCTTTTGTCCATTCGACCTTTTCTACATTCGACCTTTGTCAATCTTCTGGTCAAAGATAAAAGTAACCCAACAATATTAGGCGGGCATTATGAAAGAGAAATCGTGGACTTAGAATCCTATTGGTTTTCCCGAAATGAAGAAATCGACCAATCAACTCCTGCTTTATGGGTTGTTTTTTTATCCAGCCATGTCCCATGACTGATTTGATTTATATGGCAACCTAGCGAGGTAATGATAATTATAATGCCACGAACTGGTCGCATGTGTGAAGGTACTCTATTCAGATAATGTAGATTTCACCTGAAATAACGTGAAACGAAAGGGGTTAGCTTGTCTTCAGGCTTCAAAGTTCAAACATCCGGTAATTATTGACGACTCGTGAGGTGTAGTTGGTAACGTTCGACGCGTCCGATTAGGAGACAAATGCCATCGGGGTGTTTCAAATATTTATGACAATAATTAAATAAAAGGGGGGCAACCATGTTCAATGAAACATGTCACCTCGCACACCGAGCACCGTCACGGCGACGTGTGGCAATTGACTAATCGTCCTGAAACGATAGTGTGGTACCGGTTTTTGTGTGTATGCGTAAGCGTATGGCATCAGAAATGGCTAAGTGCCTGTTTCAATAGATACTAACGAAATGTGTGGACGTATTTTTATCTATGCCGAAAAAATGAAATAAAAATCGAAAAATGTTTATCTTTCCGCTGGTTGTCGCCCTTTCTTCCCTGCCACTCCCGAATATCTACCCTAGGTATACTTTATAGGTACTCGAGTTGAAATGGAATAGGAGCGGCCATAAAAATATAAGCCTTGAAGAAAGGAAAATGCCCGAAATAAAATATTTTTATTCTCCAACTGTAGCCGTCATTCCGTGGAGCTTTATTTGGTGTTTTTAATTAAATTAAGCACCTTATAGTTTGGCAATCGCCAGTATAGGACAGAAGCGGTCGATAATGGCAACCTTTAATGTTGTTGAAATTTTTATGTGTCTGTTTGGTTATAATCTACATGGCTAAAACCTTGTCGTCGAAGTAGTAAGATAAATTTATTGACGATGTCAAGTTATAAGAACGTATTCTTCATTATGTATCAATCTGTCTTCCAAGTAATTTTTTTAAATTTTTCTCCTCAAATTACAGAACACAACCAAAATGGCTGCCTCTGTCTATGCAACACCGCCACCGGATTTCAGTAGCGAAGAAGCCGCCATGAGTGACACTTCCAACTCTTCACATACGAACAGTTCAAATAACTCCACTATGAAAGCAACGAAAAGGTCACTGTCTTCGGCCTTCGTAAACTCACCACAAACCATTAATACTGCCACCCAGCTCAGTTCAGATAGTATTCCAGATTTATCCAAGAAACGTCGTAAGCAGCCCATGCCAAGCCGAATTTCAGCAAATGGTATGGAAGAAAATACATCAATTACTGTAGGCAACACTGAGGTGATGGATGAAATTGAAGATGCAGAAACAAGTGCCATCGAATCAATAGCAAACGCTTTTGCAGAACAGCAGAGTAACTTCCAGAAAATATTTTTGTCCAATCTGAGTCAATTACAAAAACAGCACCTGCTACAACAGCAACTGGATGTTCAACTGGATGAATCTGTTTCTGAAGAGCGGATTCCAAATGGCTCAAATCCGTTAATCTCCATAAAAAGTCGGGAAAGTTTATTTGATATGACACAACTAACGAAAGAATCGGAAAATGTAAAAACCGAGCTCAAAGATGGGAGCGAAGCAAACTCAAATGAATCTATAAAAGATCAAAATGAAAATGAACGTAAAAGTCCCAATTATGATAACAGCGAGGCGTCGAAAAACAATAATGACGCTAATGATACATTTATAGTCAAATCAGACGAGAGCAAAGAAAAACCAACGGATGAAGATAAAACTAGCGAACAAATGCGTTTAGGGTCTGAGCTGAACTTTAAGAAAGAATTTCTCAATGATCCTGACTGGGACGGCGAAATTCGTTGCTCATCGACAAACATTTCCAAAGCAGACGATTGGTTATCCATACCGGGGTTACCATTTCCATTTTCTCCGGAAGCAGCTGCTGCACTTTCTGCATCTGGTTACATGCCTCAACTGCCATTGCTCGGAATGCCATCCGCATCGGCTTACGGATCGACTGATAGCTCCAATCGACCCAATGTTCCGCCATTAAGAATCTTCAATCCGGAAGCCTTTTGCGGTCTGTGCAATAAAGAATTTTGTAACAAATACTTCCTGAAGACGCACAAAGCCAACAAACATGGAATCTACGAGCCGCAAAGCGGCAGTAATGATTCTCTGCCAAATGTTGGCTCGTTTAACCCTCTACATCAGCTCTCACAAGTATTCCAACTACAACATCAACAGCAGCAACAACATCAGCAGCAGCAGCAGCAGCAGCAGCAGCAACAACAACAACAACAGCATCATCAACAACAGCAGCAGCAACAACAACAGCAGCAGCAACAGAAAGCTTCTCTTCAAGAGCAGCCGGAAAAATCAGCTCAAAATCAGCCTACCAATTCGGAATGCACATCACCGCAACAACCAAATCAAATACGCCCAACTGTGTCCCCTCAGCTACCACTGAATTCAATTCAGCCGACAGTGTTTTGTGATATCTGTTTCAAAAAGTTCAGCACTCTTAGTGCGATGCGCAAGCATCGCAGTAAAGCTCATGATCTATCCAACAATCAACAACATCAACTGCAACAGCAGCAACAACAACTTCAGCAAGCTTCAGATCTTAGTTTGGAGGCACAATCACCTATCAATGCTGAACGTATAACTCCAACTACTATACAATTCCGTCTTCCGGATGGGTTTCGTGAGGATTACTCTATCGAACAAGAAGATGCGTCCTTTACTCCGCAACCCCGTAAGCTGTCACCTGTCTCGATTCAAGCCGCTCGTGATGCAAACTTTTCCGTTGATAAGCTTAAGCGATTGGGAGTAATCAATCCTGAGGCGTTCTGTGAGATCTGCTGCAAGGAATATTGCAACAAGTACTTTCTTCGTACCCACAAATTGAAGAGACATGGAATTTTCATGCCGCCAGATGAGACGAAGGAGGATCGCAGTCCTTGGAATTTCGTTCAAACGAGTCCATTGAATCTAATCATGGGAGGTGCGGATAATCCGGGTCTGCCTCCGCCATTGAAAAAACTCAGTGAACGGATGCGTGATGAAGACCTTCAGAAATCAACTGCGTTGAAGGAAGAGCTCTTGAAAAATGTCGATACGAAAACTGGAGAAGAAGAACCTGGGGATGAACTTGCCAATAAAGAGGAATCGGTATGTGTCGATCAAGATGGCGAACCAATTAGTGTAGACTTGCAAAAGCTACAGTCGATGATCATGCAGTTGAGTGATTTGAATAATCAACGAAAAATGTCATGTGGTATTTGTGGAAAGGAGATAGAAAATCAGTACTTGCTGCATACCCACATGATCCAAGAGCATAATAATATGAACGAGAATAACAATGGACTCAAGTCACCAGTAAATATTGCCCCTATGCCAACATCACCGAATGAGTTCGAAGTGTGCAAGCAATGTGATAAGGAATTTTCCAACGCGTATATGTTGAAGCAACACTTGATGGAAGTACATGGATCTCAAAATGGCAGCCCGAAGAGGGAAGGTTTTGTAACACCGGATCGACCGACGACGTCAGCCAGTATAAGTATGCCATCTGGACCAAGTTACGGTGAAAGGAAACCAACATTTTCAATGACACCGACGAGTAGTTACTGCGAAATTTGTAACAAAGAATTGTGCAACAAATATTTCATGAAAACTCATATGCAAAGAATGCATGGCATTGAAATCGAAAATGGTGCTCAAATAGGTGGAGTCGTGTGCAATATTTGTAACAAGGAGTTATGCAGTAAGTACTTTCTACGCGTTCATAAGCATAACACGCATGGAATTGTAGAAGAAGGTGCACCTCTACCACAACCTCGAAACAATGGTGAACCGGCTGAGAATCCAGACTCCCAGTTTCCGGTTGACAGTGCACTGAAGCCCGGGGAGATAACGGACGTAAGCAACCGGTATTATTCACACTTTACCGAGGTGTGCCCATTGTGTAGCCGAAGATTTCGCAGTGCCAAGTGGCTGAGGGCACATTTGTTAAGTGATCATGGTAAAGTGGGCGTTGACAAGCTCCGCGAGCTTGAACTCAAACTGAGTGGAGGAAGCAAGTCAAACAGTCCGTCACTAAAGATTCCAAATGGTGGTATGAACATAAATTCCGCAGAGCAAAAGTTTAATCCCAAGGTCGCATTCGGCTTCAATTCTCCTGATACTAAATTTTTAATGAAAAATCCATTCACTGGATTATTCGGTGCAGATCCTACCAACTCCAATCTCGGACCAAAGGGTTATCAATGCTCATACTGTCCGTTTGCAACTCCATTACTGCCACTTCTATTTATTCACGAGAGAACACATACCAGTTTGAGTATCGTTCAGCAGCAGCTTTTGCAGGAAGAAGAGAACAAACATCAAATACAACTACCTCAGATGCATTTGCCAAACATTAAATCGGAATTGGCTGTTTCTTTAGCTAAAGACAAAGATTGCTTATCAATGCCAACGTCTGTTCCAACATCAGAAACTCCATCACTGACACCGGCTTCAACTCCGGTACCCTCGATGTCACAGGATGCAATGCCGGGATCGTCTATACAGCAAGAACCACCATCGCAGCAATCTCCAGCACGGGAATCGCCACGTATACAAGAATCACCAAAATCCGCTTCACCCCGATCTGAACCGAACACCATGCTCTTGGAAATGGCCAATCTCACTCAACGTCCGGCTGTTTATGCTCTACCCCAACAGAGTGGACCACTTCTGATGCAGTCGTTCCTGATTGAAGAATCAGCTGCTTCTAGCTCCTCCAGCAAGGATGGTGAGGAACACTCTTTGACAAACAGGTTTGTACCAGCTGTTGTTTTCCTACCTGTTAAGGAGCGTATACTTTCTCCGATGACAATATCTTTCACGCTTAGCCCTGCCTAGGGGAAGGGTTCTCGAATAATGGCAGCATAATTGCTTTTGTTCGCCGAATTTTCGTTCTCTCAATCAGCGAGAAATGGAAGAACCGAGAAGCATATGCAGGAGCTTGGTTCTAAAATAAGGTAAAATTACAAAAAGAAGAAGACAAAACCCGCAAATACGTACATACATTTATCACTACGGCAAATGCCGGGTGAATAAAACGAGAAAGAAAAGAATGCATTAATCCTACTTAGAAGAAGAAACATAACCGTAAGGAGAAAAAAATCAAAATGTATAAATATTTGATCATTGTGGACGTATCGTTGTGTAGTGTCTAATGAGGAGCAGATGAGGATCGAAAAGAGAAAATTAGGTTAGAAGGATTCTGTGCAAATGTGGCGAGAGCAGGTAAACCCATTGATTACAATATAATTGCGGATTGCATGTGGACGGTGAGAGCGAAAAAATGCACCTTCCTTGGCGTTTTTAGTTTCAAATGTTCAATCCATTCATAAACATTCCATAGTTTTCAGTTTTCGGATATGAACTTATCGGATTGAAATATTAGCAGTCTTGGTTTTGACTATCAACTGGCGCTACAGTATAATGTATTGCTTGATGTAGTAAATTCAGGGAAATTGGCGTAGAATATAATAAAAATAGTTATTAATACTAGAGGATATAGCATACTAATAATAAGGGATTGACAAAAGAAGAAATTCTTGGTGATGTTCTAACAAAGTTCCTATTATGAGTAAAATTAACAAAAAAGAAATAATCTCTTCAGGCATGATAGATTTTTTAAGGATATTTACCACTGACACTAAAGCTGATCACGAATCGTGTAATGCTTGCATTTAAGTCTGAGCCATTTAAGACTTAATAAACCAGTAGAATGATTTTAGTTACCATGCTTTGATAATCTGCTTTCGCCAGTAATTGATCAGTTTTGCTCAACGGCGCACAGATAGACAAGAACGATACACAAAGAAAAATCTTGGTGTCAACTTCACTGAATCGAAAAGAACCAAATCAAAACTCAGGGTAAAACAAGTACAAGCAGACAAACGTAATAATTATAATACGGGATGCAAACCAACCCACAAAACTAGTCAAATTTGGATATTACTGTTAACTTATCCTTGGTTACCAATAGAATCAAAAATAAAGCCTAAAGTACAATTTTATAGAATTCATAAAATCCACAAATGCAACATTGTAATCAACACAACATTAAACCTCAATCTGAACCAAAGGAAGAATTTTGGATTTATTTCTATAATAAAAAGTATGAAATCCTTCGGTACGTAATAATAAAAAAAACTAGTCATGATTAACAAACTGTAAGAAAAGGCATTCTATTGCCACCATATAGATGTAGACTTGTATTTCACTTACCATAATATTGCAACTATGACACAAAACACAAAACGGAAAGTTACCAAATCAAGAAAAACAGAAGAAATTCTTTTGTAGAATAGTTGTATATAGCTGAGAACAAGAAGATAATATTATTATTTCATATTCCTTAGAACATTGCTAGTCAAAATAATTGAGCAAACTTTTGAACCAAGACAAGGAAACCAAGTTTTGTTGAATTCTATTGCTTCCGCCGTTATTCGTAGAATTAACACTTGTTGCATGACAAGCAAATTGAAACAAAGTCAAACACTATGCACATGATCGAGGCAATAGTGACGAAAGACACCCCGAAGGTTTCGCAAAGCGATTAACCATACCCAGGCCCAGAAACAAATAACAAAAATCAGAACAGAAGATGTGACTCTTTGCTGAATCAATAACGTGAAACGAGGCGTGGAGTAAAATCGGCGATTGCTATCGAACAATATAAAACTGTAAAACGCTGTGTGCCTTTTAGCAATTGCTGACATGATAAAAAGAGAATGAGAAGAATCAATAACACTGCTGCTACTGTGAGAGTAATCAGGTTACACTCATCGATAGAGGAAACAAATGAGACATAAGTGAACCAAAACCTCGTTATTTGATTACCTTTAATTATTAATATTTCATATATTTGTAATGTATTCAATTCGGGTGATATATGAAGTGTTATAATTAAATGCCGACAGCAGATAAAAAGTTGTTAATAAAGAAAGCAAACTGAAGTGAACTCTGGAAAATTCAATGGAATATAAATGTTTCATTCAGAACTACATAAACAAAATAGGCGAACATAGAAACTAACCATAACAAACAAGATCAAATGGATCAGTACTACATATATTCAATCTCTGGCGCTTGATTGAAAATCCTAAACGAAACGACTACTGAGAAGATACCAACAGGTACGTCTTGACTGAATCATGAGTTGAAGATAACCCGATTCCGATGACATCCGGCCTCAGAAGCATATTACCTATTCAACAACACCTAATAATTGTCACGTTATTTAATTGTTCCAACTGTCAATGCATCGCAGTGGGGTTCTATCTGTCATAGTTCTTCGTTCTCCTTCTCGATACGATGTATAATTTACCAATGCAAAAAAATGTATCAATAATATATTGAAGGTGCGTTCGTACACAACCTCACATTTTACTCAATATTGAGTCGTTTTTGACTCACGTTTGTCATAAGTGGAGTCACTCCAAATTTAGTAAATGTCTATGGGATTCACAAGTCAACAAATCAAAAACAATGGCTTAAATCAGATGGATATTTTTGATTTGTCGACTTGTCAATCCCAGTTATATTTATTCAAATTTGAGTGACTTCATTTTCGACGAAAGAAAGTCAAATTGTGGCTATGTTGGGGTCACGGATCCTGTTTCTCTCCCAAACTCTATCTCTCTCCAATCGGAAAGGAATGTGCTCCATCTAACTGGGGGTGTCGACTGCCAGGTATCGAGGGGGTTGGAGTCAGTTGCTCAATGGTTGCGTGATTTCAACGGTTTGTAATGTGTTGAAAGGATGCTTTTCATGCTCGCACCACATGACGGCGGCGGCGAACGGCCGCGCTAAGACGAAACCATTTACTCACGCAGTGTAATCTTGATCTAACAATTACCGAACGAAACGATGACTACTGTTGACATTTGTCAAAGAGGAAGGTATATTAGTGGTGGCATTCTGGTAATGAAAATAAGGCATCACTTGTTGATTAGCCTGATTTGAAAAAAAATTCTCAAATTTGAGAATTTATCGAAGGAGACAACACTTTTAAACTGAAGCAAATTTTTCGAAGCATGTTATCTCCTACGACTTGTTGCTTCACTAGGATGTGCTTAATTATGCAGATTCACTATAACGTTATGTCTCACAGTTCATGAAATTTTCCTTTCTTCATAATCGCAGCAAAACAACCAACCGCTTGGGCTCGGTTTCCCTACACGCTCAACACCTAATTCGCATGCTAACTGTGCTGAAAACGAGCGTAACAGAGCACAAGCAAAAGTGGGAGGCGTCATCGGTGGGTGTGAAAATCTCCAAAATGTTAGTGTCATAAAATGAAGCGATTATCTGCTGCTACAAATGATTTAATTAAATCAAGTATGCAAAACAGATTTCTTCGCCATAATCTGCGTCTCAGGTTGCTTCTTGTCCCATTTGGACCTCTCCTTCTTGTCACTTTCCACTCAACCCACTGATCCGACGTGATAGCAGCAACAACATCAAAAACAGCGACGAAGTAGGAAGAGCCTTTCGCTTCGGCCATGCACACAATCATCGATGGCATCATCATCGTCGTAGCTATCGTCATTATCGTCGACGGTTTCCATACCCTTATAACCGGTGCTTGCTGCTACTAGCTTTCCTTTTGACTACGTTACGATTTTGCTAGAAGACGGCGTCCTCCCCATTTCAAAGTATGCTTGAGGGTTGCGGAAGCAGCGACGGCAAAACGCTTAACATCGCCACCACCGACCGTCATCATCATCACCGTTGTTATCGTTGCCGTTGCCGTCGTCATCGACGGCGTCATCTACATCGGCGTCGCGTGTTCCATTCATGGGTCTAAAGCATATAACCATTTTTGTGTCTGAGGGAAGATTCGATGCTGAAGTTTACTTGACTTCAACATACTGCTGATGCAAATAAGAGCAGCTGCAACTAGCGAATGAGTTTTTAAAGTTCACCACATGAATGGGAAATTACGATGAATATCGAACTTTTGTCTTGAATAATGCGATTGAATTAGTTAAAAATGTATGTATTTTTAAAGCACAAATACACACTACACAGCAAAAAAAAAAACCTTAGGAAGAATGAACGCAATATCTTTTTTTTAACACGTTCGTTTATTTGGGAGGCTCAATTGCGTTAACTTTCCGGAGTCGATAATTCATTGTTTTTTAATATAATGAATGGCTTAATACTAGGTTTAGTCGGACTTGGGCCGTTTACTCGCGGTTTACCCGAGGTTAAAATGGGTGAAATTTTTTTTATGGATGGAGTGGACAGAGGTACTCTGACGTACTAAATGGTAAAATTCATCGTGTGAAATTTGTGTTTCATACAAATCGCCTTCCTGTGCGCCCACCTTTGCGAGCGAGTGCCCTTTCTCATTGCCTGGGATTGAGCAATGTGAAGAGACCCATACAAAGGTGATCAAATATGATCTTTCGAACAGCACACTCATCTGTTCCCTTAGTTTTGATAGGAAAAAAGATAAGTGTTTACTAGGTTTCATCAACCGAAGAGCCTTAATCGAACTGAGGCTGTCCGAGTAGTTGAAATAATGGTCTGCGGGCATGTAGGATATCATCCCCAATGCGAAGTTGATTGCTGCAAGCTCAGCAACATAAACAGAACATTGTGAAAGGCGCTAGAGTTTTCATTGAAGACACCAAAGCCAGTGGATACATTAAGGTGATACTCATCAGCTAAAAACCTTATTTTCGGAATTGACGTATTGGTACTGTTCAGCGATAATACGCGGAATTATTATAGAACGAAGTTGTTCCGGAATCTCATGAGATGCTTGTTTCGTGGAAAGATCATAATGAATTGACACATATCCGACGATATGTAGTGGTGGTAAACTCATATAAATCGAGATTATGTGTTCAGCCCTAACATTTATTCAATGTTTTCTATTAAAAATGCGTTTTTCACTCCACATTTGAATAATATTCTGAGCGAGAGCTCCCAGAACCGATTCTGTAGGGGTTTGACTCCTGCCAGAACTTCAAGACTCATGTTATGCTTTGAGTGCACACAGCCATGAGCAATACTCAGGCAACGGTATTGTATTTATTCGAATTTTATATGGTTACCTTTTTTTGCCGAGAGAAAGCCAAAAGAGACATACTCTAGAACAGAGCGAATAGTTGTTTTATAAAGAGTTATGAGGTCTTTCGGGTGAGCACAACACCATGTGCCATACATTGAACGGAAAAAGTTGATCCTTTTATGGAATCCTTGAAAATGGCATGTGAGCCTCTTTAGGAAACCACACTGTCGTCAGTCAGTTGTGTAAGCGTGCATTGTTCTGCCAAATAATCGTCAATATTTTTGACATAAAAGTTATAAAGAAGGGGCTGAGGCATGAGCCTTGGAGCAGACCCATGTAACTAATTTTTGAAGTTGTCAGTTGTCCAAGTGAAAAGTTCATTTGCTTTTCTGACAACAAATTGTACAAACAATTATTTAAAATTCCGGAAGTCCACATCTCTGCAGATTATCTTACAATATTTCAATGGAAACTGAATCAAACGCTTCCCTAATGTCCAGCAATACTGAAGCCAGTTGCTCCTTGTGCACAAAGGCCAGTTGGATATCGGTGTAATGCAGCGCTAGACAATCGTTTGTTCCTTTGCTCTGAAGGAGACCTAACTGTGTAATTGATAGCAAGTTATTCGTTGCAACCCTGTGATTGAGCCTTCGAAAGATCATTTTCTCCAACAATTTCCTAATGCACGAAAGCATAACAATCGGACGGTATGAGTTATGATCAGACGCTGGTTTACCAGGCTTTAGAATATCTATTACTTTGACCTGTGTACACTCAGGCGGTACGATGTTGTTTCGAAATAAGGAATTATATAAGTCCAGCAAGCGTCTTTTTGCGATATTTGTCAGATTTTTCAGAAGATTTAATTTTATCATATCGCATTCGATTGAGGAGTTTTTTGTTTTTTTTTTTTATGAACGTAATATCTTATACCTAACTAAAAAGAATATAATAACTAAAAAAACGGAAACCAAACATGACAGGTAACACCACATCGTTGCACTTTATTCCGAAGTTCTAGTGTACAGCCGCTGTTCGAACATCATTGAAAATTACACCGTCATTTTGACATGGTTGTTGTGTCTTCATTTTGATGCGATTTCCATTTTTATTTTATGCTGTGCAGTCTTGACGATTCAATCCAACCTTGAAAAAATGATTTTTTTTAATATCTTTGCAAGCCTAAAGGTTTCCGAACTTTTCCGTGCACAACAAATTTTATTATCGTCAACAGACTTGGAAACATTGTAGATGTTTGCGGAACGTACCCGGTGAAATGAACGATGTAAACAAAAGTTAAATAGTTTGGTAGGGCGCAGTTGGACCATGCTAGAGGTGTCATGGTTTGATTGCAGCAACCGGCATAGGAATATTTCGGATATTGTTTTTTGTTTCTCTGGGCATAGAGTAAAGTTGTTGTCAACACCATGTTGTACGAATGCATAACTTAAGGGTACTGGTATCGAAAGCTCTCAGCTAACAACTTTGGCAATGGATCTAGAAGACATCAACATTCTATAACATCGGTTGTCTTACCACTGTTTCAAATTTTGATAACCATCCACATGTTAATCTAGAGATATCTTGTCTCATTTATCTTCGATTTTGATTCGAGTGTTTCAAAAGAGCAGTAATAATAGATATGTTGGTATGATCCAGTGCAAAAAGTACTGCATAAATATTATGAGGTACCATGGCAATGCTGGTGTCCCAGCTGTTGCCAATAAATTAAACAGCTACAGGTTTATTCAGAGACCCGCCCGTGTGTGAACAGAATTGGAAGAGCGACTTTATAAGTGGACGCTTTCACCTTGACGCCGTTTCCGTTAAAAGTTGCGAATAGAAATCTTCAATCCGATCATAATTATTCCAATAACCACTAGAACTTTAGTTTTCTTCAATCACCAAATTACAGTGGAAAATAATACGCATCACACTTGTTCACCGTACTATCGAACATAGCGTACTGTTGATTTAAAATATTCAGATAATATTATTGTTATAAGCATACAGTTGACCTAAATGCTAAATTGTGTTCATCTTAAGTCAGAACATGTAGTTTTCTTCCTCTTCTTCTTCTTCTTCTTCTTCTTCTTCTTCTTCTTCTTCTTCCATGACAATCAAAGCTAATTTGTTTTTCCAAGTAGTTAATTGCCGACTCTCAACTCTATTGAGAGTTTTTGATGTCAGTACCATTTTTGCATTACTATGACCGTGTGACAAGTACCATACTATAAATAGGTTGTTTCAAAAAACTACCTAGGTCAAACCAGAAATCAAGCCCAGTCACCTCCAACATAGTATTGCTTTGTAGCTGCGTCTTTATTGACTGAGCTATTGGATGATCCATCGACAGACTTTACATACATATTGGAGTAATTCCATAATTCTCAGGTTTGAATGTTTCACAAACCTGCAGAATATTGTGCTATTGGAAGAATCGAGTTCTAGTGTTTGTAAATGGACTCGGCTTTAGTCATGATAAGTTCCTATTCGCGACAAACTCTTATTCAACTCGGACGCAATACTTCACCAACAGCCACTCAATGCGGTTTTTCAATCTATTACAGCAACAAAATTCTTAGAAAGCATGACCGCAATAGAACATTGCACGATGGCGTCATCAATGCAGTTTTGACAGTTCAGGGAGCTGGTTTGTAGTCCGAAATTTGAATAGTTTCGGTAAGATCGGTTTGATAACATTTTTGTGCTCTACATTTATTACAATTGAAGTAAAACAGCCAAAAAAAACAGACACCAGTGCTTATTGTGACATCATTTCCTGAATCTAATCGTACAGAATCTGGAAAAAGCCAAATGAAATTTTCGTTTGAGCGGTTCAAATTCTAACACCTTGTAAACAAGCTTCCTGAACTGTTAATACATTCCGTGCAATGATCGATATCACGAAGCGCACCGAAATACGAATGTCGTAACTAAATAAACGGAAATCATACAAATATGATTGGTAATATCACAACGATGTACTTTATGCTGTCTATGTTATGCACATTCGTTGCTCAAACAACATTGCAAATTACACCGTATTTTTGACATGGGCGATGTGTGTCTACTTTGATGCGATTTTCATTTTTATTTTGTGTTCACTTCTATATTTCATATATATCAATTATGTATATTTCATTGATATAGCACACATTGCATTATCTCTATCGATTTTCTACATTCAAAGCAGGGTTCGCTATCTTGAACTCATTATCACTGAAGTTTTTATTTCATCATCGATTTTTCGGGGGTAAACGCTACTGTACGAACCTTTCATACGACCAAAAAAAAAGTACGTGTGGCCAATTTACAGACCGTGCTTTGTGATTGGAAAATCTGTCACCCTTGCCGCCCATCATTAGAGGAAGCACGACCACCATCAAATGGTCGAGCGTGTAGCAATTTGTGGACCGTGTCACGTCGTAGGAGGATTGGTCATCAGTCAACGGGCATAAATTTGATTAAATTCATCTAGGAGCACATTTTGTGATTACCCATATGTGCTTTTGTCGTATGAGTACTTAATAGGTTTTACAAAAAAAAAACACGGATAATACTTAATGTCTCCAGCTCAAGCGTTTACAGCCTTTTCCAGCGCTGTATTTTAATTGATTTCAATACTTTCGAGACTGCGTTATTTGACAAGATGCATTATTTTGTTCCCTAGAAATCAAGCATCGTCATCCGTTCCAATAAATGAGGGTTCATTATAATCATTATCGTTTCCATTTTATGGATTTCCTATTCACAATGAAAATATTCGTCAAATGCGATGAAAAAATCCTACTTGCAACACACAACCGTAGCAGTAAATTGAATATTGATTTCGATTTATTGTTACACATTTTAATGTGTTTTCGGGTCCCTCTTTTACGGATTCTATGCATGTTGTTTTTTTTCTTTAGAAGAAGAAGCTTGAAAATGCAAACGGCTGTTGCCCTGAATGGCGCATGGCATTAAAATTTGGGGGAGAATAGAAAATAGAAGTTCTCCGTTTCGCACTCGCTCGTATGCAAACTGTCGTTTCCAGAGCGCTTTTTTCGGTTGTTAATGGAATTGAAAATTGGGTTCTGAATTTTTCTTTTAAAAGGATGATAACACTCAGTGAAATAGTTAATTGAAAGCACATTTTACAGATGTTTTTGCTGGAAATTAATTTCAATCATTAACGCTCTCATTAAAAATAAAAAACAATTTTCGGATGAATGAAAAAAAAAAACGATAAAAAATATCAAAACAAAACAAATTTTCATTTATTTTTGTATGAATTTATGATTTTACAAAAACGACTCCTCTCCCTGTCGAGCGGCCTTACTGTGGCCATAGGCGTCGAATTGAAAAATGTTGGTATATTCTTCAACTCTGTTGATCAGTTTCTTTTCGGTTTTCGCCACGAAATTGTTCGAATAGATCCTCCGCTTCAGATTCGCCTAGAAATGTTCAAGTCGGCGCAGCTGGGGAACGTTAGGAGAGTTGGCAATTTTGTGGTTGCTGGGATCTTCGAACGCTCCATCTCTTCCAGCGATCGCTTTGCGTAATGTGCCGTGGCCAGATCCCGACAGAACACCTCAACGTCCTTCGGGTGTTTTTTCTTAATAAAGGCCGCAACTTCCGGTAAGCACCTCGCTCTGTGCACCTCCCCGCTTACCGCAGGTCCCGGAAAAATGAAGAGCGGCTTTGACATTCCCTTCTCACTGATTGTCAGCCACAAGAAGACCTTCTTCATGAACGCGAAATAGAGGGTCCCCTGCCAGTCATTGCCGTCGAGCGTCAGGTACGACTCGTCGTCCATGATCACCTTTTTATGTTTATTGACGATTCATCGGTGAACCCATCAACAGGTGGCAGTATAATCGCATGAAACATCGGTGAACTTTGTCCTTTGTTTTAATGCAAGCGTTGTTTTTGGCAGGTTTTGAACAGCATTTTAAATTCATTTGATAAATAGTGCATTTCGAGCAGTTGCAACCTGTTTTTCAAGTTCAGATATGCTTCCAGTATAATGCTTATGTAAGGCGTGGAGATATACTAGGTAAAAAAATGTATCTTCTATTTATATTACTAATGTATGTACTAAGCTTATTCTGCGAGGTGTGTGAGGTGATTCTTCGTGCAAATTAATTGGAGAATCATCTTACCCAAGCTGAAAATTGTCACCTTTGTAAGTGAGAATTAGTCGTCTCACATAACGCGTCGCGCAAAATAGGCCTCGTTATACTTTCATAGTTCTCCTCTATTGATCTGGTAGTTGAGCCTGATTGTAGCAGTTATTCGTCTGGACAGCAAGTAGCCCAAAAAAGAATCATTTCCTGGCTCATAATTCCTATGTTATGTACATTCTCTCAATTTCCTATTTTTTGTTCATGAATCCTATTTTTTGTACATTTTCTCGATTTCTGTTGATATAGTGGTTCATTGTGCTTGGCATACAAAGTTAAGAAAAATAAACTGGGTTGAACAGAACACTCGCTGGATGTACCGCAATAGGTTTAAAATAACAAATCGGTGAGATCATATTGAACTGAAACTGAGCCTCTGGAGATTTTTATCTGTAAAAGTAGTTTTCGCATACTAAATCCAACATAATCTCAAAACCTCCGACACGTATATATAGTTCTTCACGTGGACGTGAGATTTTGTATGGTTCCTATTGGATCCAAAAGGCAAAAAAGTTACTCGGAGCGAGAAAAAGATCATTTTGCGAGTAATTTATGATCAGGGCCTAAAGGCCACCTTAAAATCACGCCTTTATACCTAGTACGCGGAAAATATGACAGTACTCTCGCTAACAGAATGAAAAGTGCTATAAATTATGTCTCATCATGGTGAATTGAAAGGTATTGAAAGGTGCGCATTTGGATCTTCCAAATACAGTCAAATACCTTGCAGTATTCCTTGACAGTAAACTAAACTGGAACTTTCATTTAGAGCAGACAATCAACAGAGCGATAAATGCTCTATGGATAGCTTAAAAAACATTTGGTAAGCAATGGGGACTAAAGCCAAAAATAATCATTGAATTTATTCGGAAATTGTGAGACCCAACATTACGTGGTCTGGTGGCCAAACACTAAAGAAACTGTTGTACAGAGAAGGTTTGAAAAACGTCAAAGGCTAGTAACTTGTTCAATTACTGGTGCAATGAGAATTGAATCAACAAAGGCGCTGGATGCATTGCTTTTCATGCTACCATTGCATCAATACATACAATTAGAAGCTGAAAAGAGCGTTCTAAGCATCAGAAGGTTTGTGAACCATTCGAGGGTGATCTAATAAGACATCTTAGCATTCTAAAATTTTTTAGATTTAATCCTTTGTTGAATTACTCGAGATTTTGAGTTTTTCCCGAAAAAACAAACAAACAAACAACAAAACAACTCGATGCTTACCCAATGATTTTTCTGCAAACAAAAGGAGAAAGTCAGTCTGTAAGATTCTTAAGGGTGTCTACAATGAAATTGCCTTACAGTTTTCAGAGTACAGGCATACCTCGTTATATGTACACAGTACTAAGTTACTCCAATGACGATTACTCGCAACTAC
This sequence comes from Aedes koreicus, assembly GCA_024533555.2. Lineage (NCBI taxonomy): Eukaryota > Metazoa > Arthropoda > Insecta > Diptera > Culicidae > Aedes > Aedes koreicus. The sequence continues at coordinate 178,135 of JAHHFK020004828.1, forward strand.
CAAATTAATTCAACAAACATAAATAATCAAAATTTAGAGAAATGTTTCTTCTATCTGATGCTGTTGTTTTTCACAATTTGTTTGTTCGGGAAAACGGTATTAGAAGAGCTTATTATCGTATACGTATAATCACGATATACCTGTCTGTGTGCAGAATTTTGTCACAAGTTAGCTGTAGTTTTCTTCATCTGATGATTTTTTATTCACTTCCTGATCAAATCGATTTTCAGATTATTCCATTGCTATGGAAAGTTACCTTGCTATCAAATGCAAATTGGTTTTATTCACGTTTTATGGAAGTTTTATCAAAGCATTATGGAGTTCATTTGGTTTTATCAGGGCATTTTCCAAGTTAAGGTGGTTTTAATTCATTAATAGTTCTCAAGAGTGATTAAAGAACACTTGAAGAAACCTCCATAAAACTACATCATTTATAAGTGTAATTCACCTTATCAGTAGTTTTATAAGATACTTGATCCCCCTCTCAAGACATCGTTTCGCAACTTGCATAAAACCTGATAAAAGTTTTGTAAAAGTTTTATGACATTCTTCTTTAAGATGAATGTATCTTGGAAATGCTGCCATAAAACTCTCTTAGAACCATTTGATTTTAAATAAGAGCACATATTCTTGAGAAAGAACATTATGTGAAAAATAAACAAACTGTCACAATGGACGCCCACAGGTGGAAGAAATTAAAAACCAGCGGATCGTTCAAGCGGAAATTCAATTAAAACCTATTCAATATATTGAACACTCCTTCATCTCAGCCACCAACGACAATTTTTTTTACCATTCCATTGGATTCGCAGCCTACTGAGACTAACTTATCAAAAGAGTCTATGCGTTATGCGTATAACGAATAAAATAAAATGGTGCAATATGTCGCCAGTTGAAAACCGAAATGCATAACTCATGATATTTGATTTTATGCCAGTTATGCAAGTTAAACCTAACGTCTCAGGTAGTGCGTTATATGGCGCACCACCGTGGAAATACAGCGCAGCACTTTTGACGTAAGGTTTAATGTGTACTACGATTGTTAAATGTTATGTTAATGTTAAATTCTCCCGAGTCGTGCATTTCAGTTCCCAATAGGCTACACAATATTTATACTCGTTGCAAGTAAAAATTAGTATATCATCTGAGGGAAAATCGATTTTTCCCATGATCCGCACGTTTAATCCAAAGTCGGAGTAGCGTGCTTGAATCGCTCAATGATCCACTACACAGTGCACTTCTTCCAACGCTAGGTTCAGCGTACAGTTCAAGATAAAAATCAACGTTCGCTCAGCTGATGTTTCAGCCATCGACACAATATTATTATCTGTTCTTCTTCCCAAATCCATTGTTAGCATATTCAAGTTGGAATTTTTTTTTAATCGCCTTACGCTGGTGATTGAAAACAATAAATTATAAGCTGTAATGATGAACAACAATTATGCATAGGCACTTTTGATTTGAACGTTCACATTTTCTTTGTTTATGATGTGCCTTCTCCACACTGATTTTATGGCTATCTTACGAAAGACTTGTTTACCTTGAGCAATTCAAACAAGTTTTATGCAAGCGTTACTCATCTTTTTCAAGAATAGAACAAGTAAAGATGAACTTATCGTGCTCCTAAAAAAATCTTGTTAGTCTTGTGCAAGAAATATTAGTTTTATATGCGTTTTATGGTAGTTTTAGATAAAACCACTGAAAAAATGGCGAGCGTGGCTATTCTGGATTCCCTCCGAATGGTAGCCATTTTTATATATATGCAACAAAACTCTCGTCTTTCCAATGCTACAAACAATTTCTGCTGTTTAAAATACATTTTGAAACTTAAAATGGATTGTAGACACAATTTATTCAAGATCGAATAATTTATCAGCCTTTTCACCTAATTGTTGAATTGTCATGTATTTTTTATTTTTCAAATAAATCAATGTTCTAGCAATGATTCCGTGGCGCATTAAAATTTTCGAACTTTTATGTTATAAAACACCAATAAACTGAGCGTCGCATGAAAAATTTATCAATTGCAGGCAAAAAACTCATGCATTTATGGTCAATTTTACAATTAATTTACATACGTATCCACTTTGGAAAAGAAACATCATATGTATATCGATGTTTTTTTTTCTCTTAAAAAAGTCCCCATTCAGCAGAACGAATCCAAAAATGGAATCTTCGAAACATATTTGTGATGGACTTGAAGTGTTCTTAAAGAGGAAAATCATAAAACTACCAAAACTTGTGGTAGTTTTATCATAGTTTTAAGCATGTCCTGCATGTCATTACAAGTATGTACCGATAAAACTATCAAGTTTTAAGCGAATCTTGGGAAATAGTCTTGAGAACCTCCTGTAGTATGGGCCTTTTTGAACTTATGAGGGTTTTATGGCTGTTTTATCGATGTTATGTAGAATATCTAGTTTTATGCGTGGTTTTATCAAATGAGTCTTGAGAACTTCTTCAAGTGTACCTTAAAATTGAATTTGTTACTTGGGATTGAAAACAATCTAGACAAAGATTTCATGTGAGGTGGATAGTGATATTAGATCTCTGGATTTTTTGAATAATCAAAATGCTTAGGGGGTCGGGTTACCCCCAGTTCCCCTATAGTGATTATGCGCTTCGAATGGTATTTAAAAAGAGTGTAGAAGTTCAGCATCGAAACAAACATGGCAGTTTGTGAATAGTTTTTGAACATTTGATTCCCTCCTGCTTCATCTCCTTGTAGGCACCCTTCGAAAAGCAAACCATAAATCGTAATATATTTCCATGCATGGAAACTCATAATTTTATTTTGCAAGCGTGCCGTTGACGGGACATCTACCGATCGCCAAACGATCCGTCACCATGGGAAATCAAATTTGCATGTGTACTTTTGTATTCCGATTAGGGAGATAGAGAGAGAGAGAGAGAGAGAGATAGGGAGACAAAAAAGGAAAATCGAATTTATTCGAACTTGGTCCATTTTTAAACGAAATCAATAACTATCGTGTCCTTTTCGAGGGTTCGATTTTTGCACGATTCTTCTCCTGGTGCGTTTATGTGAGTGAAATTCAAATTTGAAAAGTACCCCTAATTTGCATCACCCTCGAAATGGATGGTTTTCGTCAGGGGATGAATAATTGAAAGTAGAATCCCGGTCAGCGATGCTGGGATCGATCCGGTGTTCACTGAGAAAAAAAACTGGGAACCGATGGATTGCGATTGCGTAACGTGGAAATTAGATCATATACGTAACTTTATATGCTTCTGAGTGCGATGAGAAGGCAGAAAATGAATAACACGACTATGAATCATGGTGCATCACGTGTACTCCGACGTAAAGTAAAAATCCCATATAAAAGGAGCGAGCCAGAATCCCAATTGTTAACGATACCTATGCGATACTTGATATGTGGACGAAAATTAATCATTTATGCATAATCCACATCAAGTGTGCTGCAGAGAGCCAATTCGTTCTTCGATTTGGCAGGGGATTATCAGCTGACCCAAATCAAAAGCTAAAGGAAATAAGGAGCAGATGATTACATCCACATCAACACATTGAAAACCTTCTCACAGGCGTAAGAGACAGGATTAATTACTACATCAAACGATTGTACAAATTAACAAAAGGTACTTGTTTAGTAAAAATTCAGGCGTTCAGAACTACAACAAATAAATATAAAGCAAACATACAACCGGAAATAATAGAACCAAATTCTTTATCTCAGAGCATTATAAATGAAATATTTTAACCTCTATTGAAGTATTGAGTGCAAGCAGAACATATTTATATGGTAACTGAGGCAAAAGGAACAATATGAATGAATAAAAGTATCCATAAATATATGCAAAATCTACAACTTATAAGATAACCTCTTGATGAAACGTATTGAAATTAGCCGACAAAAAAATGACAAAAAAATACAGTGAATGTAATTTAATCAGCCGAAAGGAAATTAGAAAATAATAACTATAAAGTCATTGATTAGTTCTAGAGGGATGGTAAAACAATGTAAACTTAAAAGCAGACATAATAATACAAAGTACCTTTCAAAACCAAATGAGCGTAAAATCAAAAGAGTCTGCGTCTGGATATTTAATTCCGGCAGACTCCATTACAAAATGAATCATATTTATATTGCATAGGAATGTCTGAAGCAGTCTTATTGGTTAGGTTTTAGAAAAACAAATAAGAACAAAATATTACAATTGCAGTTTATTGCAATCGAATCAACAAAAGAAGAAAACAAAACCAATCGAGCAGGAGTTCAACATGAAACTAATAAAAGCTTTTCCGTTTAGGTAAGGACGGTTTATCTTCTCGTTCAGGATAATCTCAGAACAAACTAGCATTTGATAGCTTTCTTCGATGGCTAACGTATTGTTTTTATGGCCATTATAAATGTTTCATAAGTCGCGAATTTTGCAAGGGGACACGGCACGTTATGGTCCCGGTTATTGTCTGATTTCAGTGGTGAAGGCGGTCGTAAAAATATAAACTATGAGTGTAAATAAAAGAAACATTTCAAAATAGACCATGACAACGGGGTTCGGGTGTGCTCATCTTTGTAGGGACAGGATATACTAACGTCAAAAGAAAAGAGATAGAATACGCAGTTAGGAAGGGAAATTCAAATGTATTTTTTTATGAGTTTTTAACGGTTTACGAGTGGCTAAGGCTTAGTGCTTGTAAACCATCAAACCACAGTTTGTCAATCATAAAACTCTTAAATACCTATATTTGTAAAATGCGGTGGGAAAATGTGCATGGTTTCTTTTAGCAGATTTATGAATTTGTTGGTGGGAAATCTGATGCCAAATGATGAAAATTGTATTTCCAAATGTCAACAAAACGCATTGTCAATGTTTGTAAAAGTTAATGATTGCTGATCTCCCGGATTGTTCTGTAGTTGATGTTAATATGATTTCTTAACTATCCTCAAGCTTTGAATAAAATCGTTAAAATTGTTATCGTTGGAAAAAATAATCCAATTTACAATCAAGTGAAATTTTAGGCCCAAATAAAGTTCTTAGTAGCTCCGTTGTGTACCATAGAATGCCAATCATTTTTCTTTTTTGAGTGAAAAATACATCATGCGAAAGTGAACAAAAATATCAGAAGGGTGGGTTCATCAACTGTTACGTTTCCTTGAGATGTACGAAAAAAAAATCTTCCGGATGGAAATTGGAAAACCAGACCAGAAGAGTATGAAGAAAGCACAGTGATGGAGAAGCAAAATGTAAAGCGATAAACATCACTTCCCTTTCTCAGCGTTGTGCGGTATTGCAGATGGTTTTACAAAGCCAAGGGAAAAGCAGCTCGTACGCTATAAGGGTGCTACAGGAGTAACATCAGGAGGAAAAATCATAATCTAAAGAATTTTGCGAGACGAAAGAAAGAAATACATCACGTTTGGTATGAATCTGTCGTGCACCGGTGCGATTGTGCTTTTGCGATACGACACAACCCACAATGTCGACAAGGAGTAGGTACGTTAGTCTCCAAGGGAAAATCAAAAAAGTTTTTCGGAATGGAAAAGAAGGTGGAAACGACTGTGGCCCAAGAACAACATGTGAGTCTAGGCACGCACATTTTTTTTTGTTTTCAAAATTGAAGCTTTGTGGTTTGTGGTTTGCCGCATTGAGGCCGATGACGATGATGATGGTTGGAAATTACTTTCGGTGCATTTGCTCTTGATTTTTTTTTGCATCCGATGGATAAGGCAAACAGTATGCTGCTCCTTTGACCCAGATCGTTTGTCATCACGGCAAGAAAGGCACAAGAATACAAGATTGAACAGCATCACTCATGTGACTTCGGTATGCTGAAGATAAGTGCGGAAATATTGTAATGAGAAAAGTAAACGTCATGGAGAATAGTTCATTTGATTTTTCTGCTTGATTGAGTATGGAAAAAAGAGAGCTGTCACATGTAAGATTTCAGGAACTAAAAAGTTTTCCATCGTACAGTTCAAAGAAATAAGATTTTTGAAATTTTTGCATAAAACCAAGCATAAGAATAATCGTACTCATAGGATTTTACGTGTAAAAGTATTTTTTTAACATTCCCACCATTTTGAATGAATACTAGGATGGTACAAGCTTAAACTTTCAATGCCGAATATTTTTAAAGTTTCATTTAGACACTCCGCAATAGATTGTTGCAAATTTTTAATTGTTCACCCCCTGTTTTTAAACGGTCCCACATTAAGTCTTTGAAAGGCCCATCAAAATTTGAATTCATTTACTTTTGAACCAAGCTTACACAAACAAGTTGAAGTTTGTGTCGGATTTACTATAGGAAAACCCAAACTTAGGTTCACTGCACCAATCGGCTACTGAAATAATTTACTAATCGAATAATGTAATAATAATGTTAATGAATAATGAATGTTTATAATCTTTTATACAATAGGCTAGATTCAGGCGTTATCTGGCTTAAATTTACATGAAATTTCCCATTATTTTCAGCCATATGTAGCATTCCCTGTATGTGTATTAGATAACGCAGAAAATTAAATGTTTCTTTTTATCTGAGCTGTCAAAAGAACAAAGCATTTATATATTCAAAACGAACACTCGTGCATACATGCATTGTACAAAGTACTACGACAATTTTGTTGAAAATTGCAGAAATAAAAGTCTGCTTTATCTACTCACGTTGAACCTAAAAAAAAGCGCAACCATGTGGAGGGAGAGGTTTCATCGTGATCTTTTTTTAATGCTTCTAATTTGAGAAGATTTAAGATCTTGTTCAATTAGGAAGAGGTTCTACAGATTCTGTGGTTCATCTATCTAGGCTATGGTGACCGTGAGAAGTGGAGAGATGAATAAAGATGAAATCAAAATGTTCGTTTCGAATCGTGTGGCTGTTTTAATTTTATTTCGATGTAATCAAATGAGTTTTGCCATCACAGCAGCAACACCGACATGTTTGGGTACGATGCAGTAGAAGCAGCGATTAGCTGGTCCACATGAAATCCTCTTCGTGCATTGTACGAATAAGATGTAACACAAGCATTTCGCTGATGATAATCGATACGAATGTTGCTTACAACGAATTAGACATGTGTTCAATGTACGGAAACTGTGTTTACAAAACAAGCGTAAGCGAATTTACGAACAAATATATTTCAGTGCGGAGACATTGCATGTCAGCATGAAACGGAACCAGATATTGATATGATTCTCAACGCAATAATCTCCACGAAAACGCTCCTCAAACGGTCACCTGACTTCGTCTATGAAGCCGTAGAAGATTGGGAGGATTGTGTATCTACTTTAAAAAGTCGCAGGGACCCAATCACTCTTCAAAAAACATGAACGGAAAATGGGGAAATTTTCAGAGAAAATAAGTTCAAGCATACGATGTTTGAGTACAACGTGAACTTGTAGTTTGACAATTAATGGTTGATTGGTGACAGCATCTTGTCTAAACGAGTTTAGTGAAGCTTTATTCTCTTTTTACTGCTGGGACTCAAGCATTAACTATTGTCCTTGCTATATATGACTTATGACTGTAGCTCCATTACTCGTTCTTAGAAATTGTATAATGTAAAGGCCTCGCCTAGTTACTATCCAATGTGTGATGTCAATATTGAGATTTTTCACATCAGATTTCGATATTTATTCCAGTCAATGATTCCAAAAGTGTTTCGCTTCAAAATAACATTCTTTTACATCAAAATTACTTTCGTTTTCTGACACTTTTGCAGCACTCGAACAAATATGTCGGAAAAAGCAAATGAAACTTATTTATTGATGCACTTAATACAAACATCAAATGGGGCCTAGATAGCTAAGTTTGTAAAACCACTGCTCACCAAGGAGAAGGCGGTTTCGATCCCTGGTCCGGTCGTGGGAATCTTTTCGGTTAGAAATTTTCTCGACTCTCCTGGGCATACAGTATAAATGTGCTTGTCACACAATTGAGGAATCTAAGTAAAGCTAAAAATGAGATTTTGATTTGTTGTGAACTTTATTTTCAGTGAAAACTACGAGAAACTAAGCAGCAGCAAAATCACAACATGTCAGCTTCCTGAAACCGCTTAGTTAGTTTTTTTTTTGCGCAAATAGTTCGCGCCTACAAACAGAGCGCACAATGGGTCATTTCTAATTTTTCCACCTACCAAGCTTGAATAATGAAATTGAAATTTAAGAATAATTCAATTAGGTCAACAGCCAGATGACTAGTTTTCACTAACACAAAACATAATCTCTAACACGTTCAAGCTTTGCATATGATTTAAACTACCACAACCGTTATCTTGCTGACAGCTCCGACAGGTGCATGAAAATATCTACAAATAATCAGAATAGGTACAGTCTTTAGAACCTTTATCGTTGGGCTTGAGGTTCTTCAACATATGTTTGACTGGCCATTGGCCATTCTAGCCATAACTTAGACTAATCACGGTGGTTATCTTGCACTTCAATCCACTGTTCCGTGAGAAAGTAAATAGGTACAAAAACTCGACATTCAATATTTTTGGCAATTTTTGGCATTCCCTCAATATTAAAACTCAGAAATTATTTTCAATACAATGGATTTTGGCGAATGATCGTCGTATTATCGTTACTACTCGAGGTGAACCCAGAGTTGTTTTGTGATTCTTAATGTATGACACCTTCACCATGGAACTTATTATTTAAATCTAATGTGATTCTAGCTGTTGCTTGATTGATTCATTTAAAAACTTGTTATGTCTCATTGGGTTGTATGTACAGAAGGTTTTCGTTAATTTGTTGTGACCATCATCCAACCTTATGGGCAATATTCAGAAGCCGTTTTGTGACCTAAACGACGTTCATAAAAGCTCAGAAAACAAATCTCTTTAAGCATTGTCGATAAATTGTCGACCGTGTATTTTATTTTAAGTTAATAAGACATTGGTTGATGTTTCGTAAATAACCGTTTTTTAAGTGCCGTGTTTTGATTAATACAACTCCTCTAAAAATTGCAACACACGTTGTTTTATAAATAATACTTTGTCCAATAAATCTACCTTGCCAATTATCACATTCTGTATTTGATAGTAATACCTGCGATATTTTTTAGAAACATCGATTCATTGAAAGCTGAAAAATAGGTTGCTTTTCAGAATCACGTTCGTCATATATGAAGCCAACAACTTTACGGATCACTTTTCTGCAATGGATTTTCTTTTTTGCACGAAAAGAAATTCCCCTCCCCCCCCCCCCCCATCGCCATTGTTCCATATCGGGTGTTAAGATACGGGTGGAGTTTTTCCTGACAGGAAGGTACTGGCACCGAAAGTCAAACCGGGTTGAAGAATGCGACACCTTTTCACAGCATCCGATATCTGTTCCTATGGATGCGATAAGAAAAAAAAAATATCCTAAACCAAAGGCACCGAAAGTGAGATCACAACAGAAGCTTGTTTTGATGTGTAGATACGAGTTAAGATGCTGATGCTGATGGAGAAAATTTCAACTCAACAACTTTTTTTGTTTTTTGTCATCCTTGCTCGTCGCACAATCCAACCATTTGAGCATCTTCAGCAAACAAGACCAAGATAAATGAAGAATGATTTATATCCGTAACTGAGATAAAAAAAAACAAAAAGTGCGTGGAGCAGGTGATGGAGGTTTTATACCAAACTTGATATATATCTCAATTTTCAAGGATTCCTTTTTGGCGTTCGAAATCGGTAGGAATATTGAAGCAAGGGATCAAACTTATTGAGGTTGAAATTTGGATATTTTCTTGGTCGTCGTGAATAAAAATTTAATTAAATTTCACAAGACACAAGGCACAGGCTGGATTTCTTTCCACTTGGTTGCGAGGAAAATGTAAAGAGATTGCACAGAATTTTTTTTCCAAGGAAATTGAGTGGAATGAATAATTTAATAAAATTTCAAGAAAAGGAAATTTATTCAATTTTTGAAGGATGGATAAATTATGCAGAACTATACTTCATCATACCGGCAAAGGCTGTTGGGTGTGTGTTTGCTTTCCGTCTCTTAGGGAGATTTTTTTTTCGTAAGAATGTGTTTTTTCTTTATTTTGTGGGGGGCTTTTCATCATCGTTACGGATGATGAAATTTCTGATAGGCATGGATCTCACTTGCATGCAACGAGATAGAAAGTGAAAGTGTAAGAGAAGCTTTGTCGCAGCGGTTAGTCGTTTTGCAAAATTGGATTGCACTGATTTAGATGCGACTGGTGGTGGCTGAGGTATTGGGAATTGTAGTTACCATGGAGTGCATCTGATTCACTGCACTTGAATAAGCAGTGGAATTACTTGGCCAGGGGGTAAATTACAATCTTACAACGATGGTTCTTATCATAATTTAACAAAATTTTACGTACCGTATACGAATTTCATTATATTCTATGGTATTATAGTACCAGTCATATCCAATGAAATTGGATGTTGATGAAATTGGTATTGCAGAAATTACTACTAGACTACAATTACTACTATGGCTTTTCTAACACATCGTTAATTGAAATACGAATTTAACGCTATCCTCAATTGTTAGGTCAAAATTACTACATTCATTGAGCTAACGTTAACAAGAAATATGAAATTAATGGGCTTCTTTTAAAACTGTATGATAAGGCCACTCGCTGATGCTCAACCATAGAATTTTTGAGTACATTATCAATGACTTCAGTCAATGATTTCTTCTGATTCAATGTTGATGGGAAGAAAATTTCGTCAACTGAATTTCCCAGTTTGAACCTATTTTTTTTTTTTTTAAGTTAACTAGCTGAAGCTGCGTGACAGCTTGGTTGTCAAGACTAGACCCTTTCCCAACGTCACCTCTACTATGACCAATACTTTAGAAGCACTAGCCTATGTTGGACACTTGAGCACTAGTTGAAGTAATTAGTATTGGACCGAAGTATTTTTCAAAATTTCAGTTTCAATTTTCCCGCGATGATGTTTTGTTATGCAGTCTTAAAATGGAAGCTCAAATTAATACCCTATCCTAGATGTCACGAGCTTTGTTTAATGATTTCTAATGTTTCCTGGAGATGTTAATCTGGGGCAAAGTGCCGTCTAAGTGCTGAAGTCATCTCCAGGCCGTATGCAGTAGTAACTAGATTTCAAGGTGGAAGGTGCTCTAATGTGGGCCTATGCTTAAAATTCGAAGTAAATATTAATTCACTATTTTTACCCTGAAAATAAAAAATATACAGTATTGTCTCACTGACATATCAATATGAAGACAAATATAAGACAGGCAATTTTTAACGACAGGCCGAATTCTAGATCCATAGACCCACATTAAAGCACTTTCCCCTATATCCTCTGATTTTGACTTAAGGGGACCCTCCCCTGGATTTGGGCAAAAATAAGGCTTAGTTTGTATTTTTTTTTGTGGGAGAATGAAAAGGCGTACGAAACTCCGGTTTTGACGATTAAATTTGATTATTATTCAAAATTTCAAAGAGATAAAAAAATTGTGAAAATTCAAAATGGCAGCTACAAAATGGCGATTTCCGTAAGCCTCTGCGCGCAAAACATGGGGCAACAACTTTAAGTCTGCAGCCTCTTATAGTGGACAGAAATCAAATCTAGTTATCATTTCTGAAAGATAATGAAATTTTCTAGAGCTTGAATTAAATATCAAACAATTTAAACTTAAACTCATTGCAAAGTGATCATTTGAACTGAAAGGTTTAATTTTTCGCTACTTTTTTTCATTTAACTGTGTTCAAAAATTATAAACAATTAATTATTAATGCCAATTATTCAAGCCGTACACAAAATTATAACCTTTCAAACAGTTATTTGATGGAGGGAATCGGATTAATAGTTCAAGCCCGGGGCTTGAAGTTAGATTGAAGAAATTGTTTTCGAGAAAAACGCGTTCAAAGTTTTTAGAAAGCCCCGCAACGCACGTTAGACAGGTGTGTTCGAAACGCTGCCATTCAATAAATATTCATCGTATCAAAAAATCCTTCTACACATATATTCTACGAATATGTGGCTTTCATTTTTTGCCAAAAAAAATCGGTTTTTTGGTTCAAATTCAGGGGAGGGTTCCCTTAAATGAGTGAGTAATTCATTTGACACGATACTCCAATTCAAAAACACCCACAAGTCCATTAGAATGTAGGGTAGGGAGTTCCGATAATTTGGTCTGTTAGATTTTTGAATGTCTAACGAAATTAAATTATTGAGGGTAGTTGTACTGGTGCACAAGATATGGTAATATTGCAAATATGAAATCGTATTAGTTAAGGTAGCTATCTTTTGAATTTCTATGTAGCATACCCCGCCTTAGGGGGTACAACTCTTCAAGTGCCTAATATTTGGTACATCTAGCTTTCCTATCCGTTAATACGGAAAACAGTTGAGACAACTTCAATTAAGGTGAGTATACAAGTAAGCCATATCGTGAAACTTCAACCGCACACAACACAATATACAGTAAAGACATTACTACTGCGATTTGTTGTAACGTATCAACCAAAGGGTAGCAATTCTATGTCTGTATGTTATGTTGGAGATTACAATAGTTCTCTTGAAATTCTGAAACAATGCTAACTTGAATCTTCAGCTTAGACTGCATGAGAAAAATTATCGGTAGAGAAAAAAAACAGAACAAGTTAATTTAAAATTGTGGCCAAATTCGATCTTTTGCTCTTATTTTGCTGATAAAAGTCTATTTTTAACCATCTCAGTATACTGCTATTGTACTAAAACTAAATGATAATAGAGTTTGCCAAATTACGCTTAAAAATTCAGTCTCTGGCTATGCGGTTCTTCTTGTATTCTACGCTACAACCGGATCGAGAATTTCTAATACCGTGCATTTTCCTATCTAAGGTCGCATGAAACGAAACTAAACTGTGTGACCCGTATTTTTGGAGATAAATTAACTTATGCAGTCTATTAGATTCAGATTCAGAGTACATTTCTGTCTAATAATATTTTAAAGTTTTTCAAACTCAACTGTCTTTGAGATTATTGAACAAATATTGAATAATATTGTTTATTTCATATTTGAATACTCAATAGACACAGATGTTTTTCTAAAGAAAGTCAAGAAGACTTAATCAAATTCAATCTTATTGCTTTTATCGCTTTTACATGTATTTATGTGATTGCTTTATTGATCATTTAAGTCATTGTTAATTTTAGACCAAACATTATCAACATTTTGGTGCAATATTATACACGCAGATGTCACAGATTATCAATTTCAGTCCCTAATAATTATACGCACTTTGACAATCTATCATAATGACGAGGATGCGTATATAAGTGCTTGTGTGTCAATCAAAACCCAGATAAAAAAAAGTGTGATCTATGATTGTAAGTTAACCAAGAACTTTATCTTACCATAACGAAGAGACGTTGGCATCTGATATACAGTAACAAAGCAAATATACTTTACGTTAGCCTGAAGTAAAATTCGAGCAAGATTTACTCGAGCAAGCAGGATTTGGCCAAATAGCATATGAATTTGACCGTAGAATGGTATGAATTGGTTTAGTCCGCCAGAATAATGTTCAATCTCGAAGGTCTGATTTTGAGAAAAAAAATCTGTTAAAACTGACCAGAAATTTTTGAGATTATTCTGCCTTTTTGCGAAATGGTTATGCTCCCATTGCCATAATTTTCACCAGAATGAATACAGTGAGCTATGTAGAGCTGCTGGACTATGCTCTGATTCTATTTTATGGGGACATTTTAAATAACAACTTCATCTTCCAACAAAGTATACTGCTATTTGCATGAGCAAGAAATATTTGGCATGGTTTTCCGAAAGAAACATCTAGGTATTGGACAGGCCAGCTCGTAGTTCGGATCTGAGTCATATTTAAAATCTCAAGGGGATTCTGGCAAATCAAGTTAACAGTTGTGGATAGCAGTTTGAGATTCGTGCACTACAAACATGATTAAGAGAGGTATGATAGCAAATTCCATTAGAAATGTTTGAAAGTCATTGATTCAATGTGAAATGGAATTTATGAAACAGATCTGAAAAAGAGCAATCCAGCCAAATACTATTTTCTGTTATTACTTGATTTGAAGTGGGTTTTAATAAAATATGACCGCTAATAAGCGCTGATAGGAATTTCTACCCGTTAAATGTGGTTTCTTATTTTTAAATTACTATTGGAAATATATTTAGAATATCATGCGGTAAAATTATCTAGTTATATTAATTCTTTGTGTACACCAATTTCATATTTTGCAGATACTTTGATATTAAACTATATTATTCCAAAATTTATGTTTTATAGAAATTCGTTCCACTCTTTGTACCTGCTTTCAATCCAGGAAAATTCTTGCAAATCCAAGCCCAACGAGGGAAATTTTAGATTTTTCTTCGGGGAAAATGTTCATCTGCTATCTTCCGAGTCCGTTTTAACTTAAATTTTCACAACAGTAGAAAAATTGAAAAAAAACGTGACAGCTCACAAAAACTCAAACATCCTCGGACAGCGATTGCTGCGATCCAAAACGCGAGGCAGGTAACTATACTTTATCAAACTAGTGATTTAGCTAAAACGTCGCTAGAGATATAGACAAAAGGCTTTTCCTGTGATTTAATGTCGACGATAAGCCACTTTTATGATAAACCACCAGCTGTGCATTGATTTTATTGCAATAGCATAGCATAGCAGAGCATTGACGTTTGCACACCTCGAGGATAGAGCTACAATGACGAATAGTTTGTTGGAGACATTGCATGTCTCCATGAAATGGAACCAAATAATGGTACATTTTTCCACGAAGTATTGTCCACGAAGACATTCCTCAATCGCTCACCTCGTCGTGTCAATGCAACCGTGAAGGATAGAATTGATATCTACCTTAAGAAGACGTAAGGGACAGCCTTCAGTAGATAATAAAAGGGAAACGAAAAATTTGATAGTTCGAATGAATAGCTATACAGAAAGCCCTGTTTGGAGTACAGAGCAAAATTGTTATTCAACAATTAATGGTAGGTCGTTGAGAGCATCTAGTCTAAAAACCCAGACAACCAGAAGTCGTATAACCATTTTCAGAAAATATCGTAAATTCCTACATTTTAAGTCAAAATCGCATGTAACTGTGGCCTTCATCGTTTCATGTTTAAGCTATATCGAAAATTTTACAAATTTTTGACTCAAATACAATGTGTCATTTTGTAATCTTACTGCATCACAAACAAAATCGGATTACATCGTAGGACTTTTCAAATGGACTTCTTTGTTACGGATTGAATCGCAAACGATTTCGAATCAACTCGTTGAGGTAAATTTGGAACTTGTTCGTATATAGCCTCCACTTATGCAATTCATGGCTTTATTTGTTTTCTATACGATTTGTTTGTTTACATATAGATTTGTATATAACAAAACTAATTTTCAATATACGTCCATTTTGGTTGTCTGGAAAGATTTAGTGATGCTACATTCTAATTGGGACTTTAGCATTCACTATAGCCCTAGCCTTAAGTGGCTCATGGTACTCTCCGTACTTTGACTCGTCGGCTGATAGTACGGAATATTCACCGTGGAACCTTAAGTTAGATTGCTATTGGTCTGAATACACTTGGAACTGAACTTTGGCGGAAAATTAAAGATTAAAAAATTATATTATCAGGTGAGTTGAAAATCTCAATCAAGATCAACACAATTATTCCAGCGCCACTGTAAGATTTCAATACAAATTTTGTAAAACGATTTATCTCTTGCCTCAAAAGAGGCCTAAATTTAGGCGATAACCTAGATCATTCGAGCAAAATTTCTGACCGAACGAGCAATTTGAGGCCTTCGAACAGCCATTAGTCGCTGAGAGCCAAATCTGGAGAGTACGAATGCGGAAGATATTCAAAGTTCATTTAATGTAGTTTCGCCATTGTTTTTTCATTGATTTGTAACACGCTGCGTTGTCTTGACGAAACATCGTTTTTTTTTTATTTTTCATATGGCGACGTTTTTCCGTGATTATGTCCTTCAAACGCTATACATGACAAATGATTTGATTCCACAGGGAAATGATGGATCCACATTTCATCCATTGTAACATATCGACGGAAAAAATCCGGTTTTTTTACGATTAAACATAGCCAAACTCTGCTCAGAATCATCAACATGTTGTTGCTTATTGGTTAACAGGGCGCAAACGTGGCACTCACTTTGAACAGAGCTTTCTCATGGAACAATGCTCATGTAATGTAAAGCCAACAAGTTATTTTGATATCTGTACGATGCCAGCTTACTGACGCAACTTCACTTTCCGATCATTCAAAAAGATTTTGTAGATTTTTTAATGATTGTCAGATGAAGTCAGTAAACCAACGTTTTATAGTTGTTTTTTATGTAGCGGAGTCCTCCAAATACTTTTCAAGCCATGGTTTCGCAAGAGGGGTATTTTTTCACATCAAGAATCAGGGTAAAATAAAATCACGAAATGGTTTTTGATCCATTGTTTAGAAAAAGACAATAACTCACTAAGTAATGAACAGAATGTCATGAACTGTTGACAGCTGTTTTAATAACCTTGGTACTAACTGCAAGTGAGGTGACTGCAAACAAGCACCACTTACACGTGAGCCCGGGCCTTTGATGCCAACTGATACTAAATTCACAAAAGGAGAAAACCATGCTGTAGGAAAAATTAAGATGTCAGATGTTCAGTTAGACCTATTTTGATCGACTTCAGGATATAGTACTGAATATTGATTTAATTGTCATGCTCAGATAATCAAAAGGCCGTATATCTCTCTTCCTCCTTGGGTAGCTGGTTAGGAGTTGGATTTAAAACGGTAAAAAATAGGCAAATTTTTGCTCTAATCCCACTAAAGCACTGCTCGGGAACAATTTATTTCTTTTTCTCGGTTTTTTATTTAGGCTGATTCAATCCTCAATATACGCGTCAGATCAACCACTGATATAAAAAAAACACAGATAAATCGCATATGCAATTTTTTTTCAAGTGCTAATACTAATAAATTTTGCGAAAAGCAAAATGTGTGAGTTTATAAATAGTGTAGAAGGGCCTCTGAATCAAAAGTTGAAGTCATCGAAGAAATCGCCTGTTCTGTAAATTTTATTCAAAAATACTGAACCATAGAAATGGGTGCAATTGAAAATTGGACAAAAAAAACTTTCCTTAGAGATTAAAAAGTGGATTCTCCTATTGTGATATATATTCAACGAAAACATGTTTGATAAGTTTTACACATACTATGCAAAATTTCGAATCGAGTTCAATCTATAAGATTTCAATCAAAAGCTTACATTAGACAAATTCATCTCCTATCAATCATTGTGATTTGAGATACAAATGTGGAATATGAACAATAATTTTGATAAAAAGCTCTGAAACAATGGCAAAATGAATGAAACGTATGAAGGTTTACATATATTCCGCTTGAAAACATAAGACAGAAGACTGGTCAAAACATAAAGTTCATGAATTAGTTAGGTTAAGCAGTGTTTCTGAGCTTGTTCTTGGCCTATTAAACACAATTAAAACTTTTTCTGAATTTACCAATTGGTCCAACGCACTGATTTCCAGATCATTTTCATCATTTTCAATTATGAACTTCAATTTACAACTGTGCTCACTTGTAAAAGAGGATGGCCACGACCACGAATACTGGTTTAATTATTTTTTTTCAGTAAAGCTCTATTTCCTCTCTCTCATTTTCTTACATAACTAATTTACTTCCGCGAAATGCGAGTGTTGTGTTAGTATGTTTTCCAAAGTGATCCCAGAGTGATTCAAGACAATGAATATGTCAAATAATCAGAGCCGTATTCGGCCAGGAAATTATCGTATCGACTCGTGATGGATCTAAAAAAAATGAATTTGTTCTAACAAATGGACAATTTGTTGTAACAAATGGATTCCAAATTTCGTAAACAAATTTCTACACTGAAGCTGTTCCTGTATAGATCTCAGCACTTCAAGATTAATCCTACTCGAATCAAAGAATTGGCGTGGAACTGGGATTGTTTGTATTATTCGCATTTGTTATTAAACGAAAGCAAACATTCTTACGAAAAGAAACAATGTAGGAATAAAGAAATTAATATTGAGATGAGATTATGAATCGTTAAGAATGAGATTTCGTTTCTGCTTAGTAAATTTAAATTTATCGTACAGTCTTACATAGTTCAGACCGTGCAAAAAATTCAATAGCCCTTATTATTTGCAATCTTTTCCTACTGATTTTGTTTTTTCTAAAACACATTGAGACGCCTGGCGTATCAAAGTATTGAAAAAAATACGTTTTTGTGGGTGTGCATCTTTTGCGTTTCAAGAAGGGGTAAGCAATCATGAATTTCACACTTGGTATAACATACATTATATAGTAGCTCTTGACCTAAAACATCGTAGCAAAAATGTAGTTAAATTAACAATGTTGAGATCACAGATAAATTTTACATTCTTGGCACGATGGGCTATAACAATGGGTGATTTAACATATCTTACTCAATTCTGGAAGCCAAAATAGATTAAAAAATTTCAAATAGTCGTGATAAATTTTCAACAATCTTCGCCAAGGCCTATCAAACTTTGCCACTTTTCTTTCCAACTCACAATTTCTAATTAGACGGAACATTCACCCGTTATACATATGTGCTGTGTAAGTTAGATAAAGTTCCATAAGCGTCATTTCACTTGCCGCTCTTAACGCTACCCATGCAAGTATTTTTCTATGTGATATGTACATATGGATTTCTGCTGAAACTACTTGTGCGGCTCATTTAATGTATTGGTGTATAAAATTAAATATTTCTTCAGCCCTCCTAATTTCCGTGGGGTGGTATCCGAAATTCGAAGAACAACATGACGTTCCGCGTACGAGAGCATAAAGAAACCGGACACTGGGGTTGCCGTTGGGTGAAAGTGGTGAAAAGTGGTCATACGGGAGCGATAAGACAAGAAAAACTTTTCGCTCGTTTTTTTCTTTTTGTTCGTAATTTTTTTCCGTACGCACATCATCCCACTCTTATTTTCGAATGGCAGGCATCCAGTGCGCCAGCAGCCGTCCATCCATCTATCTATTCATCTATCGTGGCACAAGAAACGATGAGGCCCACTGGACATACGAACACGAAAAGCGTCTGAGCCAAATTAGAGCAGCCAAAAAAGTGTGCTTCTCACTTTTGCAAAAATAAGGAAGAAAGACGAAATAATAAAATAAAATAAAATGAGAAGATTTTCCTCCTCCTTCGAACGTACCGGACACACTGGGAAAAATTGTCATAGAAAACGGTGAAAATAGTAAGGCAACACCAAATCAAACTGTATCCCGTATTCTCAATTTGGAAATTTCCTGTAATTGAAATGTGAAATTTCCACTTGACGTTGATGTTTCATTTTCCACCAAACACACAATGCATCATTGTGCCAAAACCGGACATTGGACTGCCTCGTCTTATTGGTTTCTAACCACCCACCCACTTCCCGCTTATCGTACACTGTTTTAGAGGAGCCCGTTGTTTCTGAGCAACCGGGCTCCCGCATACATACATGGCTTGGTCCAGTACACAAACATTCATGCGTACAGGAACATTAAAAATCAAACAACTAGAAGAGGAGTGAGGAAATTGGCATTCGCAGCCCAGGCGGAAACATGTGAGCAGACGAAAAATCCTTACGTATGACTCACACGCACACTGAAAACTTTTTAACTTCTTCCTTAGCTAACCTCCCCACCCCCTCCTCATTCTACGGTCGCAGCATCTTTTATCATTATCACCAACCGTTCCACCAGTCACCCACACTGCTGCGCACCGTCTCGTCCTTCATCTCCTGGATAACTGAATAGCAGAGACCGGCCGATGTGCCCAAGTTTCGACCCGTTCTGTTGCCGATGGTTTCCTATTTTCCAGCTTCGGCTTTCGATCGTTTCAGTTTATTTCTTTTCGTCTCTCAAATATTTTTATGTATGTCTCATAACCACGACGGAGCCAACGAAATGTCCGGCCAGCTTGTTTTTACTTAATTAATTAGATTTCATCGATGGTCCCACCAATGGTATTGATGATTTTTCAATATGTGTCCTCCAATGGATGTTAGCTTTGTTTAGTTGCCAACTCATCGAAGCTGTCGTGGTATGACGACGTTTGTGTGGGTGGTTGGAGAACTACGGCCCTATTCGAGAAGGAAAAGCAGCAATGGGTTGTGTTTTCGGAACTGGTGCATACTTCTTCATAATGTAGAAGGTGATTTTTATATCTTTTGAGAATTAGAGAATTAAGAACATATGATTTACTTCGTTGAACGGATGTAATAAAAAAACTTATTTGAGTCTTTGTAATCAGAGAATCGATATTTATTCTCAAAATTTCTAACAGATTTCATAAAACATGTGTTGACTTTCTAATTATTTGTTGATTCTGGTAACTTATCCGTTCAACATTTTGTGTTTTTAAGAGCCTTCGACCTCTCATCAAATCCGATATTCTGTTGATTCTGATCATCTTTTCAATTTTACTTTCTATCAAACACAGTTTAATTCTGTCAATCATGGATGTTTCATACCACGGCCAAATTTCTTTGCTTTTTATTTGAGTTGCTACCGAAAACAATATGCAGAGGTAGATTACAATTTATATTTCAACTAGTTATTGAGCTATGGACGATATTATACTTGCTATGTGCTTTCTCAGATATGCATTATAATATCTTTGTTGTTCTCAATCACGATAATTGAAACAACTTACTTTTTTAAAGCTGCAATCCTTCGAGTAACATGGATGTTATGTCGGTCATATTTGGATGTTCTGTCGGTTTAGGCATCAATTAGGGTCTTATCGTGGATGCAACTTCGTGTCATCCACTAGATTTATTATAAAATGACGTCTTCGTACGGTTTATTTCCATTATTTTTTTTAGATATTTAATTGTAATCTATACTCGCTTTACTCAGAATTAAAACCTTCACAAATAAAAGTACTTTAAAGTAGTTAAAGGATTTGCAAATATGACCTTTTTATAATAAAAGTATTACAATTCTTATTACACATATTTTGTTACTAAGTTTTTTGTTAAAATAGGTAAAAATATATCAAACCACATACCCATCTCAATTTTTACCAATACCAACATTTTTCTGTGTAATAAATATAATAGTCGCTTAAATCATGTTTAATCAGTGTTCGAGTTCTGTAGTTAATTTATAGCGTGTTATTTTTTTCTGTATATTTTGGTTGTAGTAATAGGCACATCGGTTAAAATTAACTAAATTTAGGTCAAATGAAGATCGAGAAGGTAATCTGTTCAGCCTAACCAGTAAAGTCAAGGAAGCTAAAAAGTTAAGGATACCGAGAATCTCACTCAAGAGTATGGTTATTAGTCGATGAATAAAAACTCATCTGCTACATTTTAAATGATATTGTCGATTATCGTTGAATTTATGACATATTTCGTACATAGACTGAATAAAGAGGCTAGGTTGACATTACATTCCATTAATCTATATTCGTGGTCCTCTTTTTAGTGAATGAGAAACAGGTTAAAAATCTAAACGTTTTTCTTTAGCATTTTTTTTTATGGGTCTTACTGAACAATGGTTCAGAGGTAGGATAGGTTCTCTAACTTGCAGGTTTTTGTACAGGCATTTATCAAAATCTTTAAAATTTTATTTTTTGACTTCCTTCATGGATTTGTCTAGAAAACTATTATTCAATCATGAAACCTGTGGATGAGATAATTCTCCATTTATTAGTGAGGTTTTTTTTAAATCTCTTGACGTCAATAGACTTCATCGCTTTTTAATCTATAATAAACTTTTTTTTTAATAATTTTTAGGATAGTTGAGAATAACCATAGAAAATATAAATCAACTTCGAGAAGCTTGGGTAGCAAATCAAATTCAAATGAAACTGTGTTTTCAACTGCAACGAGTGCCAAACCATTGCGGTGGTATAATGTTTCACGCGAAACCATACATATTTCAACCACCAGGGCCAGTTAATCCTCTAACTATCCCTGCGAATTATCCGTGAATCAACGCGTCTACATACTCGACCGAGCAGGAAAGGAAGAGCGAGCAAGTGCGAGCGAGTGCAAAAAGAAAAATTCGAGCACATAAATAAAAATGAAAATATAAAGTGGTATGCTGCTGTACGTTATTGAAAATCAATATTCCTTCATTCCTCGCGGGGGTTCGGGGTATGTTCAGTAATTTTCCCGCTTTCTGGTCCGACGAATTTTTACAAGCTACCTCTCAGCTCCGTATCGGCCCGATTGCTAGCTTTTTTTCGTTCTTTGCTTGCTTCCTTCCTTCTCGCCACCACCGCCATTCGATCGGGTCCAACCCACCCGCCACCCACCAATTGCTGGGCTGCTCTTCTCCACCATCTCGAATCGCACCAAGAACAGATCATGTTATGCGTGATGGCAAGTGGTTGGAATGGGGTATTTTGTGTTGTGCAAAGAGTAATCGCCGAGTGAGCAAGAGAGGGAGAGTGAGCATTGTGCCTTCGCCGACCAACGCCGAATATTGATGGGTGCCGAAAATTATGAGGACACAGCGGGTAAATCTGGATCAGGGGGCTGCGGAGGAGTGAGTACTGGAGACGATGTCTGAGCGGGAGGCAAGTGGAAAAGTAAAATGAAATAAAAATGCCCCCACCAACACAAGTGCACAACACTTGGCCGGATTTGAGATCTGGTGAAGTGAGAGAAAACTTTGTGCGAAGGATAACGGAGACCCATATATAATATATTTAGAAAAATTTGGAGATTTTTTCCCTGCTGCCCCGTATCTTCAATATTCCTCCTTTGAGCTATACATAAGCCGTGTTCGTGGTTACCTTTGCCGGTGGATCCTTGAGGAAAGAGAGAGTTGTTCTGAAAAAAAAGTACTCTCGCCGTTGGTCTGCTTCTTGCATTTGGGATGTGGTCGTTTGTCATTATTTTCTTAATTTTTTGCCTCTCTTGGGTTTTCGGCAAACATTTAGTTTCTGAGAATGCTGTTGGCTTTGATTACATATTCCAGAAAGCGGCATCTATCGACGGAAGATAGGAAGGCACTGGAATTGGTTAGTGTTTCGAACCTAAAGGCCGAAGAGAATTTGAGAGCATTGGGAAATTTACAAGAAATTTCTGAACTGCAACAGTCAGTGCGTAAAAAGCGTTAGAGGATAATGATTGCTCACAGTTTGTGTGCACAAAACGGAGAGGGTGGAAAATGTGTATCTGTCAGTTCTTAGAGAATCAGGTGTTTCTCGTAGAAATTAGATATCTGGCGTGGGGGCGACCACGGCGAAGTGGTTAACATCCTCACCTCCACCATCCACGCCAAAGTCACCAAAGCTAAAAATTTACTCACGGCCAAGTCACAAAATTACCCAAAAGGTAATTGAGTGACTACGACGGGAGATGAACCCGCCCGAGACTGAATATCTCGATAATAAAATATTGAAGGAATAAAATTTATGTAGTTAATGGGAAATTATGCTAATTAAAAAACTTAAAATTTATGAAAAATAAATTTCGCTATCATATCGAAAACTGATCTACTGAATCTACGAGCTTTTTTTATAGGGCGAATGTGACAATGAGAGATTCTCTTCTCTCTGGTCCTCTTTCATTATTTTCAGAGCTATTATAAAACTTTCGAAGGATTCTTTAATTATAGAACAAAAATACTCGCTAACACATTGTGGTAGATTTAATAGTTCAATTTAACCAAAAGTAATATAGAACTACTAAATCTACCAAAAGGTAATATAGAACTACTAAATTATTACATATTATGCAAATAATATAACGAATAACGTAAAGGCGATTTGGTTATGAATGAAAGTGAAAGTAAACAAAGAGAGTTCCTTAATTTTAGATTCACCCTAATGAAAAAGGTCTCCAAAACTGTAAAATGCACGGAATATTTGTGGAATTATCTAACCACAAATAAAAAAAGAAATGGGAAAACAAGGCATTTCCCGGAGTTCTGGAACGGGTTTGGTCAGCTTTCCACCAACGAAAAAGGTACGTTTAGTAATTATTGTACTGTTGTTTAAAAATTGAGACGACCAATGCAAAAAATGTTTGATTTTCTTACTAAATACGTGACGATGAGGTGGGAGGGTGCATTTTTGAAAATGGGCATTTTCATCGCGCCGTATTACTTAATGGATGTGTTCAAATAAGGTCTCACTAAACGTGCAGATTTGTGAATGTCTCTGCTTACGGGTCCACCCCTCCGTTTTTGGCCTTTCATACAGCGATATTGTGAATTCAGATCGGTGGCTCAATTTGATCTTGCTATTAAGTGGAGCTGCATCCAAGCCAAGGGCATGAAGGGTTGGTGGCTACCATACATACATACATACATACATACATACATGTACGACTTTTAATTGTTTTTTGTCTTGGAACAATTAATCTTTGAAGATCTTCATAATTAAAATCAAGTATTTGTTTGATACGTAATATGTTTTGAAAAATATTATTTTATTTTCAAGGTTTAGTTTTTTTCTTGAAACTACATTAAAACATATATAAAAGGCAGCCATAAAAATCTGTGTATCAATCAAGAAGTTATGAACTTAAGAAAAAAAACACGTTTTACTAGTCTAACGATGGAAAAGGACCAGTCTTATGATGAAATAATAAAGGCAGGTGTAATACTTTTCAATATAAAACATTCCTACAAAATTTTATGGAATTCTAAGCGATCGTATAGCTTTTTTCTATGGAATTGCTGGGTTCGACAGACAATTCGTTAAAAACCTTCCTTAGTTTATCATCTAATATTCTACTTAGTTTAATGATTACAATTTTAAAATATTGAAAATACATTTTAATAATAATGTGTGCATTAAGAAAACTACTATTTTCGAATGGGCGGTAAAAAAAACGGAACAAGATATTTTAACCAACCAAATTGCATTTCATTCGAGTAATGGGCTGATCTAGATCCGGCCAAAACACCACGTCATCATGCTTGTGGTACTTTTTAATGAAGGCGGCAGCTTATGGGAGGCACTAACCACATGAAAAACCGGAACATTTAGTCGCTTATTTTTAATGCACACTTTATGAGAAAACATGCAAAAATGTCCCATTTCTTTCTTACTGTGGCATGAACATACTTTTTTGCGGTCTTCGGCAAAAACAAATTCTATAACATTTCGTATCAATCTATTGAATAAGAAATATTACAGCATAATTATTGATACCCACTTTAAATAATTGAATGTCACTATTAATATCGAGGGAAAAAAATAGCAAAAAAATGCCTTAAAACAAGCCATGAAAGATAATTGTCCCATAGTTTGAACCCTAAACAATCTACAATTTAAGGAAATTTGACCTTTTGAAATATTTCTCAGGCCTAGTTGAGAACAATAATTCCCATATTTAACGCGACTCCGCAAAAATCACGAGTTCAAATCTCACCCCCGGACAAGTTACAAAAATACCCAAAAAGGTATTTGCCTGACTACGTCGGGAGGTGAACCACCCGAGGCATCAAGAAATAAAAATCAAAACAAATCCCAGGGCTGTCGTCATAGAAAAGATTTCTTGTAGCAGCATGATCGTTAAGCATTTGGATGGTGTGCTCCAGGGTTTTTTTTTCTGACAAAGTGCAATTTTGCGTAGGGCGATCATTATGGAATGCAAGAAATTTCCATGTATATGGAGCTGAGTTTCTAATGTATTATATATCGACCTTTAGGCATGATTCAACTTAACGATGATTTAATTATTGTTATTCTTTTGGTCATTTTTCTGAAATATGTTTTGAACTGGGATTTTATCATGAGAGGCATGGATATTGACCAATCAATAAAATAAATGCTTGTTCACAGACGTAAAATGTCTGTAAAGCCTTTGAAAGTGAACTTTTTTTTTTTATCAAGTATGTAAGGCTTAAGCCCACTGGAATTTTGTGGCCTACCAAATGATGTCTAGTAGAGTAAATAGAAATATACAAATATGTTTAGAATTAGAGGTGGTGAAAATGGCTTGCCTTCCTCATTCCGTAAAAATGCTATTACACACTCCTAAAAATTCATGTAAATTTCGATGATCGACACATGCTAGCTGACCGCATAAAAATGAGTCAAAGAGGCGACAAAATTATTTCAATCGAACACACCATGCTTTTTTGTGTTCGCGGACACTTAATTTACATGAAATCTTTGTTTGTGAAAAATTGGTTCTCGAGTAAATCTTGCTCCACTAGGCCCAACCACCTAGTTCGCTGCTCTCTCCAGCATCTTGTACCGGTGGGTTTCGAGGCAAACACCGTTTTTTCGAGGTTATTGTCTGGCATCCTTACCACGACCATTTTACCTTTCCAGCTTTAGTGACTTGCTGGATACTGGGTTTGCTTTAGAGTTTCGCCATTTCGTGATCAATTCTTCTCCTCTATACGCCGTTTTCACATATACCGCCAAAGGTGCCAAACACACGTCATTTGAAAACTCCAAGTGCTTGTAAGTCCTCCTCGAGTATTTTCCACGTTTCGTGCCCGTAGAGAACTACCGGTATTATCAGCGTCTTGTACATGGTACACTTTGTGCGGTGATGAAATTTACCAGATCTTAGGGTCTTGTAAAGTTCATAGTGAGCACGACTTCTGGCTATTATGCATCTCAGAATTTCTCTGCTGCAGTTGTTATCCAACGCACACAAACTCATCTACCACCTCGAGTTCATCTCGGTCGATAATCACACTTCTGCCTGTGCGAGCTCTATCGCATTCGGTTCCTTCTTCCAGCAGATACTTAGTCGTCGACGTATTTACCCATAATCCAATCTCTTCTGCTCTACGTTTCAGCCTGGTTTTACTGCTCAGTAACCGCCTGGAACAGTCTTCCGACCATGTCCACGTCGTCAGTGAAGCAAATAAATTGACTGGATTAATTGAAAATCTTGCTCCGCATGTTAAAGCCCGCCCGTTTCATAACACCCTCTAGCACAATGTTGGACAGGATGCAGGAAACACCATCGCCTTGTCGAAGTCCTTTGCGTGTTTCAAACGAGTCCGATAACGCACCCGATATCTGCACACAGCACTGTACACCATCCATAATTGCCTTGATCAGTCTAGTCAGTTTCCCGGCAAAACCATTCTCGTCCATAATCTTCCATAGCTCTTCGCGTTCAATAGCATCGTATACGGCCTTGAAATCGATCACTAGGTGGTGCTTAGGAACTTGATAATCGCGACATTTTTGGAGGATCTGCCACAAAGTAAAGATTAGGTCTGTTGTCGATCGCCCGTCCACAAAACCGGCTTGATAACTAATGTATTGGAATTTTGTACTAACTTCAACTCTTAAAATCAATAAAACATTGTTGTTTGAATAAAGCTACAATTACGTTTTCAATTTCCCAAAACTAAAAAAAAATCTCCAGAACTTTTTTACTCATAATTGTAAATATCCTGTTTTTTTTTATCTGTTTTTAAAATTCGGATGTGCATTTGAAACTATTTCAGCAGATTTATGAATAAACTATTTTTATTTATTTATAAGTCTTCCATTACGTGAAGATCTTTTGGATTCTCTCGATGAATCTACTTTCCTACATCAATCAAACTTTTATTGCACCCAGTACTTTTGAAACTTCTCGATATGTGCACTTATAGGGAAACTGCCCCCATATTAATCTCATTGTTCCTATATTCATCCTACGATGAATCAAACAATTGGGCAGTTGAAGGATCTATTTCGTTTTCTCATAATGTTTGCTTACGTTAAATAACTACAACAAACATTACTAACTAATCCTGTCACGTGTATATCGTTTTATTTCAAGTAGGATGAATTGCAAAGTGATGAGATTAATATAGGTACATCTTCCCTAGGTTGTGCCACAAAGTTTAAGCTTTCTTCAAATTATCAGTTCTGTTTTGGGTTTGTTGGTATAATCGGTAAAATAAGGCCAAATGCTTTTTTTTTGTTCAATGGATACATTATGACTGGCAATGAGGAATCATTGGATGAATTTTGCAGCAATTTTTTTTCGATTTTTCTAAAATATAAATTAATGTACAGGTGAATGTCACATTCACATTATTCTGCGAAAGAACAGGTGAGTATGTTCGATGGGCCCAATCATAAATCCGTAGACCCACATCAGAGCCATATCCCTTCTTTATTGAATAGATTCAAGTATCTTACTTCTTCAACATTTTCCTTGAGTACTGAATCATTCATAGAATATAGCACCTCACTTTCGGTACCCAGGCACGCGTCATATATTTTTTTCTATTTGTATCGCTCACCTGAAGCAGCTTCCGCTTTATATTACGCTACCTCGTACCTTTTTACTGTAGAAAGTCAACATAATATTGACAATCGCGGAAAAAAAAGCAAGGGGAACAAATCGTAATTACATCTTTTCGGTTGAACCCTAAAAAATAGGGTTACGACGTATTTCAAAACACACGTGAACCATTTGCTCTGCTGTTTTAAAAATGGGGGTTGACAAAGCACAGATTTCACACCCTTGTTCATTTCACAGCTTTGGCCCATTATTGTGATTGTGCGATTCGGTTCAATTTGAAAATTAGGTATCCTATCGGATCGCTGGTGGCAACACAGAAGTAGACGGCCAAGCTGTTTAACCCGGACCTGCACAACATTTACTAAGTTGCCTTAGTCGTCTTCAACTAGGGCTGCGAGAGCATGCTGATTTTATCCTTTATTCAAATTGACTTTTACGACCATGCTGGGCTTGAAAGCAGTCGCTCGGAGACTCCGTCGAGGGGGTGAGTGAAAAACTGGAGAAAGCGCGATGCTATTAAAAAGAAGCGTTTTGACTTTCAGTCTCTTCGTAGTGTGTAGGCTCCCCCAGAAGAGGGACCACATCATGACACACGTATGTGTGTATGCGTGTGATGGCTTTTAGATTCGGCTGGGCGTCCTTTTCGTGCCATCGTGGGGAAAGCGCTAAACAATGTAGCGTAACTGTTTGTGATTTTGGGGAAGATGCGATGCGGAAGCAACAGTGCCCAAGCCAAGCTGTGGCAAAACTGTGCTCTCTGGCATCATCGATCGTAAAAATCGAATAAAAACGACAGACTGCAATAAAATGATTTATACGCACCCAAACATTAGCCGTTAGTCAGCTGAGAGCAACAAATCTCGACCTGGTTTTGGTGTCCGATTGGAAAGCTTAAAATCATGTCGATGCAAAAGATAAAAAGAGAAAAAAAAAACGAAAGTAAACTAGCAATTTTCGGATTACACACATTTTTTCCAAAAATAATTCCAAATTGCCAGTGTGAATGTAAAAGGATTAATTCACATCAGCAGGGTAAATAGAACTTCTTCACCCGGCTCGGAGGATAGCAAAATGTCGCTTTTCGTTTTTAAAATTAGGGTGCCGAAATGCTTACCCTCAATTTGGTACCATGTGACAGAAATTTTTGAAAAACAGTGTTCCTTGCGGTACGTCAAAGTGGTGGTATTTGTGAAAGTTCAGTGGTACGAAAATTCCACTGTTAGTCTTGTTGTGATATTTAATCGTTGAAGGTGTAAAATGTTCAAACATGCATTGTTGCACCATGCATGCATTTTCAGCAGTATTAAGGTAGCTCATCACGACATCACGAGGCAGCATCAGTCACATGCAAATTAAAACCTCGGTACAAAAACAAAACAAAAAAACATTGAAAATAATATTTAGCATTCGACCAAATAAATATTAACTTCACTTGCAGAGCTCAAGTTGATCTTATTAAGCTCACATCTAAAATCAGTTAAATTTTTCCCTTGTGCGCATCCTGAATGAATATTTCGAGTGAGTTTAGTTCGACGTAATAGAAATGGGGCATCTAAACACTCTGATAGGATTGAGAAGCTCGAAGATAATTTAAGATAATATAATTCTCAACTAATCCTCACTCGCAGCTGCCGTCAACGCTGCGCACCGGCTCCTGCGAAACGAAAATTTTAAAAGAATCCGCATATCTCGAGGGGAACCCGTACGACTCATTCATCGTTCAGTGGAATTACTATGTTTTGAAAATTCAAACCGAACTCAAATCATCTAACGGCGCACATGTCCTTTGCCGTTCGCTGTTATACTGCTGCTGTTGCTGATGTTGGCTAATCAAACAAATTCTCCCCCTTTGGTTGGATTTTGGGAATTTTCAAACTTTTTCTGCGTGACTGAAGAAAGCTAGCACACACCAAACGTGCGGTGTGAAAGATAAATATTAATTTTACGATATATACATGTCAAAAATGCTGAATGGTTTTGAACCCCTTTCTGTTGATACGGTTGGAAGCGCTGATATTTTATTTTCCTTCTTTTTTTTTGAAAAAAGAGTTACATTTTTCAAAAATAAAACGCATGGAAACCCCTTTATTGATTGGTTTTCGAAAAGGTGTTGCGATTGTGCCTGGGTGCGACAATGCGAACATCTGTCGTTTTTTTTTTCCAAAATTTTCAATCCGATTTACTTCGCAAAATCCGAAAATAATTGATGTACGTCGAATGCGTGTCAAAGAAGGGTTAATTTCGGGTACAGGGGTCGAACGTTGATGGTTGCTGAACGCACGTGCCGAAGGAGCATGGCTTAGTCATCATGTCGTCGGTTTCAAATTCAAACACGCCAAACTTTGCGCAGTTGTCGCAGAAATTTGATTCGATGTAGACCCTCAAAATACGGCATTTTGTGTATGTTAATGATCCTATCCAGATAATAATATTTATCAAAAATAGAAAGGAGAAATTTCTTGTATAGCACCGTTAAAACGCGGTCGGTGCCGCTAACACAGCCTATTTACATTTATCACTCATTAAAGGTGGGCTAATGACTCTGTCAAATTGTGCTTTATTATAAATTTTCGTGCCACTTTTCGGAGCGGTGGTTCGGGCGGTTCGGGTGCCGCGTTACTCCGAACCGTTGGCTTGGGTTGCCTAGGAGCAAAATGTTGAACTTTGGATAATTGCTCTTGCCTTCCACTGGCAGCGTCGCACGCGTAAGAAACACCATCGGGTGGCACGCGGAAGTGTTTTCCTAGCTATGAAAATAATATGCTATAAGGAGTAGAACGCTGCAAATAAAACATAAACTAAAACAGCAGTAATGAACTAGTGGTATGCAATACATAATGAATGCCGCAATCATAACGTAACCTGTTAAACACTTACTGAAATGAATTACCTTTGAATATCGAACCCAGCAGGTGATCTGTAGTAGGAAAAATCGTGTTCTTACTCCAGTTTCACGTTTATGCGTAAAGCATTTCTAATGTTTATATTATAGGTATAGAATCGTGAACTTCCGGTGAAATTTTATTGCTATGTTGATTATTATTTCATAGAAGCAAAGTTATAAAAAAATTACTATATTGAACATCAAAAAACCATTATATAAATACTGGGTTGTTCAAAGATTGATTGAGATTGTCGTCCAACAATTTTCTGTTCGAAATTGCCAATTGTCGCTGTTGGTGCTTAGTGCCTAGTGTTATTTTAGAAGCGCCCGCACACATAACAGGAACCACATTATTATAAAACTTTGATGAACTACAATTTGGCCTTCGTAGGCTTTTAGATAAAGTTCTAACCTGTCAAAAAAACATCGGTTCAAAATTTTCTATCGTTAAAAATTCGAACAATCATGATTTAAGTTTTTTTTACCAATTTTTTTAGAACTCGTGTCTTGCTCAGGCGAGCAAAGACCTTCAAATTGACTCTGGTGACTCTTGACTTCAAAAATCTTCAAAACGGTATAAAAAGGACTTGTAGAAGATAAAATTTACAAGGAATTCTTCGAAAAAGCTATCATTCTATTTCAAACGTATTCTGCTCCAGGGTGAAGTTTCATAAGATGGACTTTCGAATAAATTTGGCTGTAAGAAATAAGTTTTCAAATTTTATTTCGAAAGAATTTAAAATCAAAGTATTCATTTTAACAACTTTAGTTAAATTCAAAAAATTACGTCTTATGGGATTCAGGCTGGCCACTTCAATACAGGGATATCGCGGTGCTTCAAAAATTTCTTGGTTTATTTGGACGCATGACAGACACTGTTGTTTCGGTGGAATATCATGTTCTTATTCATAAAATTTTCGGAAAATAGGATGAGAACTTCTTCCAACTACTGGCAATACATTACAGAGTTCATCCACGTCGGAATGAAGAAAATAGGCGTTTTTTTCAGTCAAGCTAATACCGGCTCAGATCATTACCATTCCTCCACCAAAGGTTCGTTTCTCCTTTCTTGGTGTCTCTTGCCAACGACTACTGAAACCATCTAGTCCATCAACGTTGAACTTCTTCTCATCACTGAAAACCACGTTTTCGGCGTCACAAAACCGGTATTTCTCGGCGAAGGCAAAACGGGCTTTCTTGTGACGAGGTAACAGCCGTGCTACAGGGGTCGTTGATTCGATCGAAGCATTGGGAGCCTCATTTAAAACTTGACGAATCCGACGGGCAGATATCTACAGATTTATTTCCTCCCTAATTTTTGCCGATGACAGCTTCTCGTAGATCGCCATCCGTTTTATTCTCGTTTTGATGCGCGGTGTCGGGGTGGATGGACGTCCATATCGCTGCTTCGTGGCATACTTTTCGCCCATCCGATGGTAAATAATTGGACGACATCCTTGCTCCTACCAAATCTGATACCTATTTCACGTAATCTCAACCCTTGTTGTCGAAGCTACCTACTCTTCCCTCATCAAAGTTGGTCAGTGGGCTGTTTTTCGGCATTTTCTCTTTAAATAGCGCAAATAATACAAGTTAAATTATAACATTATTACTTTACTATTTCAACCTAACGGCCCTTTCCAATTTACCCCAAAAAAAAATACCTCTGGCAAGGCAAAACAAGATGATGCAGATTACCGTCTTCAAACTTATTGCCAGGCAAGGAAACTGAAGAATGTGATTATTAACAAACAAAGATTAATACCTGGTGAATCAACACATAACGAATATGTATCTCATTAATACACTCACATCTACACAAACATGCCTGAGTAAGCTTACACGGTAAACGTAAAATCAGTGAAACATATGTTGTCTTTATTCCTTTTTCCACTAATGTAATAGATTGGTGTACTTCCTAGCCATCAGTTTTACTCAATTTTGAGCCGCCTAACGGCAGTTAGCCGGAACTTTGGCCATAGGTGAAAAAAAGAAGCTTGTAGGTATATTCTTCAGGTGGCCTTTTTGATCAAATTATCCGTCGTTTTGGCCACGAAATTATTTGAATATACTCTCCTCTTCAAATAGGCCAGGCACTTTCGATTGGGTGGAGGCGTGGGGGCAGGGGGGGGGTTGGTATGCTGTGCCGGGATAGATCCCTTTGACCACAATCCTCAGCCGTTGTTTCTGGGTTTTCGCTTTGTTATCCGACACGGCTGGCTTGGACTGACGCTTCCACATGTGGATATTCATTTTGGCCAAATTCTTCGTGACCGTTTGGGGGAGATCCCGGCCCAACGAACGGCAAGAAGTGGCCAGCTTGCCTTCCGTCTTCCATTTGAGCTTCTCAAAACATTTAGTCGCATTTTTAATGCACACATTACAATGGTGGTTTTCGTGATGACCAATCAACAGCGGGTCAGGTGTTTACCTTGCAAATGATCTTACATAAATTCCGGAAGTATAACTTGCAGACTCACAATCTGTTTATTGATTTAAAGGCAGCGTACGATTCAGTGAAAAGAAATTAGCTGTATCAAATAATGAACATGATTTTCCCGCGAAACAGATTTAGGCTGATACGTGCAACGCTGGATGGCTCGAAATCAAATGTTCGAATTGCAAACGGGGTGTTAACCTCGTTTATGGCATTGATGGGTTGAAGCAAGGAGATACACTTGCAAATTTACTGTTCGAAATTTCTCTCGGGGGTGCGCTTAGGAGATAAGGCGTGCAAAGAATCGGCACTAACGGCACACGGTCGCATATGTTTCTTGGCTGACCAAAATTGGTCTCATTGGAATCGATCGCAACGCACTGGAGGAGGCCTTCGTGCCTCTGAAGAGGGAGACAGTGAGGATAGGCTTGACCATCAGTTCTACAAAACGAAGTACATGGTTGATGGTATAGATAGAGGGAGGCCTAGCGGTGTTGGTGCTGTGGGAGTGTTTGATGGGGATGTTTAAGAAGTTGTTGAAGAATATGTTTACCTTGGAACGCTTGTAACATATGACGTTTCCCGTGAAGTTAAAAGACCTGTTGCGGCTGCGAATAGGGCCATTTACGGACTATGTAATCAGCTTAGGTCCCGCAACTTGCAAACGGAAACCAAATTCGCGCTGAATAAAACTCTGATTCTTCCGGTGGCTCTTTACGGGCTCGAAGCGTGGACGTTAAAAGAGGTAGACCGGAAAGCCGTTGGGGTTTTTGAGCGGAAAGTGCTGCGAACTATACTCAGCGAGAAATTAGACAATGGTGTGTGGCAAACACGCATAAATCACGCTTTATATCAAGTGTATAAATGAGCGAATATTATTAAGCATTTAAAATACGGCAGACTTCAGTGGGCTGGTCACTTAGTGCGAATGTCGGAAGAAAGACTTGCGAAAAAAAAAATGTTAGCAGGTAACCAGGTAGAGGACAGCGACTTCGTGGAAGGCCACGAATACGCTGGTTACATGCAGTAAAGGAGGACCTGGCAACCCTAAACATTCTGGGCAACTTTAGAAGTATAGCCCAAGACCGACGATGATGGAGCCCAAAATACGCTTGGCTTTGGCGTGAAGCTATGCTGTAGCCAACCAGTAGTAGGGTATTAGATTTAGGTCTTACCTGTCAGGAAACAAAACATCGGTTCCAAATCTTATAACAGGTAAGATTTGTAAAAATCGTGTATTTCTCAGGCGAGCAATGACCTTCAACTTGAATCTAATTCCTCTTGACTTCAAAATTCGTCAAAATTATTTTAAAAGGACTTGTAGAGGATTAAAATTCCTAGAAATCCGGTCAACATAACATCATTCTTTATCAAACTTATACGGCTCCAAAAGTACATAAAGTTTGTGAACTATAGTTGTCCATTTTTCTACATCTTGGTTGGGAGATTTCTAGACCGATCTGTTTACAATGAAACTTCTGCTTTACATGCTGTTAGGGTGATGAAAATCAGTATGAATATTGCTTACAATGTATGAGACATGTGTTCAAAGTACGAAAACTGTGTTTACCAATCGAGCATAAGCGAATCTACGAAAAAATTTTTTTAGTGTAACAACTACGCCGATTAGTATTTGTACGACAGTACTATAAAAAGCATGTGTAACTATCACATCATAGTGAAGCACTAATGACGCTTAGTATCCAAAATGAAAACTATTTGTTTTTGACTACATGATTGCGTGAACGGTTTTCATACCACATCTACACTACAATCTATACTACGTAATGTATAGTATCTTGATATCAAATGTTTTACATATTTTTTACAATAAAACCTAGAGATATGAGTTTTGATAACAATAAAGGCTTTATCACGTAATATAGATTGTAGTGTGGGTGGGGTATAAAACTACACTAAACACTAGCGCTTGCAATAGTGTTCGATTGCCATAGATTTAACAAAAAATGTTCGACACTAACGCAAAATTAGTCATAACTGGTAAATTTATAGAGTTCCAACGCAATCTGAATATTATGGAGAGATAGTTAGGAAGCGCTCGAATTCCCCGAGTATCTTTATAAATTTGCCTCTAATGACCAATTCAGAGCTAGTGTTGAACGAATTTCTGGTCAAAACTTTCCTTGGCTGCTAGCTGCATTCAGGATCTAGTGTAATTTTGAAAATATCCGCTCCATCATGTTGTTTAAAAGGATTTAGGTATAACTTAGAAACTTAAGGACACTTCAGGACGCCGGGTTGTTTAAAGGGGCACATTCTCTGCGAAAAGGGTTTGTCAATTGGAAACTGGTTGGTTGGGTTTATGTACAGAGAGACAGAGGCACAGTAGTAAAAAAAAGCTAAAAACATTCTAAATGGAACTATCTTAGGAAAGTTAACGTAACCGAAATTATTCATATGTTCTTCGTACATCTTACTGATTCTATTGATCACCTGACATCGTAATATTGGATTGAGTAGGCCACACCACAATCTATAATTTTTCAAACAATTGTTCAAAGCCTACATCTGTAAATGCACAAATGTCTACGTTTCGTCCTAG
The DNA here is from genome assembly GCA_024533555.2 of Aedes koreicus. Taxonomy (NCBI): domain Eukaryota; kingdom Metazoa; phylum Arthropoda; class Insecta; order Diptera; family Culicidae; genus Aedes; species Aedes koreicus. The sequence continues at coordinate 214,188 of JAHHFK020004828.1, forward strand.
AAGATCCATACAGCATAGTTTTAAAGTTATACCTCACCTCATGTTGAACTCCTGGACTCGAATCACGTTTACAAATTCTACAATTAGTATTATTTATATTGTCTTCAACATAGTCACTTTATCACTCCATCCCCAAGGGAGAGATTAAACTCGTAACATGGATGTCTATCAATTCATTCCAATCAATCAGTATTGTTTCATTACATTCCATCCTAGTTGTTTGCCAAGAGACTGCAAAGGCAAAAGTAAACTAGACAAAAACCAACTCTAGACATAAGATGAGCGAAAAATCAAAAAATCTTGTTATTGAAAGTGTGTAGATTTAGGTTTCGGTTAGTGTTTAGCTTCTTGGTTTCCCGTAAAACTGGACTGTTCTGTTTCGATTCACGACTTCATTAACATAAAATTTAAACTTCAATCAAAATTAATTGTAAACATTTGTGTTATAAAAAATATGTCAGCAGGAAACGTAGCGTAATATGTGGTGATTATTTGTCATTGTTTGTGATTGATTTTCCTTTGTCTAGTCATAGTTAGTTCTTATTAACTTTAAGTAACGGTGTAGATGGAAAACTATATCGGAGGCACAAAATCAAAATTAGCATTTAGAGAAAGAAACAAAAAAATAAAAACTAAAATATTTTAGGTGTATTGGATTTTAAATACATTTGTAAGGCAAATGAGACAAAACACAATAGAAAAGAAAACACATTAAATATTCCAAGAAACCCAAAAGAAAAAAAACATAGTAAGCCGCATGCGAAGAAATCATCTTGACATTGCTATGTATACCTATAAACATGGTTTCGTGTTTTATTATTTTCCGTTGCAAATGCTCTCAACTTTCACCAGGAAGGTATTAACGGGTTTGCGATGAAAGAACGAGGAGGTTTTCCCTGGGTGATTTTGTAATCGAACGAACAATGAAAAGCACGTCGGCATCCGCATCAAGCCAAAGGTGAGAAAGGCCATGACCCGCACCTAAACACTGACTGCTGCTAGCCGCTGGCCTGGAATGCAAAGCAGGACATCGTTTCCTTAATTTTATTCGGCACTTTGCCTATTTTTATTCGAAAGTTGAATCGACTTAAACTTATTCATACAGTTGAATTATTGTAATAGGATTTTATTAAATTATTTATACTCTTAATAGATGAGTTCCGTGTTTTGTAAGGAACAGTTCCCTCGGCAGTGTGTGTGAGACTTTTATTATTCAAATACACGATTTGTTATAGTGAGGGAGGAAATATATACAGAGAGGTCCTTGCTGGTCGGAACTAAATTATTATTATAAAAGCAACCTTGGGAAAATGCAGCCTGGACATTAAGAAATTAACATTTGAAGTATTGTTTGTATTCTCATTATAGGCAGCGATTCTGTAAGATAGCATAACTATTTGCTTATTGACAGATGTGCCTTGCTGGGCTGGCTGGCTTTACTTATTCCACCTTCACAAATTTTCTTGTCGATGTTTTGCGATGTCGATATCAACGAAACATTCAATTTGTTCAGAGATTGTAAACGACGATGCAGATGCAAATATGTATAAGTAGAACCACTTATCAGCAACGATTAGCGTGAGCAGATAAGCGAAATTTGAAAGGTGTTTTTCGATACTACACCGACAATGACGATTATGAATTGGTAGGACGACCTCCTCCTCACCCGCTCATATCGAAACGGGCAGGATGTTCCTTCACTTGACTATATATTTCTGGCAGGTTGCCTCGCCTGGAATGAAAGTTGAGAATTTTTCCACCGGTCGAACGTACACCGATTTACCGTTTGCTTTATCGAAATGCGCGGGCGAGCAAAGTACATACAACAAATTTTGTTTTATGATTATTATTCTTATTTTTCTTTTTCTCGATATTTTATTTATGACGACAGACACAGAGTCTAAATTTATAAGAAAACTGCTCCGTGCAGAAGCTACCAACAACAGAGCTGATAGGAAAGTGAAAGGAAAAACAGATTTTTTTATTTTTTTTATGTTGCGTAACATGTAATAGCAATATGTGCAATGTCAGAAACAGATAAAAATGGTTGCCAATAAAAAAGCTAAACATTGTAGATAAAAAAGTACGAGGTGGTTTGAGGTGGTACAGAGCTAAGCCAGAGTAAAGAAAGAGACACTAAAACCAGCAAACAGCAAACTAGAAATGGAAACGATCAAACCTGAAGAATGGAAATTGGAAACGACGTCTCGAGCAGACGGAAACACAAGAAGAAATCGCGAGGGCGGAAAAGGGGTGAGAGGCAACCCGGGCCGAAAAAGGAAATTTATTAAATTCCTTAGCGGAGATTTTTTCGTATAAAAATCGAAACCCACCGTCCTTTGAGCTCGCAGACGTTTTGTCTTCCCAGTAAGGAGGTAAAGTTTAATAAATATAAAATTTATTCATCAAAATATCCAACAAAATACCTCTGATGCTCCGAATCAGTTAACGAACAGGAGTATGGAACGGAAGATAAGTAAAAAGCATGATGAATAAGAAGCTTGCTGCCAATCTACCTCAACGAGAAATGTTTTCAATAAACCTCGCAGTGAACCACAATTTATCAAATTTTATAAATAACATAGAGACAAAAACACACAATAACACAAAACATACACACACACACACCTACACATACACACACTATAGGTGGAATGTCAATAAAGAAAAAAAAACGCCTCAAATGAAACCGACAAAGCTGATAAAGGAAACGTAACTACCTCTGCAAATGTCATTTGAACGAACAGTTACCAAACGTATGTTACATATTTGTGTGATTATTTAGTTTAGTATCAGAAGAGAAAACAAAATAAAAACACTATCGGAAAGTTGACAGAAATCGGTGCTAACTACAAAACGCAACTTTTCCGATGTTTTTAAGTAATGCTTGAGTTTGAATCAATTTCCTATGCAACTAAACTATTGCAATTTTTTAACACCGAAAACTATTTGTGTTATGATTCAATCAAATTTAACGTTCATTTTTATCCATGTAACCAAACATCAAGATCGAAAGAAGGCGACTAAAGATGAAAGAAAATGGCAAAAGACAACATAACTTTACAGAAACAAATATTATATTTGAAATTATATTACTATGTATGTACTGTAATTTGTAACTAAATTAACTATAGAAAATATACTTACAAAATGTTTGGAAGAAAACGATAATATGTTTTATTTATATCACGCAATCCATTTTCCATATGTTTGCTTATACTTTTCTTTTCAGAATACGGAGTTGTAACAAGATACAATGGTGTTATAAATAGTATCATCAAGAAAAACGTCATCACGATAGTCTGTTATCTAGTTACAAAATCAGCACCAAATTTGAATTTGATCGAAATAAAAAAAAAACCGCTAAAATATCAAGAACCGCTTTGCCGTTACCGCTTTGCCGCATTTCTACCACAGAGAACAGACATCCAGCTCAATCAAAAATAATATGTAATGATGAGTGCGGACGTCACCGTTACGTGGCAGTCGCAGCCCTTCGCATTATTCATAAAATTGCGACTTATGTCGTTAGTGTCAAGCAATTTTCCGTTCGCAACTGCCATTCTTCTCTATCTAATTTCGGAAGCGCCCGCTCTATCCTGATGTCAAAAAGGGGCTTTAAGTTACAAACTCGCCGTTGGTGGCTCTTGAGTATCATTTGAATATTTATGCATGTTTTTGAGATATTTTGTTCCAGCCAATTCGTCTGTTCTCTTTGATTTCTACCCACAATGCATTTGCACAGCTGCGCGAAACCTGTTTTCATTTTTCAATTATGTTCCTTGTTATAAGTACGTGTACACTATGATCAAAAAGTACCGGGAATCTGCATTCATTTACCACTCTCTGCCTATCCGTTCATTTTTTTTTTCTTAAGTTGGTACATCTGGAACTGACATCTGTCAGAAACTTAAGTGTGATCGAAGAATTAGCGTTTTTTTCGGCAGCTGTTTAAATCAGCATGAATAATTTTGCTGACCAAAGAGTTTGTTTGAAATGTTGTGTTTGCAACGAAATTTCTAGTGCGTAATCATTAAAAAAATATTGCAGAAAGCCTTTGAGGAATCAGTTCTTTCGAAAACCAGAGCAAAATAATAGTATCACTAGTTCAAAAATGGTCGTTAAGTGGTCGAAGGCTTTCCTCGTTCCGGACGCCCTTCAACATCGAATGCCAATGAAAATGTGGCAATTCTTAAGAAAACGGCGCTTCAAAGTCGTCATGTGAGCCTTATACCCCGTTAGCACTACAACCTATATTACATGAAATAGAGTATCTTGATATCAGCATCTTTACATCTAGTTTTCACTGAAAATAATGAGCATGGCATTTGCTATCAAGATGCTCTAATACTCGTGCACGTAATATAGTAATATAGTACTCGTGATATGTAGCGCGAACGGGGTATTAGAGAGATGGCTAGTGATCTCAAAATCTCATATGGAACCGTTGAGGACATTGTTGTTGATATTTACGGCCAGCAACGCGTTACCGCACCGCTTGTTCCGAAAGAGCTGAGTTTCGTGCAAAAAGACCATCGAAAGAAGACATGATTGGCCCAAAAGGATCCAACCTTAATTTATATGGTCAGATATGGCCCCGTGTGACTTTTGCCTTTTCGCCAAACTCAAAATGCTTTATCTGGGAAAAAGATTTGAGTCCATTGAAGCTATAAAAAAAATGCGAAGAAGGAGCTGAAGGCCATTCCTCTAGGCTATGACAAATGCATGGATGACTGGTTCAACCGTTGGCATATGCAGCGGCTGGATAGTCAAGAAGAAAACGGATGTAGTTTTTGGCTCAGGAAGTACTAGCACATCGATCCCAAGCTTAATGATTCGCCCCTTATAACGTAACTCACACGAACACACCCTAAAATATATTGTCAAAATAATAAAGCCAATTTAAACAAAAACAAAGCTTCTAGTACCGACAAGCACAAGAATGTATTGTAAGGTGCAGAGTGCTAAGTGAACAAGGGACCAAGAGGTTCTACAACAGTGAACCAATTTCAAATCACTAGTTTCATATTGATCGCTTGGGAAATTGGCAAATGGGTGATATTTTGAAACAGACAAAATAAATTTGCAAAAAAAATTGAGAACGTTTTGTTTTATTTAAAGATTCCCGTTAATTTCTGATCATTCTGCAAGTGTACGTGAACGAAGTAGGCTGAATGTTTTGTTTTGCTCAGATCGCTTTGCAATAAATTCGTCCATATTTTCATAAAAATAATAACGACAAAAATTAAGCATCCGAGGAAATACATAATTTATAGAAATATATTTTTTGCAGACCTTTTCTAATTTTTCTTAATCTTTGTTCAGCTGTTTCTCTTGACTAGAAATGCCATATTGCACTAGTAGTTCATCATTTTGGATCGCCACTATTTTTCCATAATAGCCGGTGTGAAAACGGTAATAATGGTTAAACATTACGAGATCAAAAGTTTTTATTTGAAAAAAGAAATTCAATAGACAAAAATGATCACCAAAAATTTCGCGTAATATCGCAATTCCAGATCCAGCCAAATCGGAGTGTTACCTTCGTGGGACCGGAGAAAGGGCAGTATGCACTTCTGTGGGGCTTTCTTCTTAATATATTTGGCCGTTGGTGGTGCCAGTCGCTATGTACGGCTTGCTGAATTTGCCGCACCCACAGATAACAATAGTTACACCAAGTTATTCTTGGCAAGTTTGTCGACCTTCTTCTTCCGGAACTTGTCCGGAACATCCAGACAAGATTTGCCGACGAAAAACTCCAGGCCGGGGATCTGATTGGCACCCGCTTTAATGTACGTCTCATCGTCCATTACGATGCATTTCGGCTACAGCTTCCTTGCGCGAGATTTGGCCACCGTATCAGTATCTTTATCTTATTACTACTCTTTATCACACGGTACATCGAATGATCGATTCCCATCTGTTTCGCGATCCACCCGTGGGACTGGCCTGGATTTTCCACTACAGCGCCGATAATTTTTTGTCGAAGCACTTCTTGCTTGTAAGCCATCTGGATAACCACTTGACAGATTGTGACAAAATTTGCACATGTAAACATTACACTCTAAACTCAAAATTTCCTCAATTTTTACGAAAGCAATAAAAAATTATATACAAAACAAAGTGTTGCGTTTTTCCGAGTACAATCGTTATTAATAATTTGAGATTTATGACATTTTGTTTTAAACAAACGATTTAGATGACGTTTTGTAGTATATAAACTATACTAACTCTCCTAAAGTTTAAACTTAGTCCAAGTTGTGTGAGAGCACTCTGCATATAGTATTATTTTCCCTCGTTTAGTGCGATCATGTTGTCATTTCATAATGTCAGCATTCTATCAACTCTCGTTAAAAAAAGTGCTGGTTGTGTTCAGTGAGATATTTTTTCAGCCTTTCTGTGCATCTCAAGTTTTGCCCTCACTTGTTCCTGTTTCAAATCAGGGTTCTAAATCCCCCAACATCAACTGTCGATGCCAGCGCCAATTTATCGATAGTAAATTGGTTCTCTCTTTCTACGTGGTCGAACGCCATATACAATGGCATATTGATTCGTATAAGAGAGCTCCGGTTGGTTGACATCGGTTATTAAGATCAGCTCAATTAAAAATGCTCTATGCGAGGCTCTATGCCTACACTGAAAGTTAATTTCAGTTTATATTACGAAATCTAATGTTAAACTAACGAATCTGTTCGTTGTTTTCAGCAACGAAACTGATTTGTACCTTTTATGAAGATACATTCGTAATTAATGGCACACGCGCAATTGGCAAAAGCACGAAGCATTTGTTGACACAGAAACAACATTCGTGCATTGTACAAAAACAATACAAAGAGCTACGAATATTTTGTTACAAATTAAAAAGAAACGCCTCTCTGATGGTTGCCTGAATGACTGACTCGAAATTTAATTGACAAAAAAGCCACGGGGAGTTGTCCAGCGTCTTTTTTTAATTTTTCTGACATGGAATTCGTAGCTGTGTTTTTGGAAAGTGCTGATTCTGCATCCTTGGTTGATCTCGTTCCTCGTTCAGGTTCGTTCCTGGTCTGGTCTAGGAATTTTTCGTTTAAGAAAATTTCTAGACTCCCTGGGCATAGCGTATGATTGTACTTGCCACACATTCATACTAATGCAAAAATGGTACTTGGCATCGAAAGCTCTTAATTAATAACTGTGGAAGTGCATTTAGAACACTAAGTTGAGAGCAAGCAATAAGCGACTTGTGAAAACAATAAGCTTGAAATGCTTGTAGCATCATCATCATCAACCTTGTCGCACCATCCATCCGTGCGACATCTACAGCATCTGATCAAGGTGCTACATCTCCACCATACGATAAGGCATAATCAAATTATCTCCTGAAATCTCTCTGCTCAGAACACACCACACACTATTGTACCACATTCCATCCACACTGACAATAGAAACAATTGTACCCAGAAAAGAATTTTAATAAACCAGACTCTTCAGTATTAGCTTACAACTCAATCGGTGCACATAATTTTCTCCATTTGAGAAGCCCATGAAATTGATTGTACGCTAAAGTGGTGACCCCGACGTGATCAGCCACTTAATCGCTAATTTATTTTCGATTACTCGATTACGGCTACCGCGAATCGCGATATCGAAGAAGTTTTCGGTCAACTACGATCACGCGAGATGACTGAGCAAAAGTCTAGTGTCAGTAGTGGGCTAATTGGCCAACCAGCCGTCGAGACAATTAACGCGCCGCGTCTCAATCCTCCCAGTATGGCGGACACGAACATCGAGACCTATTTTATGTCGCTCGAGTTCTGGTTTGCTGCATCCGGTATCGGTGCCCAACACGACTTGCGTCGGTACAACATCGTAATGGCACAGGTGCCTCCAAACAAGCTGACTGAGCTGCGGTCGATAGTAGAGGCCACTCCTGCGAACGACAAATACGCCTACATCAAGGCCAAGCTGATCGAGTACTTTGCGGACAGTCAGCAGCGGCGTCTTCAGCGTGTTTTGTCAGACATGCCTCTAGGGGACCTCAAGCCAAGCCAACTCTTCAACGAGATGAAACGAGTTGCTGGTAACTCGCTGGGTGAGCCAGTTCTGCTGGATCTGTGGGCAACCAGACTACCGCCACATGCCCAAGCAGTGGTGATCGCTTCGAGAGGAGACGCTGCGGACAAAATCACCATCGCCGACGCCATTGTGGATTCGATGGTTCTTAGAAAAATCAACGCCGTCGACTATAATGTGCCAAATACAGCGATGGCGGCCCCCAATGTGCAAGTCGCTACAGCCATCGATCCAATCCAGGACCTGAAGCGGGAAATTGCCGAGCTCACTCGGAGGCTCGATAAAGTGCTGCCTACCCAAAAGAATGTTCGCGGTCGTTCCCGTTCCCGTTCTCGCGGAGGTGAGAAGCAATGTTCCAATCGAGAGGGACCCATCCTTCGGTCCATGCTGGTACCATCGAACATTCGGGAACAATGCCCGAAGATGTCGGAAGCCCTGCACTACAAGGCAGCAGGGTTCATCGAACCAACAATGACGTCACTCTGCTGATACTGTGGGGGAAATTGGCGAACTTTTCACCACAGCCGCAATCTATCGCCTAAAAATTACGGACTCGAGCACCTGTATGCAGTTTTTAATCAACACTGGTGCCGAAGGGATTGCATTCAGCAGTGAAATCTACGACTACGAAATTGTTCGCCGCGAATGGAACGCCAATAGAAGTGTACGGAGAAGTGTTGCTCAAAGTTAATCTCGGTCTTCGTCGCGAGTTTTTGTGGACCTTTTTAATCGCAAATGTGACTTCGGGAATAATCGGTGCGGACTTTATTTGCAACTTCGATTTGTTAATCGATTTAAAACGAAACCGCCTAATTGACAACACGACCAATCTAGAATCCGCCGGTGTACTCGCCCGTACTAGTGAATACTCGATTAAGACTTTCAGTGCAGTGTCGCCGTATGCTGAAATACTGGCGGAATTTCCTAGCATCACTCGGCTCGCTCCGCCTGGTACGGTTAGTGAATCTACCATTCTACACCGTATCGAGACAATCGGTCAGCCCGTCTACGCCCGACCACGACGTCTGCCGCCGGACAAGCTCGAAGCGGCTCGTGCCGAATTTGAGGACTTAATGAAGCTAGGAATCTGCCGCCCATCCAGCAGTAACTGGGCCAGCCCACTCCACATGGTGAAAAAGGCAGACGGTTCCTGACGCCCATGTGGAGACTATCGTGCCTTGAATGCCCAGACCATCCCGGATCGGTACCCCCTGCCGTACCTACAGGACTTCACGACCATTTTGCAAGGTAAAACCATTTTTTCTAAAGTTGACTTGCAGAAGGCTTTCCATCAGGTGCCGATTCATCCCGATGACATCCCAAAAACGGCCATCATGACGCCGTTCGGCCTATTTGAATTTTCTTTCATGACGTTTGGTTTGAGAAATGCAGCGCAAACGTTCCAACGGCTCATCCACGAAGTCGTTCGTGGATTGGACTTTATTTTCCTCTACATCGACGATCTGTTCATTGCCTCGTCTTCGCCCGAAGAGCACCGGGACCATTTGCGCCAGCTTTTTGAGAGGCTCAAGCAGCACAACCTGGCAATTAACGTTGCCAAATGTGAATTCGGCCGCGACGCACTCAACTTTCTGGGACATTCCGTCTCAGCAGAAGGGATCCGTCCTCTGCCAGACCGCGTGGAAGCCATCCTGAACTTCAAGCTACCTTCTACAGTGAAGGAGTTGAAGAGTTTTCTGGACATAATCAACTTTTACCGAAGATTTGTCCCAAATGCGATTGAGGCCCAAATTCCGTTGCTGGCAATGACCCCCGGCAATAAGCGCAACGATCGTTCACCGTTAACCTGGAGTGATGAAACCCAAGCAGCTTTTGAGCAATGCAAACAGCAACTCGCCCAAGCTACTCTTCTGGCTCATCCGGCCAAGTCTGCTGAACTGTCGCTCTGGGTTGACGCCTCGGACATTGCAGCAGGTGCAGCGTTGCACCAAATCGTCGATGGGCAAGCTCAACCTATGGGTTTTTTCTCGAAGAAGTTCGACAAAGCTCAGCTTCGCTACAGCACCTACGATCGGGAATTAACTGCCATTTTCCTCGCCGTGCGGCATTTTAAGTTCATGCTCGAAGGACGAAGTTGCCACATCTATACGGACCACAAACCAATTATCTTTGCCTTCCGTCAAAAGCTCGATAAAGCTTCCAATCGTCAGGCTCGCCAGTTGGACTTCATTGGACAAATTACGACGGATATCCGGCACATAATTGGCAAAGAAAACATCGTGGCCGACCTGCTCTCCCGCATCGCTGCCATCCAAACTGTGCTCTCACTGGATTTCGACGCACTTGCTGATGACCAGAAGACCGATGAAGCACTCCGGAATATTCAGCAAGGTAAATCTCCGACTTCTTTAAAGTTAAAACTTTTTACCGTTCCAGGCAGCACAAAACAGTTGTTTTGTGATTGCTCAGGCGATCGCATTCGCCCCTTTGTTACGAAAGCTTTTCGTAACGTCGTCCTGCAAGCCACGCACCACCTGTCGCACCCTGGGACACGTGCCACGGCCAAATTGATGACGGACAGATTCGTTTGGCCCAGCATCCGCAAAGATAGCATCGCTTTCGCCAGGAGCTGCTTGAAGTGTCAGCGATCGAAGGTGACGCGCCACACACACTCACCGGTGGTCCGGTACTCTACACCCGACAGTCGATTTTCCCACATCAACATCGATATTGTTGGACCATTCCCGCCAAGTAAAGGACATCGCTACTGCCTTACGGTCATCGACAGATTCACTCGGTGGCCTGAGGCGTTTCCCATACCGGAAATGACTGCGTTGACGATTGCTGAAGCTCTAGTCGCCGGGTGGATTGCTCGTTTTGGCGTCCCAACCTACGTCACGACCGACCAAGGACGGCAATTTGAGTCGTCGCTGTTTTCCGAGCTGACTCGCATGCTTGGGACTACCCACCTACGCACAACGGCATACCACCCTCAATCGAACGGTATCATCGAGCGGTGGCACAGGACCTTGAAATCGTCGATCTTATGCCGCGACCCCGATCACTGGAGCGAACACCTACCAATGATCTTGCTTGGTTTGCGAACAACCTTCAAGGAGGACATTAAAGCTTCACCGGCTGAGATGGTTTACGGAACGACTCTCCGAATACCGTCCGAGTTTTTTGTCGACAATTCGAAGAACCAAAACGAGGCCGAATTCGTAACCAACCTCCGAAAATCCATGCGAGATCTGCGCCCAAAAGAAACTGCATGGCATGGAAGACGCAATGTTTTTATTCATCAGGACCTACAAGTATGTCGGAACGTCTTCGTGCGCAACGATTCTGTTCGGCCATCGCTATCGCCTCCCTACGAAGGTCCGTTCGAGGTGCTTAGCCGAGCCGAAAAATTCTTCAAGGTGAACGTGAAAGGGCGGACAGTGAACGTTTCGGTCGACCGACTGAAGCCCGCCTACTCACTGGAAGAACAGCAGCCTCCAAATCCACCTGATTCTGCAGCTACAGCCCACGCATCGACTCCATCGACTAGGGTCACTCGTTCTGGTCGACGAGTTGTTATCCCGCTCCGCTACCGCTAGAAGAAAACCTAGTCTAGGAGGGGAGTACTGTAGCATCATCATCATCAACCTTGTCGCACCATCCATCCGTGCGACATCTACAGCATCTGATCAATGTGCTACATCTCCACTATACGATAAGGCATAATAAAATTATCTCCCGAAATCTCTCTGCTCAGAACACACCACACACTATTGTACCACATTCCATCCACACTGACAATAGAAACAATTGTACCCAGAAAAGAATTTTAATAAACCAGACTCTTCAGTATTAGCTTACAACTCAATCGGTGCACATCATTTTCTCCATTTGAGAAGCCCATGAAATTGATTGTACGCTAAATGCTAAAGAAAAAGTAGTTCCAAATAAAATCTCCTCGAATAAACCGGGATATATGGTATAACATACCGTGAGTATAACATGGTCGTAAAACGTGAAGATCTTTTGAAACTTATCTGCATCGTTCCTGTGTTAGTCTGTAGTTCTTGTCCGAAAACACATTCGGGGGTTTTTTGGGTTATGATAATTTTTTTTTCCCCGGGGGGGGGGGGGGGGGGGGGGGGGGGGGGGGATTTCAAAACCGCAATCGCAAAAATACTAATATTTTAACTGTTTTTTTTTTTTTCTTTCTTTTTTAAAATTCGAATTTTGATATCGGCATAAATTTCATTTATGCCGATGGATGAATATAATAGATTCCAAATTACTCATAGATGTCTCAACAATACATGCATGTAATATTGCCTATAGATGGCTTATGTGAAATACAAAATTAATCACAAATGACACGACAATATTCTCATTTGTTTCTGCCGATAGATGGCACAATCATTATTAATGAACAACATTCTGAACACACGCTTGAGAAAAAATCTTTGTTTCAAGATCAGGGATGCCAGATATTTTTTTCAAATATCTGCGATAAAAATTTAAAATGTCAGGGAATGTCTAAAAAAGTCTGTAAATTGATTTTTCTCTGCAAATTAGACTTCTTTCAACGAAAAGACGTATATGAGAGCGAGTTATGTCATTTTTGCTATGTATGTGATTATGTAAAAATATCTGCGTCATTTCTTGTATTGTATGCTATCTCGTTTTATATTTTTGAAGCATTCGCATCTTGTTTTATATTTTTGAAGCATTCGCGTAGATGACACAATTTTCTATAGTTTTTTTTTGTTGCTATAATGTTGAATATGAATTTCATAAATTTGCCTCGTGAAAAAAATGATGTTGAAAAAATAACATTATGGAGCAACCTGGATTCGAACCTTGAACGTCGAGGTTATGGGTCCAGTGACTTGCCCACTAGTATACATTAACACTTGTAATCAGGAAAGCTTAAAGGCGTACAAGAACATCGTCGTGTAAAACGAAATCCATTCATAAGTCAGTCTTATGAAATTCCCAAGCATCGTTCATAAGTTGAACCTAGTGAAATTCTTAGTCGAGGCGCCCACTGATGTCAAAATGTGGTATCACATAACATGTCAAAATATCGAGTCAGAGTCTTGTGGCGTGAGGCGAACGTCGACAAGGTGTTTTGACATGCTAGCAGATCCTGCACCTCCGTCTCATCAGTTCGCGCCTGGCCTTAAGTTTATTTTCCTGAGTGAATGAAACTTATTGTGGAAATGAAATGTTTGGGTAAAAATGATTTTTTTTAGCTTAAGTTGAAGGGCTGTCAATTTGCGTATCTTTGGTTTATCTACCAGTATTAAAAAGGTGCATTTTATATTGTTGTTTAAATGTGTTTGTTTTATCGTGTACGTGTATTTAATGGAGTATTGAGTATTATTTTGCGTACTATGTATTTTACGCAGTATTTCAGTATAGTATAAGAAATAAGATTTTTTTAAACTCACCCATTTTGGACTTATATAGCTGAACCTTATTACTGAGTTTATTCGTATTTTGATACGGAGGTATACATTTTTTTAAAGCTTGTATTTATGGTTTAGTTGATAGATAGAGTTGATTGCTTCTTGGTTAAAATTCTCAGCAACCCCTTTTTTACAGTAAATTTTTCAAATATGATTTGTACAGTTGTGAAGCTTGATTTTTGTTGTGACTTAATGGCAATGGACCAATATTATCAACGCTTTCGAGTAATTTTCATGGGGACAATAGCAGTGAAGATTATTGTATGTTTATTGTATTTTTTTTTGGTGGATTTATGGATAAGAAAATTACATTTATAAACCCCATCTCTTACGCATGGGATCGAACACTACCATAAGTAGCGACTATACGCTGCTTATCTTCGGTCCCATTATGTTGCCAAGTGGCCCACCCCTTTTGTTTCCTCAAGGATTGCTACTATAAGGATAAATTTTACCCACGTTATTTTGAAATATTTCAACAAAGCTTCTTACCGTATCCACTATACTGTTCAGTTCTTCGTACGATTCAAATCAGAACTTCAGAGAATACCTTCATTTGAAATTTAAAAAAATATTTCAAATGTCTGTAAAAGTCTGCAACATGAATAAAATGGCTGCATCGTTAAAAAAGTCTCGACAAAAATGAAAAGTCTGCAAATTTACATACATGTCTGTAAATATGGCATCCCTGTTCAAGATTCACATGCGGCTTCCCATAGTGTATGTTGCTCGTTAGTTAACTCCAAGGTACATATAACCAAATGAATTTTTTTTCACACATTTTCCAATCTCAAGTTAAATGTTTTATGTTTTTCGCATTCATTAATTTGGAGCAGTAACACTCGCAATAACATGTTTACAACTAAACTATGTTTATGTTTAACATTACCTGAACTCTTTTTGATGGTGCTTTTAGGGTCATATTTAGCACACGGGGCGAAATGAGCACCATTCATTTATGCGAAACTATGCATTTATATAATTTGATAACTCAATCTATAAGGAAGTTTGTAGCAAAATTTCCCATCTTGTTTGCAATGGAGAAGATTTTCGGTGACTTTATTTTTGAATATTTGATACTGATTCACTCCACCAAACTAGGGTTATCGTTGAACCTTATGAAACATAGAAGAAATATATAAATGAAATTGATTGAACTTGTATGAAATTCGTTCAACCACCTCATAAATTTCATAGAAAGTTACGTGTGAGAAATTTTCATACGATGTGCAATATGTTTTTAATCACCTGCTTTGAAGTGAAAAACTCATGAATTCAGTTCATTAATGTGAATATGGCGCATTACAAATTAAAAAAAAGCTGAGTCTCATCGCAGACTCACTATGCAATACGCCAGCAGAAAGTGAATAATTATTTCGAGGAGCAAATTTGCAAACTGTGCAACTGCGGAACTATCATCTGGGAAGATATCGATTGATGATTGTGGCTTTTTTCTCATGTATTTATGACTGAACAGCTGCGAGAGTCGATTCTTAGATGGAAGCCGGCGCCGGTGGTTTAGCGGCCAGCGTGACTGCTACTTGGAACCTCAGTGGATCAGGGTCCAATCCTAGCCGATGTCTGTGGCGATGTCCGAATCCAGGACCACATACAATTTATGCCGCCAACCCACTTCACAAGCCCTTATTAATGTAGTTTTCTAATCAGCAATTTTTTTTAACCATTGGACTATGTATTGATATGGATAAAGAACGGAATAGAGTAAATATTTTATAATTTTTTTTTGTGCTGAAAATATCATCCATTATGCTTGCTATATGGTAGCATAAACATTGATCTAAATATAAATGATTTTCATCACTCACTCATAATTTATCGTTTTTCCTACTCAATTTTAGGTTGTTTTGAAAGAGACTACAGAACGCATTATTTTATCCACCACTAACCGAGTGTTCCCTATGGGTTTAACCGCGGTAACGTCTAGTCAGCGATACCTAGATATGAGAAGAGCATTTTAGACGAGTGTAAATCAAAATAAAATCACTCATAGATGTCACGACAACACAACTATTTTGTTTATGCCAATAGATGACGCACTTGTTTGAACACGATCAGTGAAAAACTATACATTTACATTAAATTATACCTTTTATATCTTCCATCCGGATGTTTTTTTTAGATATTCTACAAATTGAACAATTCCTAACCAAAACAAACACAAGATCCGGAGAAGTAGCGAAATTTATCACAGAAGTTATATTTTCGAAACAAACATATACGAATTACTAACCAGATCATAACAAAACAGATACAGAAAACAAGTTATTCCCCAGTGTATAAATATTTTACATGCATTTCACAGATAAGAAAAATAAAAACAGTGAAAACATATTTTTTCCCGTAACATTTACTACAAAAATCTTGACTCATCTACGAAAGGTCGACATATGTTTTAGCCTCTAGTGGTGAGTAGTAAAATATTGTCTATACTTCACAGCAGCAATTTCAGCGCTCATCAATCTTTTGTTAATTTTAGTTGATTAGTTTTTCTATGATTAAAATAATGTTTTTTTTTTGTATTCAATTAATTTATCAGTGAATTTTGGGAAAATGTTCCAGCAGATATAGATTTCTTATCTTTTTTGAGAGGTTATGTTTGCCGGGAATCAGCGTAAATTAATAAAACATCTTAATATATGAACGTTCCTGGTGGAATTTTTCAAAATTACATTATAATGTGCGGTACTTTGAGATGCCAAAATCGTCGTTTTGATGTAAACTAACGATTTGGTTGACATTTCTTCTCCAAAGCACCTAGCTCATTCTACATTCATAGTGCATCAAAAGAGTTTATTAAAAACTATTTCCTAAACTATTAACTTTAGCCTTTTCTCGTAGATGTCAACTCCCTCCGTAAATCAGATCAGTAAATCAGATTTTCCAGTACGAGAAAATTAATTAATTCAGCACAATTCTGGCATCTGTTTTCCTGTTCACCCAAAACTTTTAGCTAAGGGCACATCCATTAAGTACGTCATGCAAAAATGCCCAAAACCAACCCACTTCCAAAATCAACACATATTTTGGATAGACATAAGATTTTTTGTATGAATCCTCACAGTTTAAAAAATGCCCACCCTTCTAAAAGTGTTTCGTTCTAAATGGACGTCCCCAAGTTTTGAGCTGGTCCATGTCTGATCTACTATGAACAAATTATATGATTCGTGGCTTGTTCAAAGAAATGAACCAGTTCAGAGCCAACAATCTCACAAATAAAGTAAAAATGTATACTTATTATTGCTTGAATAATGCACCATTCCGGATATTATAACCCTAGTTGAAACATTGTTATTTTTTATGTTTTATAATATCCTTCGGCAACAGAAACAGAGGGGTAGAAATTGAAAAATTTAAAATTGTGAGTGTCATGAAAATGGTCAACTTTTGAACATTGAATTTTCTTAGCTTTTGTATCATTCGGTAGGAAATCTCTCTAACCATCATATGCAACAGCGAACGGACTCCCGGACAAGTTACGATAACACCCAAAAGAGGTTTTTGAGTGAGTTTGACAGAAGATGAACCAGCCAGAGGCTGAAACCCTCGAATCAAGAAAACAAAATTCGCACGGCTTTTTTCGACCTGACAGGAGCGATTAGAAGCTAGCAGATGGTGGGCACCCTATGGTCTAACACTCGATAGCCAGGCAGCGGATGGCAAGGCAGCCGGTTGCGGTGGCACTCAACGCTAGGGCGTAACGGAAGTTGCCCAATGTTCAAAAACGCGAAGCGGCGATGCAAGTAGAATTACTTTTAGATATCAATTTTATTTATGCCGATAGATGACTGTAATGGATTCCAAATTTACTCATAGATGCCTCGACAATACAAGCATGCCTAATAGATACCGTACACGCAGTACAAAATTAATCACAGATGACACGCGTTCTCATTTTGTTGTCCTGACAAATTTGCCGATAGATGGCTAACCAAATCTTCTGAATCTTCCATACGCTTGTGAAAAAATTTCTTCGTTTTGTGGCCCCACTATTTCGGCTAAGCAGTTTTACAAATTTTTCAAACTCAACAGTTGTCAAACTCAACACACACAATTTGTTTATATCCGTGTACAACAAAGTTACCCGAAAAGTTTTTTTGTTTATAATTTAGGGGCATAATGAGCACACGGGGCGAAATGAGCGTTATTTATTACAGCGAAACCGTTCACTTTTTTTTTATGTATGATACGTAAATCACTAAAGAATATACGAAGTGTGTGACAAAATGTTCCCCCATGTTTGCACTGGAGAAGATTTTCGGCGAAATTTTACGTACTTGCTAGTGATTGATTACTTTGCAATCACTTTACAACTTTACAAATGTCACAAAACTGATGTTTACATGCGGGAGCTAGTTTTATTTACAGTGATTGGTTCTCTGATTAAGTGTCCAAAATGAATATGCGGCTTATTAATAATCATGTAATGGTTGAGAGTTTTGACGTAGGACTACGTCTTTGTTTTCTATTCTGGGGTACAAAATAAAAAATCTAATTGCAGATTTTCAAAATCCCAATCGATCGGAAATATTTCTCCGCATCGATTCCAATCGGTACAGGATTGTTGAGGACATTGTTGAGTTTTGGCCACATACTATTGAAACATTCATTAAGAAAAAGTGGTGTTAAAGAGTATATTAATTCAAAAAATATTTCATTGTACAATCAAAATGGCTTACATTTAGTAGCATAGTCCTATGTGCAACTACAGATTTAATATTGGTTCACTGTTGTAGAACCCCTAGTTCCGAAGTACACCTTGCACCTTGCCCGCGATGCGTGACCAATGCGCACCAGGACCGGGTTCTGGACACCGTGATGAGTGTTGTCGAGTGCCGTGCAGGGATTGGTCTACTATCTGGTCAACTTGCTCGCTGTATGTATATGTGTATGTGTGCATGTGTGTATTTATAATTTTTGAATTTATGAATGAATGAGAGGATGACCATGATTTTCCAACTGCGACCCGATATTGGTAGCTAATAAATACTTCCAGTTATTCGATTTTTAATAAATTTTAATCAAAGGTGAACTTTATTGAGCCTGTACAACCATACCCTAAATAAAATATTGTAACTACAGAGCTGACAAACTTTTGACGTAGGACTACGTCTGTATTTTCAATACTGGGGTACACGTTCGAATTGCGAAAATTAAGAGCGTCACGAAAAATATATAGGTTTTGAACGTTAATAACTAAGTCATTCCACGATTGATTTCCAAAATGTTTGCACTAATCGATCGGAACGTTTTCTACGTTTCGATTTCAATATTTAAAACTATTGATTTTCAACATGCAACTAATAAAAATAACGCAAATATGAAGTGATGTCTTATAATATCGATTTTTCATAGTAAATTTATCAAATACACAGTACTTTTCGCGCACAGACTTCATATTTAAGTAAGGAACGTCTCCTAGGCAGCCATGAATGTTATATAAGGGGTACACCTTCGCATTTTGATTTAGTTTTCCGGTGGTCGTGGAGCTGTGCAGAGTCGGATCTGCAGTTGGATCGTAGTTGGCGGCAGCACTGGCGAGCAGTCGCTGCCCAGAGAGGCGTTGGTGCAGTTGGCTATTGTCACCGATGCTCCCGTCATTCTTGCTGCGAGAGACATGGCTGCTGAAGCCTACGAGTTGGCGGGAAAAAGCCGTCCGTGACAACGAGACAAGAATCAATCATCCCACGAGATGAACCAAGAAAGAACGCCCAAGTTCAATCGCGAACTGTTTCTCCCCCGTCAACTAAATTAGTTTACCAACTAAAGAGTTCGTTTGGATGAATTTTTCTCTTGTGCTGTTTGAAATTTCCATTACCGCGCCCCGGCTGAACATGGCATTGCTTTAAACGCCGCGTCCCGGAGTAAATGAACCAACAGATCCATAACTATCTTCTACGCGTTAGAGATAGTGGCCCTCTCAACCATCGTAGAAAATACAACCGGGGCCGTATCATAATTAAGAGCCACCAAATGCTTTCTAAGGAGTGCACAATAGTATTTTCTTGGCCCTTTTCAGGGCTGACTTAAATCAATTAGCGGCCCTGAAGTGTATGGGAATTCGATTGCTGCGTAGTCCTACGTCACCTTTGCGCACAACCCCATTGGGCTGTACTTTGTAGTTTTTTTTTCAAAAGAATCAAAACAAAAAAACCTTTTTACCCAATTTCAATAAAACTACATTTTGCAATAATGGGTAGAACTTACCCAAAATCAGATAAATTAGGGCCTTACCTAAATTTGAGTTTAGACTAGTTACCCAATTTTGAGTAGTTCCAACTTTTATGATTTTGGGTTACCTTTACTCAATTTTGAGTAAATCTGAATGAGCGTGTTGATTTGCTATGTTATTTTGACAGAATATTTGAGAGTGTATAGATCATTGCACGATGGCGTCATCAAGGCAGTTTTGACAGTTCAGGGAGCTTGTTTACGTGGACTTAGAATGCTTTCGGTAAGATTGGATGAGATTTGTGCTCAGAATTTATTACGATTGAAGTAAAATTGCCGGAAAACAGACACCAGTGCTTATTTTTACATCATTTCCTGAATATAATCGTACAGAATCCGGAAAAAACCAATGAAAAATTTCGTTTGAGCGGTTCAAATTCTAACACCATGTAAACAAACTCCCTGAACTGTCAAAAAAAGTCATGTTAATACATTCCGTGCAATGATCTATTGGTGTGGGTTTCGGTCTTAGGGGCGAATCATTAAGCTTGGGACCGAGCTTGGGACCGGTGTGCTAGTACTTCCTGAGCCAAAAAATATTCGTTTTCTTCATAACTATCCACCCGCTGGTCCTACGTCATCATTTCAAACAAACCAATGGGGCTGTATCTTGTATCTTTCATCTCATGTATGTAGGCGTGGGTGAATGTGTAGCTGTGTGTAATGTGTGTTTGTCGGTGTACAGTAGGTTCTATGTGATCTTCACACATATTAACACCTATAATCTACACTGATATAAAAGCATTGCTGATATCCATGTGTCCCATCTATCATTTTTTGCAATATTATCTACAAATGATATCTATTTGTAACCACACATACTTCCTATGTGTACACATAACCACTATGTGTGGCCAGGCCAGGGGGTAAGTCACTCGGCCACCTTGTGTTACCACCCTAAAAAACACAATCTGCCACACATCAAACACACTCGCCACCACATGAAAATAAATTCATATCTAGCACCACTTACACGAATCGGTTGTTTGTTTTCTGACTGTTCTGTTTTCCTCTCGCTTGCACTTATGTGATTTAAATGATGCATAAGTGTGCGTGAATTAACCTCCAAAAAGGTCCATGGTTGCCAGGAAGCATACATTTTCGATTATAGTATTGACAGATAAGTTGAAACATAGAAACACCTTCCGACACACTGAAACACAAACACAACACGGCAGAGTGACTAGCCCCCTGGGCCACGCATACTTTTCATTTGCTACATAAACTTAATACTTAGAAAATTTTACAGTATTCGGTAATTTTTTACCGAACTTTCAACAGCTGAACGTTTCGAGATCTGTGCGGTACTCAAATTTTTTGATGAACTGTAAAAAAATACCGTACAGTTCGGTAACAGGAGATTTGATGATCCGTCAAAAACTACCGTAGACTTCGATTATTTGTGAAGTCTGGTACTTTTTTTTAACATTAAACACCAAAATATTCAGATATTATTAGTATATTAAACAATGTTTTCTTTGTTATTTTTTTGTTTTC
Organism: Aedes koreicus; assembly: GCA_024533555.2. Lineage (NCBI taxonomy): Eukaryota > Metazoa > Arthropoda > Insecta > Diptera > Culicidae > Aedes > Aedes koreicus. The sequence continues at coordinate 235,412 of JAHHFK020004828.1, forward strand.
TTATCTATTCATTTTCGGAAATATGAACTAAAATTCAAATTACGTACTGGTATTTAAAGGAAAAAAAAAATAAGACCGGTTGTTCTCTACAGGCATGAGACGTGGACAATGTTTGAAGAGGACCTGCGAGCACTCGGAGTTTTTGAGCGATGGGTGTTAAGAACCATCTTTGGTGGAGTACAGGAGGACGGACTATGGAGGCAAAGGATGAACCATGAGCTCGCGCAACTCGTCGGCGATCCCAGTATTCATAAGGTGGCAAAAGCTGGAAGGATACGCTGGGCAGGACATGTTGCGAGAATGCCGGGCAACTATCCTGCAAAAATGGTGTTCGACGGGAATCCGGTTGGTACAAGACGACGTGGGGCGCAACGAGCAAGATGGTCAGACCAGGTGGAGCAAGACCTAGGGAGTACAAGGAGCCCAAGGGATTGGAGAGGAGCAGCCAGGCTATGTTATAGTTTTGTGACGTTATGCCATGTAAATAAAAATAAATAACTGGTATTAAAAAGTATTTACAAAAAAATCAAGGCAGTGCGTGTACAAAATTTCGTTCCCGTTGTACCGAGCGTCTCGATACCAAGAAAAGCACCAAAAATCAAGAAAAATTGTTTCTCCGATGAAATAGGTTTTGGAAAAACATAGAACGCTTGAATTGATATTTCAAATGCTGCCGGCAGCCCGATTCCCACCGGGACTCCCTGATAAAAAATACCTTAAACGAACGATATCACAAATCCTCCAACCATTTCTTTAATGGTTTGGATGATATCCCAAATTGGTCGTTAAGAAAAATAAACATACGAAATTTATTAGGGCTGTGTGGTCTTTCCAGCATATGGCGCAATCAACAGAATACCACGAACTATGAGTGTCGGCTGTATCGGATGCTGGTCAGTAAAGTTGTAGATGGATACAATGAAGAAAATATATTTTTGATGTGTATCATTTCGAATAAAAACCCACTTTTACATCGAACCTATTGATTGTTTGGCATGTAATCAGAACATTAAACATATTTATAGCTAGCCTGATGAAGGCGCATATTAACGCTGGTTTATTTTCTTCATATATACATGGAATAAACAAAATTAACCAATTTCCAAACCACCTTCTGGAACACAACCGATCACTGGAACCACGAGACTTTATAAAAAATGGCCGACAGTTTGACAGTTAATAATACTTTACCGGGTCTCGGTAATTCAGAGTTCGTTTTACGTTTTGTTCGGTAATGTGCTTACCGTATCCAGTGATTGTTGATTTTTACCGTATGAATTGTATTTTTTTCTACCGAATACAGTAAATAAAATACAACATTACAGATCGTTCGACAAAGTGTTACAAAATTACGGTAAATTTCTTTATGATTACCGAAAAATCGGTAATATTTTATGTTTACCGAAATATTTCGTCAATTTTTTTACCGAACAGCCAAATCGAATTTAAGTATGTTCATTTGTGTTTCTCAGAAGGTTCTGTTTATGTGTGAATAAATGAATATATATTGTGCGCAATTTTACATGGATTTTTGCCAATAAATATGTGTGGGATATTTGCCGTGCACAATTATGCTCCGATCGTTTACGGGCATCCAACTTTACAAGCACCGGTTGCGATTTTCAATTTAGTCTCTCATCTGAAAATTATCTTTTTATTACTTCAAACAACTGGACTATGTACTGATATGGATAGAGAACGGAAGATTGTCATTTGATTAGCTGAAAATGGGCATCCGCTCCAGGTGCCGTTAAGCCCCTAAAACGCCTATATGGCAGCCTAAATATGCTTGATATGATCGAAACATGATTGATGTTGTCCATAACTCACAAAATAATTTACCGTTTTTTAACTCAATTTTGAGTTGTTTTGAATGAGACTGCTCGCTAAGAAAAAAGTACCCAACGGAGCAGTTAAGTGTGGGAAGCCAAAATTGGGTATAGTTATGTAGATTACCCACCGTTGGGTACAAATTACTTATATAAGGTAGATTTACCAAAAGTAAGTTATTTGTGCCTAACGGTAGGTAAACATAACTATACCCAATTTTGGCTTCCCACACTTAACTGCTCCGTTGGGTACTTTTTTCTTAGCGTAGTGTTTATCCACCACAAAGTCCAGTCCAGTTATTCAGCAATACGAGACGAGACGAGCGTTTTAGACGAATCTAATTTACTCAAGTCAAAACAAAATCACTCATAGATGTCACACACACAACAATATAGTTTATACCAATAGATGGCGTAGTGTATGGTACACGATCAGTGAAAATAAATTAAATATACTGAAGTTTTTACTCTACATTAAATATACACTTCGTATCCGATGCATAGAAAGCCAGATATTAATGAAAACAAAATTATTTGTTCGATGTCTGCATTTACGCTTAATGAAGAAGATCTAATTTACCGATAACTTGTTTCAGAAGCTTTATAAATACGACCCATTTGGCCATTTGTAGTAATTGCAATATACCTACTGGATTTTCGTAAAATCTAAACATAACATATTTTGTTCAAACTCTTGGATTACTTTAACAGCGATTTATTTTTACCTGTATAATCAAAAGACAACTAAGCAGGTGGCCGTATTAAGGTGTAGGTGGCTGCTTTGCGTGGTCTGGTGTTGGATATCTTGAGAAAATACATGGAATAATGAAGGCAGACTCGTACTAGCTAATCTGAAAAGAAATCCTTAAGAGTCGTCGCATAAATATGGTTTAAAAACGAGGTTTATTTTTTTTTAGCAATACAAGGACCCTAAGCATACCGCTCATAAAATCAATAACCTCTGTGCCTGGAATGGCCACCCCGAAGCCCGGACCTGAATCCAATAGAAAACTTGTGGTCTTTTTTGGATAAGAATGTTGACAAAGGAGATGTGACTAACCGCGACAGACTTTTCGAAGCTCTGGAACAGACCTGGATGAATATTAACCCTCAACATATCAAAAACCTTATTGAAAGTATGCCACGACTCTTGTAATCCGTCATTCAAGTTGAAGGTGGCCATACTAAATACTCAAGAATAAGCATAAACAAAATTCTCAAGTCTCCGAACAAAATACATTCCGAAAGTAATCATAAAAGTTTGAAAACATTAGAAGTGTATACCTTATATTGTCCAGTACTGTATCTTAAATCAGATTTTCGTTGGTGCACCTTGTGAAATTAGTTGCAACATCTTGTGCGAGAAAATCTTAAGATCATGATTGAGATATCAAAATAAAAAAATGTCACATCCACTGGTATTTAGCCTAACAACGCCTATTTTCATAGTGGAACACTCAGACTTAACAACCCAGGTACCCAATAAGAAGTGCCACAGCGTCTTAACGGCAGCCTATCAAGCAATTAAGTCGCCATAAATGCAACATTAAGGCCAAAGTCAGTCGAGGATCTGTGTAACAACGACCAATTTGAATTTAATTGAATGAACTGCTCTAAATAATGAACCAATCACCAACACATCTACAATATGGTACATCATTGATAAGTATCACAACCGTGGTGACACAATATTGAAGTAAGGGAACAAGAACTCGAGTGGTAACTAATAAGCGTGTGTGTCACTTCAGATGCATAGTAAGGAATGAGACATTTTTTACTTGTTGATTGGGTTAAATAAGCAACCGCCCAGTTGGTTGCTAGGTTGCTATGCTACCGTCGACAGGACCTGCATAATCCAAGTGGATGCGTGACCAAGGCTTCGATGGAACTGGCCATGATTCGAGAGTCGTCTTGGGTGGACTTTTTCCTGCGGCAGAACAGGGTGAACATCGCTTGACGAAATCTTCTATGTCCTTGTCAATTCCGGGCCAGTAGATGAAACTTCGAGCGATTACCTTCATTCGGACTATCCCTGGATGACCACGGTGAAATTGCTTCAAAATCTGCCGTCGAAACTTGTCGGGTACCACCACTCTGTCGTGGAACATCACGCAGTCGTTGACTAGACTGAGCGATTTCCGCCTGTGGTAGTAGGGAAGGGTTTCTGGATTAGTGATTGAAGCTTGATTGTTTGGCCATCCTTCGCGTATGTACTTCGTAACCAGCTGCAACGTTTTGCTTGATCTGGTAGCTTTTTGAAGAGCATCGAACGATATGGGTATTGTGTCCACAGTGTCCGTCAGAATGCTTGCCATGTTTTCTTCTAGAGTAACTGCAGCAACTACGTACTCCTCTTTTGGTCGAATGATGCGATCGATGAGCCTTGACAACATGTCTGCACAGCCAAAGTCGTTGGTAGCAACATGCTGAATCTGGAAATCATAGCTCAGAAGAGTCAGCGCCCATCGCTGTAGCCGGTTTGCGGTGTGAATTGGTATGCCACTCAAATAAGCTTTTTTGATCCAAAAATCGATAGTAAAGTCTTATGGTCCGTTAATAGCGTGAAACGTCGTCCCAGCAGGTACTTGTGGAATTTCGTAACAGCGTACACCAGAGCAAGCGCCTCCTTCTCCGGTTGACCATAATTCCATGTTGGATTGCCTTCAAACTGCCATTCGGGAACTCATGGAATATAACTGCGCCAATACCTGTGTTTGATGCGCCGGCTGCAACAATCATCGGTAGCTTGGGGTCATAATGAGTTAACAGCAACTTTGATTGAAGAATCTTCTTGAATTCATCGAAAAACTGTTGGCATTCCGAATTCCACTCCCACTTGACACCTTGTTTCAGCAGCTTGTCCATTGGGTGTCGCAAACTGTGCATGTTCCGAACAAATCTTCCATAGAAATTGATTGCTCCAAGGAAAGATCGAAGCTCGGAAATGTTGGTCGGAGGTGGAATCGATGCAATGGCCTTCAATTTCTCAGGATCCGCACGTATACCTTGAGGGTCGACAATATGTCCTAGATATCCAATTTCCGTTTGGTAGAAACTGCACTTCTCTAGCTTGATGTGGAAACCATATTCTTGTAAACGGCTGAGTAGCATGTTGAGTGAAGCATTGTGTGACTTCCAGTCTTTCCGAAAATGATCAAATCATCGATGAACGAACGAATTCCCGGAATATCTGCTATCATGCCATCTATCAAACGCTGAAATGCTCCTGGTGCCGATTTCACTCCTGGAGCGAGTCTGTTGAACCGGAACAATCCTCTGTGGGTGTTGATAATGAGGAGCTTCTTGGAGTCATCATCCACTTCTACTTGCAGATATGCATTTGACAAGTCAATGATGCTAAACACGGTGTTTCCGTTGAGTTGCGCAAAAATCTCCACCGGCGTTCTTCTATTGAGGGTAGCTTTGCTTCTGGCTTCTTAAGCGTCATCCAGGTTGATTCGGAGATCACTGTGATATCGCTTGCTGAATCCAACTGGAGTGAAACTGCAACGCCGTTGATTGATGTCGTTACAAATTTTCTCTTCCTGCTTTGATTTGCAATTTGATTCACGATGAAAACGCTTCTGGTTTGCGTGGCTGATCCGTTCATCTTTCCCTTGTAACGTTTGTCTTGAGGTGGTTTGGATGAACTGTCTATAGCTTTCTTGATGCAGCCACAGTACCCCTCCTTATGGCCAGTTCGATTACACGTCTTGCATTGATGTGTAGAAAACGGACAGTCACGAACAAAATGCATTTGGCCGCATTGCCAACAGGGAGTACGGGGTGTCTTCGATTCCATCTTCATCGAATGCTGGTAAAGCTAACCGGGTTTCTTCTCCGAGACTGCACGTACGGATGATTTCAAGCTTGCTGCTCGATTATCGATGTGTCCGCTTTCAGGTTTCTTGAGTGTTGAGATGGTTTCGGTGAACTGAAGATCCTTGAGTAGCTTCGGAAGAATGTAATTCACGTATCGGCTCTGAGATGCGGTATCCAGCTTCCTCAGGAGTAACCGAACTTTGGCAGCGTCGTCCAAATTCCTGGCATCACACTCGCATAGCTCCGTATACCGGGAAAACCACTTCTCGAATGTAATCCCGTTGTCCGGATCGAAGGTGAATTCACTGATGTTGGTCGATAGCGCTTCTAAGATTTGTTCAGTGTTCGGAGGTGCAGGAACGGCCAACCGCGTAAGAATGGCTTCTTGCAGTTCGTTTCCTCCGTTAGCTCTTCCGCTGCTTCCTTCCGTCGGGGGTGGATTCGCAGGCATTCTTCCGGATGGATTCGTGATCTAGATCGCTTGAAAATCGTAACGTCCAGGAAATACTCGTCGCCAACTGATAAGTATCACAACCGTGGTGACACAATATTGAAGTACGGGAACAAGAACTCGAGTGGTAACTAATAAGCGTGTATTCACTTCAGATGCATAGTAAGGAATGAGACATTTTTTACTTGTTGATTGGGTTAAATAAGCAACCGCCCAGTTGGTTGCTAGGTTCCTATGCAGCTCGATTGCTCCAACATCTGAGGCTGTGTTGCTTTGATCCAAAAATCATGAACACTTTATAAATAATTTTATTAATTTATTTTGCCAGAGAAGTATTGTTATCATAAAAAAAAAACTAATAATGATTAAAAAAGATTCTCAGAGGTGAAAAGTCTCTCAAAGATTCCAATTTGTTCTACGGTACTTTACAAATCTTATCGTTTGATTCTTAAATTGACTTGCAAATAAAATCACCGCTGACATTCTCCTATTGCTCTGTTAACATGAATGTTGTTCTTATATAGTCAATTATTTCCAGAATATTCATTATATTCTGATCATAGTACAACAAAATTCTATATATAATTCCGCTTTTGGCTCAATATACGGCTGCTTTACTGCAATACTTCATCAATGCTATTTTGCATTCGAAATACATATTACAGGCTACAAGCATTTAAATAGCATTTGAAATCCAACTTTACAACAGATAGCATTGAAGATGCTGATATAATGCTAATATAATGCTTGTAGCATCTGATTTGCAGATTTAGGGTTGATTTACTGCATATGCTAATGTTTATGGGTTACCTGGGAAGGAAGGATTTCGATGTAAGTAGACGTACTGATGAATGGGTTTGATATACAAGAATTTGTCAGTCAGGTACGAATGCAGCCAAGTTTTAAGTGATGCTGATGTACCCAGCCTAGCAAGCTTCCACAGAAGTATGTTATGGTCAATCTTGTCGAAGGCAGCTTTTAGATCAGTGTGAATGACATTGACTTGAGTATTCTGCTCCATCGCCGATATGCACGTGCTAGAGAAGTCCAGTAAGTTGGTCGCCACCGACCTTCCAGGAATAAATCCATGTTGATCTGTCGATATGTAGCTCCTCGAACTAGTGAAGCTGTTATACCATGTTATACCACGATATTTTTTTACATCTCGACGATCACCGGCTTTAAACACCGGAAACATGAGTGATTGCTTCCATAAGACCGGAAATTTATCTTGCTGGAAAGATTGAGTGAACATGACTGTAAGGGGCTTAGCCAAGACAGATGCACAACGACAAAAAACCACAGCAGGAATACCATCTGGACCAGGCGAAACAGAACTTTTTAATTTTCTCGACGCAGTAATAATCGTTTCTTCAGTTACCACGAACGTTCTAAAATGTAAAAAATCAATTGGTACATCACTGGCAGCAGACTCGCTTTTTTCGAACACCGAAGCAAAGTGCTCCGCAAAAAGCTCAGTCGCTTCGGCGACGCAGGTAGCCTCTCTATCGCTTAGCCGTATGTTGGACGGAATGCTGGAGTTTTTCCTTTTGCTGTTGACGAAACTCTAAAATCTTCGAGGATTTCGTCGAAAATTCCATTGCACATTTAAAACATGTGACTTGTACAACGAAGCCTACAAAAGGCAGTGCTTGCCTTCTTCAACTTCCGCTTAGTATCAACTGTTTTGCATAGTCTCAGTTTTCGCTGAGCCTAATTCAGTTCTCGTTGTAGGTTGCAAAGCAGCGGAAAACTCCAAGAAGGGAAAACTGGGTGTCTTTTGAGTGGTACATTCGAAGCCAGCCAATGTTTTATAACACCACAAAATCGTTCAGATATTTCATCAACGTCCGTGCTTTCAAGAATGTTGTTCCAATACAGATTATAAAGAAACTGTATAAGCAAAGCGTAATCAATTTTCCGGTAATCGAGAGGTCTTACTTCATCATCCCCAATGTAGGTAGGGTGAATCGGTAATTGCAGCGGGGAAAGTAATGCTAGAACAAGAGGAGGATGGTGGGTGTCAATCGGCAACAGTGCCACAGCAGACTCATCGATTTCTACATCGTCTTCATCATTAAAGAACACTAGATCTAGCGTGCGACCATAGTTCGTTCTGAACTAAATTGCATTGGCATCGATTAAGGAAATCCATCCCATCCAGAAGAACCGTATTAGCAGCATTCAGCGATGATGTTTCAGCGAGGCAGACCGAACTATCTACGGCCAACCATTGTAGTCGTGGTTGATTGTGATCACCACATACCAAAACTCTGTCAGTTGTTTCACACAGCACTTTTACGGATGCGATATGAGCTTTTATGATACTGTCGTCGTCTGCTTCGGTCTGATGGAATGTGTACAACGGCCAGATTGAGCCGACTACCTTTGATTTTCGTGGAAACACAAATTTGTTCCGACTTGCTGCCTTGCTCCACATTCACTAGCGAGCTAGGATAATCCTGCGCTACAGCAATCAACACACCACCAAAACTATAAGAACGCAAAGCTTTTAGAGCTGCTTGACTATCCAAGAAGATACAAATATTTGCATGTCTGTACTTCCTTGAAACATTGTTGGCATATTCCAGGGCCAAAGATTCCCACACCAGTTTTGTTACCTAGTTTTTAGCCATCCGTGAAGAATATAATAAAGCCTTGATACACATTAGGACCTCCAGCCTCTCAGTGCCTTACTGATACTGTAGTTAGAACAGCGCGGTGTGATGCACCGTTTTGCACATCACGAAGCACCAATTTTCGGATTCACAAAGGAATTGCTTTCGAAATCAGTGAGTTCTTCATGTTTAGTTTCAACTGAATCAAATGCGTACAGGGGTACAGATGCTTCTTCTTCTTTATTAGCGTTTCAAGCTTATTGCTTTCACAATTAGCTTATTGCTTGCTATCAACTTAGTGTTCTAAATGCACTTCCACAGTTATTAATTGAGAGCTTTCGATGCCAGTTACCATTTTTGCATTAGTATGATTGTGTGGCAAGTACAATCATACCCTATGCCCAGGGAGTCGAGAAATTTTCCTTAACGAAAAATTCCTAGACCAGACCGGGATTCGAACCCAGCCACCTCCAGCATGGTGTTGCTTTGTAGCCGCGCCTTTACCGACTAAGCTAAGGGAGGACCCGGGGTACAGATGCACCAGGTCAAAATATCAAAACATAAACAATCGAGGGGTCCTCCGATGGTACATAATCGTAAACATATTGATTTTTAAAGTAGGCCCTCTTTTTGTCACTGTTGTTTTTTTCATTGGTTTTTCTTTGTAAAATTATTTTTTTCAGCATTCCATAAGAGAACTTTTAAAGAATGCAATAAATAAGAGCAATTCAAAACATCATGAGGTGGGCACTTTATTTCGCCTATCAGAGTAGTTCCTAAATATAGAGTTTTATAAATTTTATTGAAAATTTGTCGACCTACTGCTTCCGGAACTTCTCCGGAACATTCCAGGCTGGGGGCAGCTTCCTGGCGCGGGATTTGGTCACCGTATTCTGTTTATCGGTTCAGTTATAAGCCTTCCTTACCTTGAGGGCATGAAGTTCGGCCCGCTTCATTGTTTGGTGGACGAACCAAACGGGAGAATTGACCTTCTTTGCCACGTCCCGAAGCGAATGGTTCGGATTGCTCTTGAAGTAATCCCTCACCTACCTTGCGTTCACGGGGTCGCTTTTTTTCGGCTGCCAGCTTGCCGCGGGGTCGTCTAGGCCCCCTTGAACGATTTTACCACAAGAGAAACGGTCGAATTGTCGATTCTCAACTGTTTCGCAATCCACCTGAGGGACTGGCCTGGATTTTCCACGACCGCCCCCTTATTTTTTGTCGAAGCACTTCTTGCTTGGAAGCGATCTCGATAAACACTTGACAAATTGTAACGAAATTTTGCACATGTAAACATTGCACTCTAAACTAGTTTTACTCAAAATTTCATAAAATTTCACCCATATTGCAAAGTTATGCACAAAAGAAAATGTTGCATTTATTTTTCGAGATCAATATTTATGCTGGCATGTTGTCTTTCAACTGTAGTCATCTATAAATGTTACAATTAACAATTTGTAATAACTTCAACGTGGAGTGCAAAAAGTATTCGAACCCTGAAGGATGCGAATGATCTTACAATGGCACGAACTTCTGATGGGAACAACTATCATCGTTCATATATCAAAAGACGTGAACTTGAGTAGGCCGTGTATGTCGCACAGTAATTCCATTCCATACAAAAGGCGGAAAAAGTCTAAAAATGGATTTTCCATAGCTAAGTTACGTTCAAGTAATTTTGGGCCACTGATTTCAAATATGCTTTCTAAATTGTCGTATTAGGCCGCACTACGAGATATGGCCACTTTATGATCCCCTGGAATTATCCGGAACATCCGATAAAATGGTAAATTCAATTTGTCTCGCCCTAAAGCAGTACGATTTGTCTCAAAACCTACATAATTGTACATAAATTGTCAAAAGTAAATCTATATGGAGAACAATTTACGGAGTTGAGTGACCGAAGCGGAGTTGTATTACGGAAGTTCCAGAACATCCTTAAAAATTGATAGTTCAGCAATTCTATACCAATAGATGAAGTGGTTCTTAAAATTTCGCAATATTTGCTAGGCATGTTCCTGTCCGAAAAATAAATGACTCAAATGGTTCTTTTTGTCATAAGGGTGACTCATATTAATATAGGGTGATCAAAAAAGAAACGAAATATTAGATAATGTATATTTTTCAAAGAATTATAACTTTTGAACCACTGGACCGATATTCATTTTTTTATGATTCTTCAGCATATTGGCAGCTTAACCCAACAAACATCGGTGTCGAATAACCTCTTGTTCAAACAAATTTGGAGAAGTTATTCAGCTTTCTAGAAAGAAAAGCTGAACAACTTTTCCAAATTTGTTTGAACAAGCGGTTATTCGACACCGATGTTTATTGGGAACCCTCTCCATTTGCTCGTAGCTTTTAATCGCTTACTTCTCTCACAAAGTTCATCACAATGCCAGACACAATAATAACCACAATAATGCCAGTAGAATAACAAATAAGGGAAGAAGTAATATCGCGTTATATATACAACCATATACAATAAAATGATTTTTAAAACTCAATAGCTGGCTAATTAGCTTAAAGTTCTGACAGGAAACCCTCTAATTCTGTTAGGATGCTTTGTGAGGAAGGATTGAATAATTCCATATCATATATATCAATGCAATGCAATGTGATTACACATACTAATGCAATCGAAGTACAGAGTGAAAGTTTGATCCTCGCTTGTGCCGGAAAATTTTAACGTAGGACTACGTTTCTCTTTTCTATACCGTGTGACATTTCAAAATTTTGAGAGCTTAACGCAAAAGTGTAAGGTTTTTGAACGCTAATAACTCTCATTTGACTGAATTATTTATACACCATTTGATCAAAACTTAAAAATATTTTGGATTAAAATTTCATTTAAGTGCTATTTGTATAAGTAGGGTATGTGTCTTTGACTCAGCCTATTATGCAACGATCGATTACATATTTTATTATAATTTATAAAGTTTTTAAGCTGTAAGCAAGATTCAACTAGTTATACACTTGCAAAAATAAGTTTGATAAGACATTTGGTAGTATGTATCACGAAAAGTTACACAACACTTTTTATAAAGTCAGAAACTTTCGAGGGATATGGATTTAATGTCGGTCTATGAGCACCAATGTCTATTCATGGAGGCAACTTCGTCCCATTCGATGGATTTATTACTAAATGCAGTCTTTGTACGGTTTTTTTTTCATTCTTATTTTATGATATGATATGATTATGAGCTGTATTCGCTTTACTTAACACAAAATTTCACAAAACAAACATTCGCCATGGCGGACGAAAACATGCGTGTAGGCATGTTTTTGAGTTCTTTCTTCGTTTTATTTATCAATTCCTCCTTAGTTTTCGCGACAAAATTGTTGGAGTAGATCTTACGCTTCAGGTTGGCTCAGAAATTCTCGATGGGACGTAGGGCGGGTTCACCGACTTGGGTACCACATCGATATTCAGCCGCTCCATCTCCTCCAAAGATCGCTTCGAGTAGTGGGCCGACGCCAGATCCAGCCAGATCACCGCGTCTTTGCATGGTATTTCTTGATGAACGACGCAACTTCCGGCAGGCATTTCGTTCTGTAAATTTCCCCGTTCACGGTCAGTCCCGAGCGAAAGATGAGCGGCTTTGGCATCCCTTTCTCGCTGATTGTCAGCCACAGAAGCACCTTCTTGGGGAACTTGTTGTATGAAATGAACTTCACCTCGGAGCTCACATCCTTCGTGTGGGAAGTAAAATACGAAGTGCCTTGCCAGTCGTTGCCATCCAGGGTGAGATAGGTCTCGTCGTCCATCACCACCGCCACGTCGCGATTTACCGGGAAAATCGAGTTGACCATCTTATTCAGCCGCTGCCGCTGCGTCATTGCCTGCAGCTCCGAAACCAATGGACGCGACTTCCGCTTCCTGACATGTATGTTCATGTTCGCCAGGTACTTTTTCGCTGTTTGGCCGGTTGAACCGACCTCCCGGCCAAGCGCACGCAGCGATGTAGCAACTTTTCCCTCGGTCTTCCTCTTCAGCATCCTTTGGAGCTTCTTGTCGCTCAGGGTCGTCGGCCGTCCGGAACCGGGCTTTCTTTCGATGCTCTGATTGTTGTCTAATAGTGCCAAGATGTTGTAGATGCCGGAACGGGCGTATCCGGCATCCACAAAGTGCCGCACGATGTCAATTTTCGACGCGACGGGGTGCCGTTCTCTGAACGCGAACACTTCTGAACGGAGTTGCTTCACTGTTTTTGCCATCACGGTTAGAGTTCAACTGATAGAGCTGCCAAATTTTGTCTGCTGACTCATCGGTTACTACAATTGATGCTGCATGGGTAGTTTCGTCAGTGCGGGTGAAGGTAAACCCATGAAAAATCGGCAATTGTTGTCCATTTTTTTTAATGCAAACGTTATAACACACATGGATCGAAAGTCGGTTTCACAAGATATATATATATACACTTCTGTGTAAGAAGGATAACACCGTGGTAGTCTAGTACGAGATTTTTGTATTCACCAATTTTACCGGCTTCCCAGACATTCCAGGATTCCGGCCTCCCGGAACCATTTTTTGCGCAAGTTTGCGCAAGATAAAACCAAGATTTTCGGAAAGCTGGCAAACATATCTTCAAAATAAACCTATTGTGGTGTATATGCGCTTGTGTAGTCACACCTGAAAACTTAGCTGATGTTTTTTTTTTCGATTCTCCATACATTTTATATGGGAGTAAGAAACCACGACCATGTAGGACCCATACTTTGAAATGTTGTAGAGACCGCAATTTTCACGCAGAAGATACACCAATGTTTGTTATTGCCTGGAAAGTATAATTTACCCAACTAGTGAGACGGAGTTAAATTTCGGGATGTACCGACAGTGCTTAGCAAAGGTCTCAAATATTACAAAGAAGGTAACCAATTTTCCAAAACCTACTCGATGATGATTATTTGTCTAATAAGACTGCATTGGTTGAAAGCAAATCAAGCATCACCGATTGTCACGTGCACAAAGGTGAAATGTAATCATGGTCATAATAGCGTCCATTGAATTGAATTTACATTAATTGTTGTCTCTAATCGCTGTTTTCCGCTGCGGTGAGGAATTTGGTAGATACCATAATTTTCATGTGATCGACTATCGACGTTTTGAAATGTCATGCAAATTACAGCGATTCGGTACCTTTCAGCATCTTTAGAGAGCATCTTATCTATACGCGAGCACGCGTTTGTACGTGGTGAGCTCCGGTTGGCTTCATACGTTGGCCGAAAAACCGGTTTTCCTTCACACGTTTTCTTCTAGGCAAACACCAGAAAATATCTCTATCTCTCTCACTAGAGGACTTTTGTTTGATTTTGACGAGGTGATATAACAGTTTAGTAAATAGTTGGAATACCTTAAGCGGACCGATTGTGAATAACGGTTGACCTACGAGTGGAACGTGAACGTGAAAACGCGCCCGAACAAAGTGGAAGCAGTCATAATGGAATTTAAGAAATCCGATGTTTATGATTGATAGATGAGTTGGCTTGTATGTTTTCATTGAAAACACGCAACACTTGCGAGAGCGATAAAATAGAAACACTTTAATCGTACTTATCGAAATTTATAGAAAAGCAATTGGAATTTGATATCACGTCACTTTTACTATGGGAGCGGCTTTTCTGTAGAAAAAAATTCTAAAATATTTAAACAAAATAAGGATGTAGAAACGATGCTTAAATCCTCATCATTTATTACAAGTCGATGAGATCTTAAAGCTACACTCATATGGTCTGCAATCTACAAAGGGCTGGTTCATAAATTAATTGATTTATATTTTTGCGATATTCTAACTATTCATTTAAGCACCGGACGTTGGCTAGTGAGTGGTTTTCTATACTTCAGTTAATCTTAATGCTTTGTTAAAAAAGTGGGCGAATCTTCTAATACACTTTACCTGAATATAATGACATTTTTGTCTGATTTTATCAAAGATAATAGAGAGTAACCTTTCAATATTAATGCATTTTTGTAGGTACAGGCAGCAGAATCAAAACTAGAGTCTAAGATTGACGGATGTTTTTATTGAAAAAAGTAAATAAAATTTTAATAAAGGGTGCCAGAATCCGAATAAAGATTTGTAAATGGCTGGACATTTGAACCTTAGGCACTTCGCTATAGATCCTTGTGATCCTTGGCCTCTTGTCCAGTAACTCCTTGCCGTACCTTTTCGTGGTGCCAACTGAGGTATGAGTAACCACAGCAAAGATCAGATAACCAACCCCTGTGGGACCTTGGTCATATGCTGACAGGGAAGAAGGGTTGCTCTTTTCGAAAATCATCTGAGTGTATGTTCTCCATGTCAGGGGCGGCTCAAAACAGCGCCTGTTCTTCATGTAAGGTACGATCATCGTCCAGCGTGGGACTCTAGACAGTGCTGTGCAAGATGATCCTCTGGCGAGACAGGGCGTACGTTAAAGTCGCCATTCACATTGTCGTTGTCACGGTAAATTCTTCACCGATATCATCAACGCTCGCACATACCGCAGTGCGAATACAGACTCGGACCATTAGCTAGTTGCAGTACGTACATGCGTTCAAAACTGCAAAACTGCACAGCACACGTCGAATTCGAACGCCGCGACCTAACATTGAGCTACTACAAGACACTAGAGTTGCCTTAGGAATATGTAAAATAGCTGGAAGCCGACCAACGGAACTCTTAAAGATGGCTGGAGAGATAATCGAATTGCTATTGGTAGCAAATCAAAAACAGCACTAGGTACTTCTGCACCGATCTGAAAAAATGACTGATTTGACGGTGAATGCTAGCAGTTAGTAGAGAAGAAGAATGCAGCATGGGCGAGAATGGTGCAACATCGTACGAGAGCGAATGTGGAACGGTACAGACAGGTATGGAACGGGCAAAACTCTATTCTTCAAACGAAAAAACGCGAAATGGATGAACGAGACTTGGAAGGTTACCTTTCTACAAATGCGAATTGCACTGGAAAATTACCAAGATTTGGGAGAGAGAGTATTTACTGGAGGAGTGGATGAAAGGAATCGTTTGTCCCAGCTGTAAAAAGATTGACAAGCTAGACTACTGCAACTATCGAGCAATCACGCTTCTGAGCGCCTCCTACATGTTCCTCTTCCAAATCCTATGTCACCGTCTATCACCAATTGCAAAGGAATTCCTGGGACAGTAGCAAGCGGGATTCATGGGTACCTGCGCTACTACGAACCAGATTTTCGGGATTCAGCAAGTGCTGCAAAAATTTCGTGAATATAACCTGCCCACACATCATCTTTTCATCGATTTCAAATAAGATTACGACACAATCGATCAAGAACAGCTATGACAGTTTATGCACGGATATGGATTTCCAGAAAAACTGACGCGGTTGGTCAACGCAACGATGGGTTGAGTGATGTGTGTCGTCCGAGTCTTATGCACAGTCTCGACTCTCTCAAATCTCGAAGAGGATTACGACAAGGTGATGGATTATCGTGTTTGCTATTTAACATTGCCCTAGGGTATGATTGAAAGATATCGTGGAACGCAACAGAGACGATTGCGGAGACTGACCTCAGACTTAAGGCTGAAACAAGTAGGATTGGGCTTGTCATTAATGCGTTAAAGACAAAATACATGAAGCGAAACGGCTCACGAGAAGACAATGTTATCCTCCACCCACGAGTTCAAATGAACGGTGATTGAATCGAGACGAGATCGTGTATCTGGGCTCATTGTTGATCGCCGATAATGATATCAGCAGAGGATACAAAGGTGCATTATGGCTTCCAACGATCCAACGGGCATAAAAAGAAGAGGCGCGCAACGAGCAGGTGGATCGATCAAGTAAAAGGCGATCTGCGGCCCCTTCGCAGAAAGAATGTCGAATAGAATTGAGACAGGCCTGTTTGTTAAGTATTTAACACCCCGTTCGCACTACAACCTATATTACGTGATATAGAATATCTTGATATCAAATGCCATGCACAGTATTTTCAGTGAGGACAAGATGCATTTATGCTGATGTAAACATACCCTATATCACGTAACATAGGTTGTAGTGTAAACGGGGTATAAGGTAATCTAGAATCGCATTAAAAAATCAAACAACATTTTTAAGAGAATTTCAAAGCACTTTAAGAAAAAAAAAGAAAAAAGGGTAAACAAACAAATCTCAAATCTCATCTTTTATTAAAATTTTGCAATAACATAAGTAAACACCATCGCATAATGTAGCAATGAAACTTTACAACATTTTTCATTTCTTGAATTCATTCTTTCAGGTATCTTAATTCATATTATCCCAGAGTTCCAACAAATTGGACTGTACTGGTAGTATAAATATCAAGCGAGATGCGGATTACCTCGACCTTTATTACTAACCAAGTAGACATATTACTTCCGAATTTACTCAAAAATTGCATTGGAGATTGCAGAGATTGTAGTATGATTTGGTGGAATTCTTACTTTATTGTTCAAGTCTTGTTCTTCAAATCTATTTATTCTTAAGCAGTTGAGAACTAATTCATCAATTTTTAGTTATACACTTGAGTGGTATATTCATTTTCCTTATCTTTCTGGTCACCATGGCATCACTGGTTAAGCTGAATGCAATATCTTCACAGTCTTTAAATGACCTAATTTTTGATGAATTGTGCCGATATACCTTGTATTGCTTTCTAGATATACAGAAAAAGTCACTCGTTAAAAATGAACTGTTCACCTACAAATATGCACCATTATTCCACGAGATAACCGCGGACACCATTTTAAAGACACATTAATTCCTATGTACCCAACTATGGTCTAATGTATGTTTTACTTAGTAAAATTATGGGATTGGTAATATATTCGATGCAAATCTATGAAAACGTGGTTGTATATATTTCAAACGACGTATTTGAACCAAAACCTAAGCAAACTATATCGTAGGAACCAATGTTTTTAATATTTATCATATGTCAAAATTATTTAAATTTAGTTGGAATTTAATTTGTTCTAAATTTTGTAGCGAGTATAGCTTAAAATTGAATGCCCGAGAAAATAATAAAAATAAAGTTTACAAAGATTGTTTTTAACGAGAAACCTTAATGATGAGACAAAGTTGCATCCAAAAATAGACCCAATATGGTGCTTATGGACCGAAACTACATCTTTATCCGTAGAAAGTTTTCGTCTTTGAAAAGTAATTTCTAAACAATTCGTGGTTCAGAACAACAAACGTCTTATTTTGCTTTTATAAGTGAATATATAACTAGTTGAATATTGTTTCCAGCTCAATTACTGTATGGGTTACATATAATAATGTTATCGAGTTTAGTTAGTTAGTTTGTTTATTTAAGAGGGATTTTAACCCGAAGGTCATTCGTCCCTTAAAATGTTATCGAGTGTTACATATTAGGCTGACTCAAGGGAAATATACCCTATTCATAAGTGTAACAGCTTGATTTTGATCAAGGAATATAAGTTGGATAGCTTATAATAGAAAAAAAAAAAAAAAAAACCAAATAACGATAAGCATCTTCATCTTTATGTGACGTTAATCACGTTAAGACCTTAAGTTATAGTTTTTTTTTACATGTATTGTCACTTAAATCTATATAAATATATATGTAATAGTATTTGGCTTATATTCAAGTATATTTATGAGCAGCTTATTAGCAAATATCATTAAAGTATTGCTTCAATTTAGATTTTTTCGTCAACAATTATAGGCCCGAATTTGTACGATGGTGGCTTGTAGTAAAAACATTTCGATTTCGTAGTTGTCGACTGGGTATGTTAACATTAAGTTTAAATGTTATGTTCTTGTGATAAATGATAAATGTTCTTCAGAATTAATACGACGCGAAGCGATATCGTTCACAACTGAGACCATTGCAAATTCTCGACGCTCTTCTAATGTTGGGATGCTGATGAGCATACAGTATGTCTCATAAAAAAATGCGAAAGTTTTAAATACTAGTTTTTGGGTAGCTTTAAACATTATTTTTACTGTTTTAATGCGTGTGTGTAATCATCTGACTGTATACTCTGAGACGATGTAAACAAAACAGTGGGTCGGGAGTAACAAAGTTGAGAAAAATGTACGCAAAGAAGGTTGTGACTAGTTTGCTGCTCGCCCAAAAGCCCGTAAAACAAATTGCAACGATTGTGGGATGCCACCTGGCTACCGTTTACCGTATCCAACGTTCACTCCTTGATGGACCACGTCCACGGAAGCCGAGAAGTGGCCGTCCATAGTCCGCTCGCACACCGAAGGTCATCAGATCAGTGAGAGACAAAGTGAGGCGAAATCCTATCAGATCGATACGGAAATTTACTAAGGAAGCCGATATTTCAAAAACTACCATGCAACGGCTGGTCAGAGATGACTTGATATGTTCGTTCAGCGCAAGAGTGAAGCGCCACCTTGTAACGGACCGAATCCAACAGGAGCACTCAAAACGTTTGGTGTCAGCATTAAAAAAGAAGCATACCATCATCGTATTCTCTGATGAGAAAATGTTCACCATCGATCCCGTATCTAACACACGTACAGACGGGTTTATTTCGCCGAAGAAGATTGACGATGTTCCAGAGAACGTGAAATTCAAATTTACAACCAAGCATCCGGCCGGAGTCATGGTTTTCGGGGCAGTTGCGTCCAATGGCTTGAAAATGCCTCCACTATTTATCAAAGCTGGATTAAAAGTTAATACCGAGGTTTACATGAACATTTTGAAGGACCACGTTTTTGGAATTGGAATTTTGGAAAAGTGTAATTTTGGCCAAAGGACATTTGGCCTCCTATGAGCCCGGACTTGAATCCTTTGGATTACTCAATATGGGCATATGTTCAGGCTAAGGCCTGTGAACGTTCTCACTCCAGTGTTGGCGCCCTGAAAGCTTCTATTACCAAGGCATGCAACTTTATGACTGACTCATATATTGAGAAGGTATGCTCTCGATTCCGTCCCCGTTTGGAGAAGGTGATCGAAAAAATGGTGGACATAGTGAGTAATGTAATCATGAAAGGCTTAATAAACGATTCTCTAAATAAATTTATGATTTTTTTTATAAATTTCAAATGAAAAAAACTTACTTGAAACTGAGGTATGGATTTTGGCATTTTTTTATGGGACATACTGTACAACGAGCTTTATAAGATGGTAAAGGCAATCTTGTCCAACCTAATTTTCGAAGTGAGAACAGTATAAATTGCTTTTGAACTGATTCTATTCGTTGTTCGTGCGTGACTGAAAAAGGTACTACGCTACAATACTCAAGTATTGACCTCACATATGCAACGTATAATGTTTTTATTGTGTATGGGTCATGAAAGCTGTAACTAAATCGTTTTATAAGTCTTAGCATGCTACTTGTTTTATTGATTATTGCGTTATGGTTTTCAATGAATGTTAGTTTCTTGTCTAAAATAACACCTAAATCCTTAATTCCTCCACACTTTTCAACAGCCTGATTTCCTAGAGAGATTGTACAGTCTAGTGTATTCCGCTTTCTGCAAAATGATATTGATTTACCTTTTGGACGTTTAGCCGCAAAAGGATTTTTTTGCACCAATTACAAAATAAGAGTACATCGTGTATGAATAGCCTAATGTCTTCTTTGATTTTTATTTCTAAAAATTTTTTTAAAATGAGGGAAATATCGTTTGCAAATAGTATAAATAAAAGAGGGCCAAAATGGGAGCCTTGAGAGACTCATGAAGTAACTCGAATGGGATTCGAAGTCTTGCCTTTAAATCTGACTATTTTTTGTCGATCAGTAAGATGACACTCGAGCCATTTAAGAAAATTTAGCTCAATACCCATTTTTTGCAGTTTAAATAGAAGCATGGGGAGCTCCAACATGGTTTCCGTTGTTCATTGCAACCAGCGAAAAGTTAACGAATTCGAGTGAATTTCTATTAACTGAGTGTCCTTTGAAGAATCCATGTTGCAAGATAGAGATTTTATTTTTAATTTGACAAAACAGTTTTTGATTAATGATTGCTTCAAAAAGTTTTGAGATGCAAGAGATAATAGCAATACCGCGATAATTTCATTAGAACACTGAGATTAATTCCATGGTTGTACCGACAATTGAATCATGGTCAAGATGACTATTGCATATAATGTTTACAATAAGGATTGTATCGAAAATAAACTGGGAACGCTTATGATGCGCTAACACATATACGCGTAATACTATCAGTCTGAGCCTACCTACATTTGACGCGTTGACAACTTGATCAGCTCCTGGACTTTCGGTAAACACTGCCGTTCCATTCTACTCAGAAACTGAGTAGAATTGTGTTCCTTTTTCTTTTTCTTACAAGGAAATGTTACTCAATTTTTGTAAAAATACAATTTTTGAGTAGATCAACTTTTTAAGAAAATTGAGTGACATTTCCGTGTGAGAAAAATAGAGAGGAATACAATTCTACTTAGTCACTAAGTAGAATTGAACGGAAGTGAACAGTGATCGTTTTCGAGATGCCACGAATCGAAAAAAGTATTAAAATTCAAGTGGTGGACATGTGGCCTCGCGAGAAGGATGTTCCGATGAACAAAATAGCGAAACGTTTCGGAGTTCATCACGACAGCGTAAAATCTATCATCAACAAGTTCGGGGAACACTATTCATTCAAAGTGCTGCCAAGAAGAGGAAGAAACTCAGGTTCAGTTGACCCAAAATTGGATCGGAAGCTAGTCAAACTCATCCGTCCGTAACAGATTGATGTCCATTCGTGATTTGACTAAAAAGGCTTGTATCTCCCTCGGAATGGTGTAAATAGCAAAACAAAGTACGAATCAATAATTCAGGGCGAAAACCAAGCCCGAAAGTTATACAGAAAGCTTTTACAATGACAGTCTGCCTGCGTTTTGATCGATGACGAAACATATGTTAAAGACGACTCCAGAACGCTACAAGGGCCGCAATTTTACACCAAGGTCGTCGGCGAAGATATGAGCATCTCCAAAAAGTCATTCGAGGTGGCAAAAATTGGCCAGAAGGTTCCATATGGCAGGCAATTTGTTCCTGTGGCTTCAAGCCATCGATTTTCTACACTAAAGGTACTGAGTGTTTGCGGAAAAGGATGCTTTCATTACACAAGCACCACAAGGTCCCTCCTTTGTTTTGGCTGGATTTGGCGTCAGCACATTACGCCAAAACCACAGTCGAGCTATCGTCAAGCGCAACTTCAAGAAGAGTGGCAAGGAGTGCAAGACCATGGAAGAGTTAAAAAATAATTGGTTTGCGTCTTCTAGAAAATGCGACAAAAAAAAACTGTCCAAAACCTCATGAGTTCTGGGAAGACAAAACAATTGTGTTGGTGCTTCTTTCTCTTCACACCAACTTTTGTCACATTCGTATAAGGTGAATATTCAAAGCACTTTGTTCATGCTAAGGTTTAGTGTGCAATTATACATTTTTGGAATTAATTTTCAAACGAAAGTTTACTTGGAACTTTATGTCTCTTAATTTTAATTAATAATATGTGCGTCAATTTATTTATTAGGAGAAAATTTTACACTCATAAGGCGTAACGCGAAACAAAATAAAACATATATTAGTTTAAACATAGTTATATCCATTCAAAGTCAAGGAATAAAAAGTTGGTTCATTTCAAGGCAAGGAATGTGCCGTGTGATAAAAACCCTTAAGAAGCGTTTGGTTTTCATGTGAAGTGGCCCAGTTGATTTCAAGATAGCCACGAAGGTCGTTGCAGAATTCAAGCGCCAGCCAAATATGCCGTTCCAAAATGTCGCTAGAAAATTTAAGGCCAACTACCGCCAACTACCAGGAATGTTAGATCGTCAAGTCTATTTTTGATGGTTCAGAGAATGTTTGAAAAAAATATCAAAATTAGCCTAGAAATTTCTTCTGCAACTATACATGTTTAAAAATACAAGCAAAAATGTTTTCAAAAGTTACTCTTACCATTCCTGAATAATCACAAGGGTTCTACTCTATTTTGGCCTTATCTTGCCTTATGCCACTATACTATGAACGTGTTGGACTGGTACGCCAACAATGTGCTTTTTGTGCCAAAAGACACGAATCCCTTATATTCCCCGAACTTAACTTGATTTTTTTTCTTGCTATCATGGCACTTCGTTCTCTCAAATAGGATTGAAGAAAGTCTGGATGAAAGAGACTAAATAGATGGGAAAAACTCCTGTACTAAAATATAATGGATGGAGTCAAGAGAAAGATGCGATCATTTGGGATCGGAGAAGAAATTGAGTGAAATAAATAATATAAACCATAATTTATTACTTGATTTTCTTTTCTACAAGTTTGAAATGTATCCAATAAGTGACCTGTTTCGGCGATAACATTTCTCAAGATCAAGGTCTCAAGAGTTGTATCAAGACCGGTTCATTAGAAACATTAAAGTGTGAATTGCCGTATTGGCATAGTCTCCCATGTTTCCAGAAAACATTCTGGTGTCTTAGAATAGCAAACAGCAAACGATTTAAAATGGCCTGTACATGAAGAAGGCAAATTTCGTGAAAACTTGTAATTGTTCTCTTCTCAAGCTTCCTCGGGGACTTTCTGGTTGTAGGGCGCTCCCGGCCTAGTGGTTAGCATCAAAACCTCTCACGTCAAAGTCACGAGTTCAAATCTCACCCCCAGATAAGTTACGAAAATAAACAAAAGATATTTGAGTGACTACGACGGGAGATGAACCAGCCCGGGGCTGAAAATCTCGATAATAAAGGAAAAAAACGAAACTTTCTGGTTGTAGGTCGCAATGGTAAATTTTAACCATTGAATCATAAAAAAAGGATAAAATTTTGATTGAAACTGGCTAAGATTGTAATGTCAAGTTGTCATCGAGGTAGCATCAGAACAAGAAAAGATCTGCAAACAAATTATGTGCGCCGTCGTGGAAAACCTGACTGCGTCCCACAGATGGATCGGAAAACAACTGAGATTCCAACATTCGACGGTGTCCCGGATATTAAAGCCATTCAAAGAGACCCAGAGGACCCAGTGACGGTCAGGCAACGATAGAAGACCGAAGACAGCTGATCCGGTGCAAAAACGATAAAGATTACCCGGTTTTAAGGCATGTTTCAGCTCATACCTGTAAATCCCCTCTTTTCAAAGTTCTCCTGGTCCATTCTGGAGTTGAAAATTTGAGATTGTCCTCTACTCGAGATTCTTTATGAGCATTTTGGTTGTCACAGAACAGCAAATGTCATGGGGCGTCTCACTGGAATCGAGCGTGGCGACTTGCAATCGATTTGCAGTCACTTCAATGCAAAAGATTGCAAATACTTTTGATCAATTTGGCAATACGCTCATTACGTAAGTTGCACCGATTTGACATTTGAGTTAAAGCAAAGCGTTGCTAAATTCAACAGCTGCACATTTTCTGTTAAGCTGATTCATTTCGATTTGCAGCGATTCTAAATTGAATCAGTTGCTTTCAGGATTTGAAATCTATTTTATCAAATACATTTTGTGTAATCCATGTAAGACACCCCTTGGCCAATATGGCTTTTTATGAAAAACTGTGAAGTTTGAGCCGTCGGAAGGCTTGTTTCCATGAGAAGTTGTCTCAAGAACTCCCCGGGGGCATCATGGTTGTCTCAGAACCGGTGGTAGTTGCTGCATTCTAAGATTACAAATAACCTGTCATTGAAAAACCACGAGGCTTAAGTCGTCAATGGGAACAGTTTGGTGAAAATTTTAGAGTGTTCTCTTCTTTACGGGAAATTCTGGTGTCAACTCCGATAGTCAAAATCGGCAGTATCATTGAGAATTCCAAAATTTAGATTCAAACAAACAAGTTATTTTGAATCATTTATTTGTGCAGGCTGAAATTTCCAACAATTTCATAACACACACACACAAGATGGTCTGAAAAACTTAACTCAAACATAGATCGAGATTCGCGTCAATATGACCCAAAACACCTTAACCTTCACAAACTGTTAACACCCAAGGAAGGGTCAGCGCACTGTTATTTGCTTAGAAGTGGAACGTTTTCTCTAACAGAAGGTTTCTTAAGTATGAAGGAGTTTTCTTTGCGAGTAAAGGTAATGTTTGAGAGTAATGTCTCTTTTTTCTTAGGATTTAAAGCTTATTGTTTTCCTAATTAACTTAATGCTTAATGCTCAACTTATTTCTAGAAAACTTCCACTGTTTTTAATTGAAAGCTTTCGATGACAGATATCATTTTTGCATCAGTATGATGATGTGGCTCATGCTATCATACCCTAGTCAAGACATTTTCTACTACAAAACGTTCCTAGAGCAAACCCAGCCACCTCCATCGTGGGGTTGCATTACTGCGCGTTGATCGACTGAGCTCAGGGAAGATCTGCAAGTAAACGTTTTGTTTATAAATGCAGTTTTACCATAATGAAGTATTGGCACTGAAATGTAAACACATTCGCCACTGATCTGTTTGTCAAAAGTATTGTATCTGCATGAAAATAAAATAAAATTTAAAATGAAAGGTTTGATCTACCTAAATTTAGATAAATCTATTAAAGCCCCTTGTTGGGTAAAAGTTCACTCGCAGATAAGTCATTTTTGCTTACTGGTTCAGTTGATCAACAATAAGCCATATGAATAAAAATGAGTAATTACTCACAAGCAAACCAGTTTGAGTAAAGTTAACTGTTTGAGCATTTTTGCATTCAAATTGGTATGAATTTAATTGTTCTTTCCTCGGAGTAAGTTCAAATTTCGAACATAGCATTTGCTCTGTCAAAGAAATTGGGCTCGATTTTCTTATTTTTCTTAGGTAGAAAAAAGCAATGTTGATGAAAAAAGTTGTCTGAAATATCAATACGGGAAGATGTCTGACTATTCCTTCAACGAGGAGTATCTGAGTATGAACAGAATCACAGTAAGTCTATTCTATTTACCAATATTACAAATATGCTAACTATAAGCTACTTTCTTTCTTTTTAGGTGAAGATAATGAAAATGGAAATCAGAATCCAACGGGCAGCGAAACTACCGGCAAAAAAGGTACTGATTAAGCAAAATTTGTGATTATTCTAGCATCCTTTGAAAAAGCTCTGCTGAAAAAATTCCAAACGCCATCAGTGAAACAGAAAAAGAAATCAGCCTCATAAGAAATGTGTATTCAGCTGCTGATCCAACATGGAATCAATATGTCCGTTCAACAAGTGAAGAAGAAAATTAACAACATGAGGCAAAGAGTCAAGGTAAAGTCGGACCGAAACCAGACTGGAAACTGGAAAATAGATCTGAAAGAATTGAAAAAAAAAGCTATTCCAGTTGATGGGAAACGTTGAAAACCCTAGCATTAGTAAACGTTCATGTAGGTACAATCGGTATGAACTTTGTTCTAGAAACTTTTTTTTCAAATTGGCCTTTCTGTTGTGATCGATTCTCTTCATAGACTTTCTCTTTTGATAACCATGGCTGTTCAAACAGATGCCGTTTCACACTTTTGGGTCACATAGGTTGATTTCAGCTACTACCGTACACAGCTCGAAAAAGCAGTGTGAATTTCTTTTCAATATCATGCACCTAACTTACAAATGAATCTTACAAATCGTGTAAAGTTCTGGGACATTTCATATATTGCCGATGATGTTGTATACAAAACCTCGTCTTTATTACAACTATTTCATGCAAGTTGTTGCTTCGCGTGGAAGGAAATACAATTTCACATGCTCTGATATTTACATCATAATGAAAATTCAGATTTTCTTTCTGTGTAGTATGTAGCGCTTAAGATCTTGAACAAAACAAATGTTCTGAAGCTGAGATGAAGAGAATCAACCAAAGCAGATGAGCCCCTTTTCATGGTTACGCTGAGGCATTCTCGACGGCAGCCATTACCTCAAAATTTAAAATTTTTATAACTCAGAATCTATACTAGATATTCAATGTTAGATCACATCAGTTTGTATGCTTACTTGCTGTGAGCAATCTAACGGAGTTCGATTCGATGTCCACTCACTAACAATCGAGATATATAAATTTGAAATAGCGATGTGAGTTTGCGAGAGAGAGAGATAAAAGATAGGAAAAAATACATGGAGCAGCAATTCACTTTGAAAAAAGGTAATACTGGGACTGATAAAAAGAATTCTAGTAGATTTTTTTTTTCAAAACTGGACGAGGCCAATTGCGTTAATCGATCTTACGCAAGTTCCGATGGTTAACTTAGTGCACTTTCTAGTGCGCTCTATAGCGTTTATAGTGTACAGTTAAGTGTTTTATACACAGATAAAAAGAAACATTGAATTTTATGCGTGATCTAATGCACATATAGGGAATGCTAGATTTGGCAGAAAATAATAGGATATTTCATGTAAATTCAAGCCAGATAACGCCTGAATCTAGCCTGCTGTATGACAGATTGCAAACATTGTTGCATGGCGCATAAAAGATTGTAAACAATTTCGTTGCTTACGCCTCCTTTGGCTTGAAATAAAACGAGGGAAAATTTTACGCGCCTGTTAAAATTCATTATTTTTTTCTGTGTAAACTTTCATTGAACTTTGAAAACCCTGTTTACTGTAAACCACTGTGTCAATTTAGAGACTGTCATTACTCCGTTCACACTGCAACCTATATTACGTGATAAAGAGTATCTTGATATCAAATACCATGGACATTGTTTCCAGTGAAAACTAGATGTATAGATGCTAGTATCATGATAGTCTACACAGGAAAAAATCTTGTAGTAAAAACTACCATTCTACCCGACTATGCCTATCTTCAAAACTACCATGAAATTTCAGTCAAATCTTCCTCGTTTATGGTAAAACTTTCAACATTTGTTGTATATTTGACAGACCTCATATTGATATCAACCTCACCATGGTTGATCTAATCGCAGGTATGGTAAAATCAAACGCATTTCAAGGGTTGTTTTTCATTAGGACGAATCTACAATTGAGAGATTCTCTCCGGGCTCGCTCTTTTTCATTTATTACAGCGCCATTATAAAACTTTCGAGGGATTCTTTAGTACAGATCGAAACACAACAGTGCTGGCTAGCATACTCTACAAATAGTAGAATGAAAAACGTAAAGGTGATTGGTTTATGAATGAAAGAGAGCGAGTCCGGAGAGAATCTCTCAATTGTAGATTCGCCCTAATGAAAAAACCCCTAGATTTATAGTCAGGTGAAAATTGTTGATGTTTGCGCTTAATTTCACCCTCGAAATGGTAGTTTCTACTGCGTTTTTTTTGCGTGTATATCACGTAATATAAGTTGTATTACAAATGGGCACACTGATGTCACGGATAATGCCTACTTTGACGGCACCTCGAAGTGTCAGATTTTTGACGGCCTGCAGATAATTATTGTTAACCGATTCTCACCGACTATGCTATCTGAGGCCTTCACTGAGAAACAAAACCCGGCCCTTTGTAGCTGAGCAAAAGGGGAACTATAAGAATCTCAATTGGTTTAAGCTCTGAGCCATCATTTATGGATGATGCTTTAAAACTGCAACGGTAGGTAATTATTACTAAGGATTTTCGAAGAAAATAACTTATCGCACGGAAAGCTTGTCCTTGGGTATTTTTAGTTTATTTCAATGAAATGTGAAGGAAATTTCGGATCAATTAATTTCGATGGGGATTTGTTTTATTCAGCTGTTCGTTTCGGATTGCATATTATTCGTCTTCTTGTTCACTTTGTATTCTAATCACATGTGTTGGCAGGGTTTTATGGGCGCATTGGATGGAATCTCCGTACAAAATCAGCTTTCAAAATGATCTCACTGTTGTTAAATCAAATAAGTCAGATCGAAAATGAAAACCGGTTCTGTGATTACTTTTGCGCCGGATCCGCCGCTAGTTGCTTAGGTGTAGGTATGCTGCCGTATGACTTCTGAGTTGCTGCTGTTGCGCTATACTTTTCTGAAGTAGATGCGAAAATGTTGATCTAACTTATTCGTCTTTTACTTCTTCTTTCCTTTCTGCGGGATGCTAATCGTTTGCATGTGTGGGAGTATGTAAATTGCAATATTGTGGACTGGGGTTGGGGTGGGTTATGGTGGAATTGAATAAATACTTGAGAATGGAATTCCTTCAACGCACGGCGCTGCGTGTAAAATGGAAACATGATTTTCGTTAATTGATTTTAAAGGGAGTTTACGGCGGGGGTGGTAAATCCATTTGGTCGTAAGAAACGGAATGGACGTATGAAAGGAAATGAAGGCATAATGAAGAAATGGCGTATATTTTAATGTAATCGACTGGCAATAATCGTAAATTCATGTTTAATCTTAGCCATCCACCACTTACCTTGTTGAGAATGCGTCAACCGAATTGCCGATATCATTTTCAGCCTGTAGAAGAGCGCGTGTGTATAGAGTGAAAAGGTACTAAGGAATGTGGAACATAAATGAAAACGAATATGCTGTAAAAGAAAAATACGGTAAAACCTGAAAAGAGAAATAAAAGTAAAAAAAGAAAACGGAAAAAAGGCACAGTGATAAAAATGAATGGTGCGGGAATAAGTGGGAGAGAATGATAATGAAGAAAATGAATACTGCAGACACCGAGAGCCAAAAAGTAGTGCGGTGCCAGCTAACAGCGTTAGTTGGTCGGAAGTTTTTTGCCCTTGCCGAATGGATGACGAAGGCAGCAACCAACTGGGACGACGACGATTCGCTGGCTCAATCACGAACCGAATGCGAGAAGGAATCCAATCGCGGTAGTACCGAACT
Organism: Aedes koreicus; assembly: GCA_024533555.2. Taxonomy (NCBI): domain Eukaryota; kingdom Metazoa; phylum Arthropoda; class Insecta; order Diptera; family Culicidae; genus Aedes; species Aedes koreicus. The sequence goes on from JAHHFK020004828.1 coordinate 264,764, forward strand.
GGTAACCGCTGCCGGAGAGCTGTGGTGTGGTTGAAAGTGGAGCTCTGATTTTATGAATGACTTTCTGTTTACCCATTTCATCGTCGCCACCACTAACTACACTGCTGCCACCAACCGTTTCCTTGCCCATCTATAGGAGTGAGCACTCGCTCTTTGTCCCTCTATCATCGTTGGGTTCGCCATGGAGATAACCCATTCACGACTTTGACTTCCTTTCTCTTTTGCCTCGGTGCGCATGTTGGCGAATGATCCGTTATTGCCATAGAGTAGAAATGTAGATGAGAGGGATAGATCAAGAGGAGACGGATCGGAATGTGGCCTCCGCAGGAGCAAAATATTTGTGTACATTGCTCAAAGTGGAGGGCACTTGGGAACGGGTCTAAAGATCATCTCTTCGCGTCTGTGATGCGCGTGTATGGGTTCGGTTATTGGGCAACGCTCATACATAATATAAGGTGATAAATATGAGGCAGATAGAAAGTAATTCATTGATGATGAACGAAAGGGTCAGCTGGAGTCAGCGAGGCCCATATGCACAGGAGAAGAACATGGTGCTGTTACTTTAAAGCGAGCAAGAAAGCTGATAGACCGCTAAAAGGTGACGAACTCGTTACAGCTGGGGTTGATAATGAGCGTGTGGTTACGTTTGCTACTGATTAACGAATTTGACTGATGAACCATGCATTTCCGGTTCGTGTTTTTGGCTGGAAATACTGAAGGATAAATTAGAGTTTTTGTTTATCGGTTAGTCAATGTAGTGACAATTTTCTTGTTATTATCCTATTTCTAGTTCAAGAATCAGTGTAGTTTGTGTTCGATGTGATTTATGACATTGGAATTGAAATTCACGAGTGCATTCAAATTAACGAGCCACGGACCTCGTTTTGATCGAGAACAATTGTATAAAAGCAGTTGAATTTGAGGCAACGCTTTCCATATTTCGTGATTCATCAAAGCTCTAATTTCGGTAGTCTCAATGAAATCTTTTCTATTGAATGATTTGGAGCTCCTTTGAGAAATCTAAATTTAAATTCTGTCGTGATAGACAAACGCAAATTTTACGCAACCGAGCATTAATCCATTTGATCGTTTCATGTTTAGTTTGCGATGATGTTTACTTGCAGCTACATCTTGCTCTATATGCGGGTTCAACCGTTCCTGTTTTATATATCTATACCTCAAACATAGCTTTGCATTGGACCGTTTCAAAAAGTGTGAAATGACTTCATCTGTCGAAACCTGTGCAATCTAGTGAGCAGCAGTGGCACAGTGAACGGATGAATGAATTGCTATTCCTAACAACGGCCAGCTGCGATTCGTTCGTTTTTTTTTATGATTTCCGAGAAGTTCCTATGAAACAGGTTTCTTCGTACTTGACAGTATAGAAGTGTAGATAATAACGGGTAACCCCTCCGGTGGCAATAGATCACCTCCGGGGAGCGAAGCTAATTTATTACATTTAAATTTTCCATCGCGTTGATTTCCATGTCTTTCTAACACGAAAAGTGTTCGTGTTCATGTGCGCTAGAACATCGATTATAAAAGCTCAGTCGGACACATCCGTCAGCAGTGCAGTTGAAGCACACTGTGTAGCTTTCAGCATTAAGATCATACCGAATGGAATGCCGCTTGAAAATCTTGCCTCATGCAAACCTGCTTTTCCAGAACCACTAACTAGTTGTGTGAATCACAATCTTTGCGCGGAGGGGAAGTAAAAAGAGCTAAGCTCTAGGTTGAAGTCACGCTACGCTAAAAGCCACCCGTTCGCGACCACCCCACGTGTGCTAAAATTAGCCAACTGATGAGTGGAATTCCCGCCGTTACAGCCTGCCAGTTTCTTATACCTTTTGCATCACGTGGAGGTTTTTAATTAAGAGAAAAGATTCAACTGAAATTTGATTGTATGCTAAAGCGAAGATTTCTTGCGAGAAAGCGCGAACTGATTGATTTCTCAGCTTTAGTATAAAGTAGGTTGAACGGATGTAGATTAATTACTGTTAGTATTATGTGTTAAGGCTATTTTTTTTACCGTGGGGTGACTTGGACCTATTACTACATCAATTTGTAAGTTTATTATTCGTCGTCTATCACCGTGCTTCAATTTGGGTTAGTTCCATGATTGATAGGGGAAATCCAATGCTTCTAACTAATCTTGTGAACCAATTTATTAAAGTGGTGTAGCTTGTATTCCATTTGATAAAGTTGCTTTTTTAATTAAAAAGTCATTTACCTTATTTACAAAAATGTGTGTTGTCCCGAGCAGGAGCAAATGACATTATTTTGAACTTGATAACTTATGTTGCTTTTATTGAGCACCGCATAAAATGTTTAATATCGAAGAAAATCACCTAAAAATTGCAAGCAAAGTACTTTTAAAATAATTGTTATAATAACAGGGAATATATGAAAGGTACTAATTTAGAATATTTAGTATTCAAATTGAGGTGCTCGATATTGGTATGATTTTTTTTTGTTGGGGCATAGAACCACTGCGTACACTGAATTGAACTTTTTTGGTAATTGGTATGATATTGTGAGAAGATTTTTATGGTATTACTCCAAGATATTTCTTATGCAGCCCTCATCAATATAAATAGTTCAGCAATCGAGATATTTATTCTTGCTCAGGGTATCAGATTTGACAACCAAAACTCGTGATTGTGATTGACAGCATCTGATGTTAATTTTTTTAATCCAATGAACAACTAAGCCATATCCATATCCAAAAATATCAAAATTCAACCGTTTAAAATAAGCTGAAACTAGATCAAAAGGTTAATCTGCCTTTGAAATCGTTTCAGTCAACTTAAGGAGAACCACTCCATTATATAACTTAGTAACAGTTGATTAGGCTACCACCTAATTCATAGAACCTCGACAGTACGTAGTACGTACAAGACATCAAGGTCTTCTAAAGCCGATTTTTCGCAAATATCAAATTAATTTCACAAAAAAAAATTTTGGTTTTTTTCTGTCTCAAGATATTGTTGAATCCCGTGATTGACTGATTGATTGATGGATATACATTTAGTCAGAATTTCTTTAAAAATCCACAATCTTACAAATACTGTCGTTCTCGTTTTTTTGAGTGTGGTTACATAAGAGTTAGACCGTTTGTCAGCGGGGAAAATTCGAAGTGTAGCCAATAAGTGTATATTTTTTTAGAAATAAATGACAGCCAATATCTCGCGCTTGAAAATGGAAATAAGATAAAATATCCTCTTGGTCAATTTCAAGCCAAAGTAAACGTAATATATTTCATAAATAAGGTTATGGCAAGGCATATAGTTGACGTTAAGTGGGCAATATTTTGCTTAACTTTACATGAAATATCGCGCGAACGTATGCCCATTCTTGCGTTGAGAATGTGTGCTCTAGACCAGAATATTACACAATTCGTCCAGAGCAAGTATTATTTATTTAATCTCCTAGTTCACCTGTTTACATTGTAACGAGATAACTTCGTTTGATTCGATTCTAATTGATATCACAAGCACCGAGTTTCGTGACTTTTGCGATGTGAATTTCTGAGAAGCGTGACGGTTACGATCGTTATAGGTCTCACAGCTTAAACGACTCGGTTTTCCAATCCGAGGATCAAGAACTCGTTTCTCGATACACTAGATTGTCTTTGAGGATGGGACAATCATTTGACTGCTCTGGAGCCAGCCAGAAGATAGCTGAATATTTTAGCTGTATTGTATGCTAATTAAAGTTGAATAAGAAAAATAATTTGATTTTTTTATAAAAAAAATATCAATTTCTCATTTTTGTTTGACCAAATTTTGATCCCAATTTTATCTCTTGAAGGCAACACCTTTTATTTAAGATCATTTGAAAAAACTCAGATAGTAATGACATTTGAAAAAGATGCTTATGACCCAGTCTGTCATGATTTCCTGAGTTAAGCCAAAATATCGTCAATATTTAGACCATATGAACTCAAGAATAAACTGTGAGGATAAAAACTCACACACAATTTCCAAACAATTCAAATTTGAGTAGGACTCAAATCGATTAGTTATGGCTACTTAAAATTAGTTGGTAGCATTAGGTAGTTAACATTGTTGGTAGAGACTGCCTACTATGTTTACTTATACTTTTGACCGATTTGTGTAGATCCTCAAATTCAGATTATTTAGAAGCAGCGTGAAGCGTAATTTTTCCGTTTTCTTGAAATAAGGAATAATTCGAATGGTGGTGATGATTGAAAAATTCCATATTTGTGTATTGGAAGAAAATTTTCAAATTTTCAGCAATCTATAATAATGTTTAACACCGGTTCGTGATATTTTACCTAGTTATAAAGAATTTCATAAAATTAGCTTGTTTTGACTCAACCGCCAGCTTCACTTCAATCAGTTCAATTTAGGTGAATATGCAATTTCCTTCGTTTAGGGCAATGATTGATCCCTACCAGTGGGTAAAATCAACCTAACACGAACAATATTATGCTCCCCTAACGGGATTCTAACCAAGGAGGGGGTCGGTGGGTATGGAGACCACGAGTATATCAAAGCTAGTGAAAAAGTAGATACTTAAGGGGTATATATAAAGCGATCATTATTCATTACAATAGATGTTTTGCTCATCAGTAGATATTACTTAACTTAACCAGTAAGTGAGAAAGACTCATCTACTGATGATTTACTTAATTTTGTTTATGTTAAACCTTTAATTTTGGTATTCTTTTTATTCCGTGAAGCAATATTTATTCGGATTGCCTTCAAAAACAAAAGGCACCTTTCGAGCAAAGCTGTTTTTTTTTTTGACTTCTTGCGTAGTATCAAGGAAATCCAATTGTGATTCAGGGGTTATTACGCATTTGGAAGGCAAGCAATTTAGAACTCACAGGGCAAATTTGCAATATAAAATCAATAAAGGATTTATATAAGTAACTCAACAATTTGTGACGTTCAACCATCCGCAGCAGAATCCTTTTTTATTTTGCGATTCGTGAATAAAATGCGAAAACATTTAAAATCAAGTTGATGAAAGATAAAGCGTTGGACGAATATAAACAATCAATAGAACACTAGCGATTTAGAATTTGCTAACTGCTTTAGAACCCCGTCGGTCTCAAGTACACCATAGAGTTAAAACACAGTGATCCTCCTTCATTGACCAGACATTATACTACACAAAATGTGAGAATTTAATTGAACCCGAAGGCATTAGCTCAAGTCATGATCAAAAATCAAAACAATTCCAATTCAAACATTAGCTCAACTTAAAGATCTACAGCGACATGGGTGACTAAAGCGTACTCACGAAACATTTCCTTCCATAATTGATTGACATTGACGTTCGACCACCCCCACGGAGAATATCACCATGGATTAGTCATTCTTTGCTACCTCGCGAAGCACGAAATAGCATTTGTGTGTGTGTGTGTCAGAGTGTCTAATCGAGCTCGCTTATGTAACTGGTCGTCAATCGGTGACTACCTGCATGGGTCCTTAAAAGGTAAAGGCAATCCACATTCCTCGCGGCAGGAATTGCAATCCATAACAAGTGGTCTTCCGTTTAGTTAGCAGCTCTATAAGTAGTTGACGTGTGAATGAATCAGTCAATAGATGGTGCTGTAATATTACTTCAACGAACCCTTATTTGGCATCAATCTGTGAAAATGACTTCGCGCACAAACCCCACTCCAAGCACGTAGTTGATATATTTAACCGTGAAATAAGCCAGCTTCTGTGGATCGGTAATTGAAACTTGTTCTACCTTTTTTCTTTACTGAATGAATGTTCGCAGCTATGTTACTTAGTAGGCATTTGAATATTCAATTTAAGACGACTGATTGAAGAATTCCACCTCCATGAGTCACTACCACCGCAGCCATGAGCAGGATCCGGACAAGTTATTTGACATTTGTTAGGTAAACCACTCCGAAACGCACAAACGTTTTATGAATAATATGGTACTTGCGCCATTAGGTATTCCACAAGCGCTGTTCTGTGAAGTGCGCTCGTAACCAGCCGCGAACAGGTTGGGAATGAATAAAAAAATAATATTTCCACTCACATGTGTTTACTGATACATGCGGGCAATATGATCGTGCAAAGACCCATGGGAACAAAATGTGAACTCTTGCAGGATTGCTGTTATTTGGTTGTGCTATTTATAACTGGTTGATTTTTTACGAGTACTTAGTCACAAATTTACATAACGTCCATTAAACAAACAAAAAATACCGTGCACGCAGCTTATGAGTGCTTTTGTCGTCGAATGAGATAGTGGCTCAAAGGTGATATTTACCATCTATAGCTCGAAAGCGTATGACCCCAAAGTGACTTAGTGGACGACATATGAGGGGCTTATTGAGAGAAACTAAATAGCTGCGCCGGGCGGACATCGCCGCATTGCACGCAGCGTGTAGCGCCCCGTTGAATGCCAATGAGGAAGCCGTCGTCGTTGAGGGTTTAGTCCTCGACTCATTCATGCAACCAGTTCGAACTGAATCGGGTCGTGATGGAATGTGGCCCGGTGGCATTCGGTGTGAGAATAGTTATGGACTATGGCAGTTCGAAATTTGAAGTTCCCGTATGCCCGTGAGTGGTAGACGGTTCGGATGTATGTGTGGGTAAAAGTTGGCCTAGACTTTGTTTTTCGGAGCTACTGCATTCCATCCGCAAGGCAATAGGCACGACATTAACAAATCGAAGGCGGTGTGTTCGATTCCCGACCCCGTTTAGGATAAATTTCAGTCGGAAACGATTCCTACTTCTTAGGCATATACTTTCACATGTATTTGTTGGGATAGGAAGCACTAATTTAATAACGACGATTTTCCGTTCCGTTGAAAAAGTTAGTCGGGAAAAGTAAAAAAACTCATTTCAAAATTTTGAATATAAAGCCTAGAAGAAGAAATATTCCAAACGACATGTGAGCTAAATGTATGGGTCAATTCTTCAGCAGTGAATAAAAAGTTAACAATAGGAGAGAGAGGCCATAAATTGCAGTTTTGTTACTGCGGCTAAGGAAACTGGATGATTTTTACGAGTTCAAGATCATAGTATGCGGTACTCTTTTGCTATAAGTTTTTACTTCACTTAGTTTTTTATGTTATTTTGTCTGCACAGAGAGAGTCTAATGATGAATACTTTATTTAACTGTTTATTGAGCGGAAATGCAATGTTGAGTTGACAATTTTAGCCGTGAGCCAATTTTAAATTACTAGTTTCCTATTGATTGTTGGGTAAATGGCCGCAAAAACTAAAAAAATGTACAAGAAAATTTATAAATGTTATAATTATCAGAATGTTTCATGTCAATTTCTGAGCTGAGATATTTCCATTTAAATGATGATAGAATTGAAGGAATTTGAATTTTGCGAGATTTTTTTGTTCCATTCTCGTATGCATTTTGTATTCAAATATTGCATTGAACATTGTTCTAATCAGTTCTCTCATTTGTCAGGCTCAATTGCGTTATCTTTAATTTGCCGAATATACATGTATGTCAATATTAATACGTCTAAACCTTTTTTTTTAAACGAGTGACGAGAAGTCTGTAATCACACTCTCTGTCAGATCACAAAATAACGAAAAAAAAGTGAAGTGAATGTGATTGGAGATAAATCAGTTTGTCACTAGATATTTCAATAATAAGATATTTTTCATACTCTAATTGTTATATTTATATTCTCCGAACGTGGAGTAACGATTATGATGTAGAAGGAGATGTTTCGCTCATCGCCATGAGGCACCAATAGTAGACTGTCATGTTTGCTTTCATTCTAGAGATATGAAGAGAAAGTGTTGAAAGTTCCGTTAGTGTACGGTAGGTTGGAAATGGAATAGAAGTATTGAAAATTGAGCGAAAGGGCATGGGAGTATTACTCGAACAAAGGACGTTATCATTGCCAAACATCCCACCTACCCCGCAGTACTGAACCCACTGGGGTGCCAAGAAACAGTCACGCTTACCGCTACACCACCAACGCCGGCTAAAGGTTTTATTTCAGCTTTATGAACTCGTAAAATGCCGTTTTAGGGCTCATTCATATTATCTTATTATGGGCTGTTGAAAAAGCATTTTAAAACCATTTTGCCTTCAGTAAATGCATTAAACGGCAAATTGGCATTGAGGGAAGTCACGTGGTCTTAAAACGGCAAAAAACATGACCAAATCATTTTATAGAAGTCATTGCGAAGATCAATTGGCTTTTTGGCAAAACTGTGATTTTTTCCATTCGCCGTATTGAAATATAAGAAATAATTGAAATCTGGAAAAATAAATGCACCAAATTTTAAATGCAATGTAAATGAACTGCAGATCGGAGACAAATTTCGGCATTTTTTAAGATTACCTTATTGAATTCCATGAATTTTCAGGAAATTCGTGATTTATTTATCGAATATATTTGTTTTGATCTTGTTTTTGTTGTTGTAAACTCGCATAATTAACAAGGCGCATTAATTTTCGGCTCTTATCGTGCCAATATTCACTATAAAATTAAATGCACCTATGAGTTGGAGCATGCTACGCTGTAACAAACTCAATTTGTTTTGCATTTTGCTATCAAACAAACTTCTTTCTAAGATATTATTGACTGCTAAATGAATCAGAAGAGCAGAGAATCGAACAAAGCAGAACAACAAAAAACAACAACGATAGCTGAGGCCATTTGGCCGTTTGCTGGTTATCATGTCAGCCAATAGGGTTTCTGAAGGTTCTCAAGTGGTCATACTTCACTAGAACATTTTCAAAATCTTTATGGTTTTATAAAGGTTTTATTAACTTGTTTTCACAGCCGTCTATAGAGTGGGCCATTTTGTACAAATTTCGGCTTTAAAAAAGCATAGAGGAGGTGATGGTAGACAAAACAGTTTTGAATGTAGTTTTATGAATAAAGCCGGGAGGAGTGCTATACGGCTAGAATAAAACTAAAAATCTTACTTGGGATGACATCTAGTGAAATATGGGAATATAAGTATCGATTTCCGATTTGCACAGATTTAAACCAACAGTAAGGATGCTATTGGGGCCGCTCACAAAGTGTGATGGTGGGTTTTCAATGGGAAAACAAGGTAATTTTTAATAATGCCCACAACCCAAATGTCTGAAGTACTTTTTTTCCAAGAGCAATTCGTGTAATTACTTGTCAGTTTTAGCAGAGAGTAATCATTCATTGATCCAGTGTTCGATCTGAAAAAAGAGAAAAAAAGATAAATTGTTAGAATGTTCAACATTTGATTTCAAACCACAAAAATGTTTAGAAAAACAAGGCATAACTAGCTTGAGCAAAGTCTCCAATTAATAATAATACAGGTCAGTCTGAACGATCTAATCAAGCTCTGCTTGAAGTGGGGAAATTCCAATCAAAGATCATCGCGATTGTTTGAACGCAAGCTAGGTTGAATAAATTTGCAACATCGCCATCGCCGTCGTCATCGTAAAACTGGCGCCAGAACTATTTGATTACTTGATGCAGAAAATAGCATCATCAACCAACCAGCAGAGGTGAATTAATCATGTTTCTTCGGTCATTATGACTAAAGCACACGTACGAGCACACCGTATGCACATCAATCAAAGTTTTTGCCTAACGTTTAGTTGATCATGGGGTTTCACTTGCCTAACGGAATTGTTAACAGTAAAGCGTATCGCTTGGTGAATATAGATGATTTTAAATTTTCACCATCAAAGTGAGATTTCAGAGAACCGCTGTGTCTTCCTGGAATGACTGTTTCTCCTATGAATAACACTAGGTCACCACTGTGCTAACCTTCGAGCTTCAGCGTGTAACTTTTCTCAGCTTCACAAGTCTCCTCGTCGGCTGTCTGTCGGTCTGTCAGTCCGTCGGTCGGTTGCAGTGCTCGTTAAATTAAAGATAATAAGTGCACCCAAGTAAGCACGTTGTGAGCTCAAGTACGTTCCCATATTTAAGCTCATATTGCCATTTGTTCGTGTTGCTCATTTCATCGCCACGACCACGACACAGCAGCTTCATATAAATATAGAAATAAACGGAACAACCACATGAGAAGCGCGCACAAAAGTTTATTTCCGAAACGCGATGGATTAAGTCGAAAGTTGATTCCCACCGTCCCTGTCGCCGAACGAGTGGTGTTTGAAATGTAAAAAAGAAATTATGAGATACTCATGCCCCCAAAGCACCGACAGACCGACGAAGGTTATTATGATGATGGTGGTGAAAACGGGGGGGGGCGGTGGGTTTGGGCCTTTGGGCAAAGGGTTTGTATATTTAGGGTGGGGGGAAAAATGATTAATATTTGTGGGTTCTTTTTCTATTTTATATTTTTTTTTTTTTTTCTGTTGGGAAGGGGGGGGGGGGGGGGTGGTGTTAATTTTTAGTATTTTATATTCTCTTTTGTTGTTGTTTTTGGTTTGGGATGTCGTTTTGCTCGGTTTGTTCAATGAGATTAAAGTAGGGTTAACGAGGCACCACATGTGCTACGATGTGACGGTAACAGTTGATAAAAATATGTTCAATAGAAATGTAAGCAGCCCTGTTTATACTAATTCTATTTTTTTTTGTCGATAAACATGAGCTGTATCAGCTTTTTACTTTTATCCACGGATAAATGAATATTAGAAGTTTATTCACAGAGAAACATTGAATTTTCGGCGTTATCTAATGCACATAAAGGAAATGCTAGATTTGGCAGACAATAATGATATATTTCATGTAAATTTAAGCCAGATAACGCCTGAATCTAGCCTGTTGTATGAAAGATTACAAACATTGTTGTATGGCGCATGAAAGATTGCAAACAATTTCGTTGCTTACGCCTCCTTTGGATCGGAATCAAACGAGGGGAAATATTACGCGCTTGTTAAAATTAATTATTTTTTCTGTGTAGGATGAATACAACCAAATGGCACTGATGTATCACAATACCACCCACTCTAAGTACTTCAACACAACATTGATTAGTTTAAACTCTTAAACTCTGCTTAGAACAATCGTGTCCTGATTGGTTCCTTTATTCAAAGCTTTCTATTATGGAGAAGTCCTTCTGAACATAGGATCACAGCTGACTGAAGACTGAACAAACAATGTTTCTTCACAGCTCGAAAAAGTAGTATGAAATTCTGTTCAATATCATGCACATAAATGGAGCGTCACACAACATTAAATTCTACATTATACATCGTGTAATATTCTGGGACATTGCATACATCGCGGATAATAACGTTGTTAATAACAAAGATATACGTAAACCTTAGCAGTGATATAAAAAAAAGTATATTCAGCTCATCGGTTGTTTGAGTGGATTGATCTGACAAAGCATAAAATATAATATGAAAGATCCCAACTATTCAAAACGTTGCATGTTTTGAAAAACTTAGTATTAATTTATGCAACAAGTGATAATTAGTAGATTTGGAAGGCTTGCTGAGTTGTATAATTAAATAATCGAGTTGTGGAACTAGTCGCATACAACTTTTTTTTTTGCAACAACAAAAAAGTCAGAATTTATTCTCTTTACATCTTTATATCTCTGAATCATTTACTGATTCAAGTAGGTTTTTTTCCAGAATGATTGTCCCAAATTTTCCTAGTCCTATAGTGAAAACCTTAAAAAAAAACTATACTTCAGGAGTGACTCCGAATCGGATTTGAAGAGGGCAGCGGTTGCGGCGTTATCGAGATTTATGGCAATTCAGGAGGAATATTTGAACATTCAACAGAATCGAAAAAATGTTCACCCAGATGCAATGTAGGAGGGGCTGGATAGTCAAGAAGAAAAGGGATATAATTTTTGGCTCGGGAAGTACTACCACATCGGTCCCAAGCTGGGTCACAAGCTTAATAAATCACCCCTAAAAACCTAACTCACAATGAACAACCCCACAATGAACCATCATTCTGTCAAAATAACACATACTCCAGTTTAATTCTACTCAGTAACTGAGTAGAATTGTATTCCTTTCTATTTTTCTCACACGGAAATGTTACTCAATTTTCGTAAAAATAGGATCTGCACAAAAGTTGAGTTATGCACTTTTTACGAAAATTGAGTAACTTTTCCGTTAAAAATATAGGGACAGTAGTAAAAATGAAAGAGAGGGTGTTTTGAGCGTGCAGCGAATCAAAACAAAAATGAAGATTCTTGTGCCAAAAGCGCAAGAATGTATTGCAAGGTGCAATGTGCAATGTGTATTTGGGACCAAGGGGTTCTACAACAGTGAGCCAATTTCAATCGCTCGTTTCCTATTGATTGTTGCTATAAGTACTGGTAGCGAGTACTGATTTTTGCAATTCCTTCGACCTCGAGAGACCCTAGTACCTCAAAAAGAGTTTTTTCACCTTGATATTGAAGGTGTAATTGCTACAATCAAAGCTAATACTAAGCAATCTTCAGAAATGGTTTTGCGCAGCACACTAAATTGTCTAACAGATAGTCAAAGAGAAGTTATACTTAAAGTAGTACTTTTTGCAACTCAAAAACTGTTAAATTATGCAACTGATTTTTGGATGATTAAAAGTTGACTATTATTCTACACTACTACGTTATAAAACCAGCAATGAAAACCAACAATGAATAAATTGTGTTAAATAAGTTTTTGGGGCTACTTGGATCGCTTAGGCATATTGAGGATTATAATAGTTATGTTCAGATAAAATGACACAAGTACCATGGAATCCTTAAAGTTAATTTTTTCTGAAGCACTACACGAAACTCTTGGATTTGACTACATGGAATTTGATGTAACCTCAAATTAATTCACACTTTTTTTTTCTCGCTGGCGCGTTCAAAAAGTATTTGTTCCGTCACGTTCGCCTTAAACTTCAAAGGGCCCATCAAGGGCATAAGATTTGGATTCGCGACTCCTACAAAAAAAAACATTCTCTCACTGTTGTACATGGCCACAAAATACCAGCTCTGTGAGAAAGTTTATTTGACTCTGTTAAACGGAATCTACGACTCGGTTTAGTAAAACTTAGAGTACACTAAGTGTGCCGAGTGTGTTAATAGCATTTTAACATTGTCAATCACATTTCTTGATGTGAATGCAAATGAGCTCCATCAAAGCCAATTCGCATCGTCACTTCGATTTTTGAAGGCCAAACTATAAGAAACTATAAAGATTTCACATGCTGCAACACTAGCCTTGGTGATGCAAATCAGCCATGATGGCGACTTTACCATAAACCATTCTAACGAAACTGAGTGGTTTTTAAAATTCCAAAAAGGAATGATACGGATTCGAAATATACAAGCGCGCATCACCATTATTTCACTAATAACAAATTGCTACCCTTATCGTGATTCCACGACTGAAACAAACCAACGATTAGTATAGTGAATTATGTATTTTCGTTGCATCAGAGTGCATGCATAAAATTCCACTTCGTCAGCCATTAATCATGCAACTGTGTGATGATTTCAACATCCACATCCGCACATTCACACAAACGCTCATGCTCCCATCATCGAAAGCTATCGTGATTCACAAACGAGATGCTGTTTATGGCGAGCTCAAACGAATGAGTCATTTTCATCAGAATGCATTGCTTAGCTGTTTCAGTGTTGCGAGTGATAATTTTCTTCTGCCTGTATACTGCATTCTGTGCTAATTGATTTCCAATAAAATCATTAATTAAAATTGAAATTTATCTTTCCGGACGCGGTAGGCATCTCGGAATTAGAATCCAGTGTGTCAGTGAAATCCTTCTCTAGCATGTGGCTGTTGTTCGTAGAATTGATTAAACCATCTGCACTAGCGGAGAGGAAATGACTTAACCGGAAGTCGAAACGACTCTGTCGTGTCTAACATTTTTCATTTTCAAATATAATGCGTTATCGCTGTTGTTGCTTCCGGGTTGTCGTGCATAACTTTCGGACGACATCGGAACAAGGAGTGGAGTGCAAAAAAGGCACATCTTATTATAGTCACGTGTGAGAGAATTAAAAACACTATTATAGGCTAGAGATCGTTCTCGGCGGATTATATTTACGTCACAAACCTTGAGTAAGAATGGATCCAAAACTCGGTGGGATTAATTTTCCAGCAAGGAAAGGCGGCAGCGACACCCCACACTGGGCCAGAAATGGGTGTGGAAACTTTGCCACCGCTTGATTCTCATAATGGAAGAATAGAGGCTAGTCGGTTGGTGGAACAACAACAGTAGTCAGTCAGGTTGCACGAGAAAACCCACTTTGTGTGAGATTAATATTAATAAAATAATAATTAACGATAAATTTAACGCTACACCACGTTGTACGGCCCGAGTGACTACAAACGTGTGGAGCGCTGCGGTGAATGGAACAAACCATAAATGGGGGCAGAAAAGATAGCATGAATGAAGCTAAATCATGAATGAATGAATGGAAACGGATGGCTAAAGGCCACTCTGAAGTGATCGTAGTTGTCGGTGTTGCTGCTGCTAAAACTACCACTGAACACTATTATGAATGAAATTGCTGTGTTGGTTAGCATTGGATTGAATTGGATTGGCTTAGGCTTGTCGCTGTCGCCGTTAAAATTAAGAATGCATATGATTTCAGCAAACTGCAGCTGTATGTGCGCAAGGCTTACAGGATTGCGACTTCGTTGCAAGACTTCATGACTATCCAGAATGATTTGAAATTTCCGTTTTGTTCTACAATGCGTACTCAATTTCAAATTAATTGCTGGCGAATATTTTAGCAACATTACCTTATGGGTAAACTTACTTTCGTTGTTCGACGAATGACACACCTCAGAAGCTGTACTTATCTGACGACTTGTTAAATGAACGTGACCGGATTAATTGATAGCCTTTCTACAACAGTGCACGTTGCACAACAAAACAACACACAGTGGTCGCAAGTCGGCCAAAAACTTATAAGTAATTTTGATATTTTCCTTTCTGAAAATGGTATCATTGAAAGCTTAATATTTGACCTAGCTTTCGTCAACGTTTGAAGCAATTTCACGTTTGGCGAATTTTCATTACACTTTTGGCGAATTTTCATTACACTTTTGACGAATTTTCAAAGTTGACTTTTTCGTGAAAATAAGTTTGAAGAATTGTAGAGTAAAATGCTCAAAATTGGACGTAGGTGTTGAGTTGGTAATAATAATAACACATACGTCTATTCGTAAGCATATATTTCAAGAGATTATTAAGTGATGAAAATCCTGTCGTCATACCATAAAAACAAATACACTAGTGCAACTTTCCACGTTTCTAAAAGATACTCATAAAACGGTAAAAAAATATCAGACCTATTGATATATTTAGACCTATGCATATATTTAGCTTATGACAGATCATCGGCTGAGAAATATAATAAACTATCTAGGTCATTTTCAGATTTAAATTATTGAAAAATAAATCTTGTGTTCAACGGAATTGGTTTTTTTCTGAAAGAAAAGATAAATTTGCTCCATTGCGCTGGACTGAACATACCGCAAGGGCTCACTAGAGTTCTTTGTCAAGACTCGAAGCTAAGAGTCAGTTCTATTTGGTTAATATCACATGAATTAGTTTTTCCTCTGTATTTATCTACTCACTTTTATGTTTAACTACCGTAGCCACATGTGGAATTAAAGTGGTTCATTTCGTTAATTAAAATCACTGCAGTACCTATGAGATTCATTTGAAATCATTATTACGATGCCATGAAACGGAGCAGTGGATCGACATTTTAGATAGACTATTCCATGTACGATATATAATTTCAGATCATAAGAGGCGAATCAGCTAAAAAGTTGAAATATGAGTCCGTCAAATAGTTAAACTTTTCAACAATTTAGTATTGCGTTTACAAATGAAATCACAAAAATCTTTCTCCGCGATAATGTAAAGGTGCATGTGCATGTTCACGTCAAACATCTTTTAATTCACGATTGTTGTTCGTATTATATATACGAAACAGAGTTTTACACACTTTTTCTCTCATTGTTAATCAAAGATTTAAGCAGCTTTTCATTTGGATACAAACATCCAGGAAATTTAAATTCTTATTGAGTATCCTGAAATAACGGTGGAAATTGCAGATTTATTATAAAAAAAAGGAGACCGATGACAAAGATCATAAATACGGTCCTGGCCCGGTGAATACGATACGTTTGATCAGTCTTCAAACAATCGAGTCACTTTCTTCTTTTAGTATGAACTGATAGATGATAAATACTAATTGTTGTTGATAGTATTATATACATTACTGCGTTTTTCACCAAAACTTTGCAAATAAATTACTTGAAAATCTTTTTGGAATCGCTGAGGATTCAAAAATTCAAGATCTCGATTACTGAGCATAGTATTGATGAGCACCCCATTGCGGTAAAATATATAAGGATAATATCTTAAACTAGTTTCCACAATATCATGCTAATATCAATTTGAGGCAAAACAGTACCATGACAGTACCTTTCCGGTAACCGCAGCTATCCCAAATAACAAGTTATTCGAATTATCAAAGTCAGAACCTCAGTTTCAAAATCAAAATTAGGTATTGATAAGTTACTTTCTCCTTATGTTTAGAAGGAAATATTTTCTATCACCATGAAGTTGCTGGAGATAGTTGCTTCTCCCATGTAGGCTTTGGGCAGTGTGAACAATCATCGATCGAACCAATCCAAGCTCAACGGAGTACATGAGTACGATCAGGCCCGCATTCCTTTGCCAGTTAAGGGGATATCCCCTTCCTCTTGCCTATCCAGTATTTGGGTAGCTAGGTAAAAGTTTGTATGCTTGATCGGGTACTGCTTTTCGAATAGCCCTCCACTCAATTTTCAACTATTTCTATTCAATTTTCACAGTCTGCCGTACACTAACGGAACAATCAGAACTTTCTCTTCACATCTTCGTTCTAGCTAAATTACTGTCCACTCTAAAAAGCCACATGGTGATATGACAATATTTCCTTCTAAACATCGTCATAATTCGTTAATCCGCACATGGATGAATACAAAAATAACAATTATAGTGTACTTCACTTGTTAGTAGAACGATTTTAATTGAAAAACTATGAAAATTTAAATAACTTCACTTGATCACTTTGTCGAGTGCTCGACATTGAAGAAGTCTGTAAGTCGCAGACGAAAAAGGCCTATCTGTCAAAAGATAAGCTATCTGTAGTGAAATTTAACGGAATTTGCTCGCGTCTACTAATGAAAGTTTAAACAAGTGTTTCAGTTTTTTACTTTTTTAGAAAAAGTGATCAAGTGAAGTGTTAATTTAAATTTTCCTAGTTTTTCAATTAATTATAGTGTATTTTCTCCTGCTCATAATATTTTCCTGAGTACATGATATCTGGGCGTACTTTCGAAAGTTATGCGATCGTTCATGCAATACTATACAAATAATGCAAACGACCCACAATCTTCTACTCTGGAGGTAATATTAGTTTTAACAACAAGTTAACTTGTTGCACCTGAAATCAAGCTTAACTACATGTAGCATAGTTTTGCATGTATGTGCCTTTTTCAACTATGCAAAGAGAGACTCAAAACTAGCGCTTTAATTTCAGAGTATCCTCTACGTGAAGTCTTTCTCACCATTTCGCATTTTTGGTGTTTAAAAGACGGAAAGCTTGGCGTATGATATACAAAAACTGGTAATTGCTGCATTTACAACCTACCTTCTGGTTATACACAGCAATAATTCCTGAATCACTCGATCATTCATCTGTTAAATTAAATCAATTGTTACTCCAAAACAACAACTCTTCCCTTTCAGCCATAACGAACGAAGCATCCGGAAACGACAGAGCATCGTGGTACAGTAAAACAAGTTTACAGAGCCATCATCTGCGGTGGGAACCAGACCTCGCAAATCTTGTTAGGTTGCGATTTTAATGCAAAGGTAGAAAAAAAAAGACTACCCAAATACATTCTAATTATACATTCACTCGTGTTTCTTTGCTTTTCCTAATGTTGCGAAATTTCTCTTCCAACGATCAGCGCATTTGTTCGGAAGTAGATGCCGCGAACTTCTGTTAGTTAGCTATCCTTGATCCTAGGAATCATGTTGGCAAGAAGCGTGAGAATGCTGTTTCCCTGCGCGAACACAAATTCGGAATTGATGCATCCGTTCACGCTAATCTATCGTGTGACTGCAGTAGAAGGGGACCAACGTCCACTTTGGAATTTCTTTTCACCTCAAATACCGGGTCTGTCGACCCTCTCTATGCACACAATACAAGATGAAGAAACGTGATTTTCCCCCTTAAGGTTGGAATTCTTTCACTGATTTCTTTCCCTTTCGCTTCGCTCTTTTCGTGACCATCTCTTTCTTCTTCTGACTGCGCCTGCGCCCATACGTTATGATAATATAAATTTCCTGTTTTATGATCAAACGATGGTTACCGCAGCAGGCCTAACGAGCAAGCCAGCGACCAACCGATCGAATGGTTAGGGTCTTGCAGAGCCCAACATTTTCACTGTGGTCCACATAATCTGGCTCTGTGTGCCTAGTCTTGCACCGTCCGAGTATCATAATTATGCGAAGTGATGCTGCGAACCGTAATTTGCGAACCGTTCGTTCGCCGTCCTGGTCATTCAACACATTGTAGATGAAGTCGTAGGGTATACTTTTTTGCATTACAGTTCACGGTTAGTTTCCACTTTCGTCATTCGCCTACAGTTGTCAAATGACCTCCAACTGTAACAATGCGAGGGTGTCACGTTTTATGAATGCGATCCCAATATTTCATTCATTAATAACTCTATTGACTGTGGGTGATTTACTACTACTTTATGCTACAATCGCATTCATTGGTGTGTGCGCCCGATTAACATGCTTCGCATTCTACAGCCTACAAAGCAATACCATCATTATCATCGGCTGCCAACCACCATTCGTTATCGCCGCTAAGTACACATCCGCACCAACACGAACTAACGGGGAAAATTGGAAAACAGCAACGTGCTGACATGGTTTAGACGAATCAGGCTAATTTAACTGCAAATCAACCGACCCAACAACTGGTCGACGTTTGACTATTTCAGGTTGTATTCAAGCCACTTAAAACACCGATCACCAGATTGAAGGGGAATTGAATCGCCCACTTTTATCGTGTATGTCGGACTTAAGTGTCGCTATTTTCACCCTACCAGCAACAGTGGCGCACACACAGCTTTACACACAGTCACAGATGATAGGCAGAGCTCAGACGTGATGTCATAAGAAAATTATTTTTATTCAGTTTCAATTCCCTCTTCGGGTACGGCTCATAAGGTGTATGACGGGGGGTTTTTCAGTAACATGGTGCCGTCTTTGGTCATTGAGAACGAGGATGGAAAATAGGCGCTTAGCGGTCAGAAAATGTTTGCTGGTTAAACGAACCTACAGGTGAGGCTCGAATTTTGAGCCGTATCTGTGTACTGGTTTATCTTTGCATTAATCAAATTAATATTCCAGACGAGTATTTATAGATTGAATTTAATTAAGACTTTAGGTGAATCCGGCCGACAATAAACGCAAATGGTCAAATAATCAGACTCATCATTCTAATTTCCGAATAGGATTACTAAACGGATATGTTTCAAGATTATTATTTTTTTTTGTAATCTAATGCTAAAAAAAGCACTTGAATTTAACCAGTTAATTTGAGTTAGGTAGTGGAGTGAAGTGGTGTACCACTGCCATGTAACAAAAAATTCTCTTCCAAATAGTTTCTGTGAAACTTCCATCCTACGGCATTGCTTTGATCATTAATTTTTCACCCACCTCAAGAAAAAATCAAATGTTTTTTTTTATCTGAAAGAATTTCCTTGCCTGAAGCTATAATTCCAAAAGCTTCTTATTCAACTCTTATAAACAACAAATACAAACTTCGGCCCTTCCTTAACTCAGTCGGTGAAGGCAATGATACAAGCGTACTGGAGGAGACTGGGTTCGATTCCCGATATGGTCTAGATAATTTTCGTAATACTAGAATCAAAAGCTCTCGATGAATTTTGAACACTAAGTTGAGAGCAAGCAATACGCTTATTGTGAAAATAATTACATTAAAATGTTATAAAAGAAATATAGACAGAATTCTTTCTCTAGTACCGTTAAAAGTTCCTAAGCTTCCATTGCCCTGTTTTGGTCTAATTATTTCATGATTTTAACAAACGCTTTTATAAAAATTATTCTTCTGTTGATGACTGAAGAAAAGTACGCCAAAACGTGCACCGCATATATTGATGTTTTAGTTGTCAGTAATCGATAGAAGCCAGTTCAAACAGAATAGTTTTTTTATTAATCGTTTAAAAAAATACTAAATACTAATTTAAAAATGATATACAAAAAACTGCGAGTTTAAAAAGTCCTACTTAACACGTTGATTTTATTTTCAATTCCATTAGATTTTTTCTTTATTCTTCGTATTACACGATCATTTGCTTTGGAAGTTAGTAAAAATAAATGCTAGTCGCTATAGGCACGATATTATCCGTGTAGTGAAGTAGTGGTTCGATGCATTAGAAGACATTTTTGGGTTGAAAATTTGTTTGAATTCTGACGTTTGATCAAGGCTCGTAATGTAATTTTCAATAAAAAAAAACCTGACATAATGCAAACATAAATGTTTTTATCATGATATGATAGATGATAGAATTTTTTTTAGAGTCTCATCGACTTTTTCGGCATGATAAAATGTTACAATATTGTGAACATCACAATAACTAGTAGATTTATCAATATTAATGTTCCTTGTACTTCTAAAATTTGAAATAGGGTATGTGTTTCTTAGCTCGTTATTCATTGTACCTTATAAAGTAATTGAGCAGCAAATAACATTCAACTAGTATTCGCTTGATTAGATAAGCTTAATAAGACGCTAGTTAATCGTATCCACGAAAGTTCAAAGAACTTCCTGTGTTGAAATGTAAACTTTTTAGGGATATCTTCATAATATCGTTCTATATGTAGCATATTATGAATATTCGTAGATGCAACTTCGTTTCATCCATTAGGTTTTTTGTTATTGAATGCAGTCTTAAGACATTGTTTTTTTTTCACCTAACAGAAAGGTTCACAGGTCAAATAAAAAAAACTCCTTTAAAACACTGAAATGGATCTAATATTTGACCTATTGACTAATCCATAGTTTTAACATCTGAATTCCTATTGCAGATTTTATTTTGCATTGAATTTGGGTAAGATGAACTATTTGAAAAATATGCAACAACTTCTCATACACTTCCAATGAAAATTTTACCAATACGAACACAATACTAAGTGATGAACATAATTGGCCAAAACTAGGAACAGAAAACAATGTGTTCCTTACATTGGGTCTACCGGTTTTCTTGTGAATTAATTCCCCATGTTACTATATGAAAAAACGGTGCGTGACAAGTTACATTGGTTCAATTTTTCCAAATTTCCAAATCTTTTATCTGTTCGCGGAATCGAGAATCCTTTGAAAGTTTGAAATTATAAATCGATGAGTAGTGACTCAATTGCTTGCCCAGACTGATCAAAAGCAGTAACATTAGACAAAGAACTACAAAAATGTAGTTTGGGTGTGGAATTACAACTTTAATGTGTACCAGTCACGGTTTGCAGCTCAGAACAATAAACATCAGAACATGCCAAAATTATAGGTAGAGGACTGGTTTTGAAATCCCGACGTTCTGCTCAGTACATACTACTTCTAATTTGAATTTCGCAATTAGCTGTCAGTTTGTATTTAATTCTATAATCTGAGCTCAATCAATGAAAACTAAGAGTTTTAATTGAATATTTCAACATTCTTTGTTCCATAAAACTGGTGACGAGCATGGATAGATTTTGTATCACAAGGAATTTACGGAAGAAGGTGTTGTTTACGTTTGTGAATAGCGCCTTTATGAAAAATTATTTTCAAAATGATAGTATTAAGGCATGATATACTAACATGTGTACGGCGTGACATGTGAAGTTTAAAGCTTGAAGTGACTTAAACTTCGATTCTGGCCACACTATTTTACAGTGAAGTTCTTAATGGTCTGTTCGAGAATTTCTTGACAGAAGTTTATTTTGGAACTTCTTCTCGTTTTTTTTTGCTGAAATTTTCATCAGGATACGCTTTATTTTCAAAAAGTTGAGCTTGTGGCAGCGAAGAGAAAAAAAATTATGTTGGACACCCACGTCAGAAATTTGACGAGGTCACGTTCAAAACTTGCGAAATCATTGAAATCTTGTGCAATGTTCTTAAACACTTTCGGGGTAGAAAAACGGTTCAGGACCAGGTCACGCATCGTAGTGGAGTTAACGATCGACAATTGCGTTGAAAAGTATAGAGAACAATCACGGTTCATCCAGGACTTTCGAATTGTGGTACAGCGAAGAATAAAAATACAATGCCAGTTAATCTACCATTCGGAGGATTCTTTGCCTACGTTTGTCGTTCGTTTCATGCAAGTTAGATACTGCCTAACCGGACATTTAAGCAGAACATAGAGGGTAATTCGCGCGATTGAAAGTTATATAGCGAGGTTTTACTAATCTTCCTAATGTTTTGATTACGTATAAGAAGTTTCGAGGTACAGCTGATCTCATGCGTCCAGATTCAAAATGACTCAAGCTTTAACTGAGAGATTCATGTTAAAATTCTGTTAAAAAAGCTTGTTGCAAGTATTAATTTGTTTTATCCTCACCAACTTGCTTCGTGAAAAAGTAATAATTAGGTATTTTTTTGGAATCAATCACATACCCATTAACAACATCGACTTAAGCTAGATTTTGTTGATCTGTCATTTTTTCAATGCAAACATGATCTGCGCAATTTTGAGTGACTCCTCGGCTGACGAAATTAAATGGAATTTAACTCAATGTTGAGTAAGCACGAAGGAGCGTGTAGCAGTTTCAAAAAAACTTAACGTGACAATAAATATTATGTTTGCAATAGGAAGCTCTTATACGGCTCCGAAGTATGTGAAATATTTAGGATTATGATCGAAGCATAACCCATTCTTAGTATCTTTGAACAAAAATGCCAGACAAGCATGTTATCAACGTCAGCCAAGATAAAGAAGCAATCTCGTTTTCGTTTACCGGTTCCAAAACTCGTTCCTCCACTGTACTTCGACCGCCGGCAGCAGCGGGGAATCCCCTCGTCCTAGCCATAAAACCCCAATCCGTCAAGGCATGCGCCTGTGTGCCCATAGCTAAGCCTGTATTGGTAACGATCATCGTAACTTCAAACTACCACATGATCTCACTTCTTTTCGCTCGCACCCAGCGGTAGTGTAGAAACATACACATATAGGATTGAACGTACGAAGCTCCGTGGTTGGCCTACATACATAACAGTGGGGTTTGTGCGGCACTGGCACTGGCTGGCAGTGTGTGCATTAGTGGTGACGGCTTTTTCCTGGGTGGTTAGAAGGGGAGACCAGAGGGCGGGTTGAAAGATATGCTGTAGGTTTTCTTTTTTCGCTATGCCTTTCTCGGACCGCATTCCATAGCTACAGACGAGCACGACGTCGTCGTTCGTAGCGTTGAAAAAGACTATGGCCGCCTGCCTAATCGTCGTGTGTGGACCTACTCGGATACCTTCGAACCAACCCACATCAGGCACCAGCGGCGGAAAAGAAGAAACGGAGAATCAAGAGCCGAAACAGAAAGAAGCAAAAAACGCACCACACTAATAGTGTGGGGGTTCGTTGAACTTTGATAGTTCATTCATAAAAATTAAGGAAAAGAAAATATCTTTCTCTTCGGGTGGCTCAAGAAATCCGCTGTTTTTTCTGGGTTTTTCTCGTTTTTTATTTTATTTTGAAGAATGGAAGTGGGGAATAGCGCGTGTTGGCATTGTTTAAGCGTTTTGTCGGTTTTTTTTTGCTCGCTCCAAAATCGCCTTAAACTATGAAATAGTTGAGCCTCGATCAGTTCGGTACGAAGTGAAACAGTACGTTCACAAATTGGATAATTATCGTTATTATATTGTTAAACCTACCTGAAATGTTCGTCGGAGTTTTTTGGGTGGACTTATGTGAAACGGATGTGTGTGGAGGGTGCAAGCGGTGGTAGTAAAGAGCATTTTTTTCGTTAGTTGACCATGAAAATAATGAAGCCCGACACATACGAAGAGGTACTTTTGTATCGCGTACCACGTGTATGAGGCAGGTTGGCTTCAAATTGTTGAACATGTTGAATTCAGTGTAGCTAAGCTGGATTATTGGCGTTTGTATTGAAATTGGAGACGGGATATTTAATATCTTTTAAACTGTTTATTCGCTCGATAGCGGATAACGGAAATAGACCGTTTATATTGGATAGTATTGGGTTGTCGATTTCACTAAATATATATTTTGTAGTTTCCCTTTTCCACAGTTTCTTGCTTTCAAGCTCAAAGCCAAAATTCACTCTCAGCTACCATTGCATGATTTGACAAATTTTCATAGCTTCAGCATTCAATGATTTTTTTTTAACATTTATATACTAGGGATCTTGAAGAAAATTCGGTCAGGGGTCTCTCTACCGTAAATTTCTACCGCTGCTGTCAACGGTTTATCGTCAATATGTAAAAAAGAGAGATTTAATCATTTTCGGTAGGGATTTCTTAGGTGAACAACATCTACAAATTGCCGCCATTGTGGCTGGTATGAATTTCTAGATAAATTTTTAGATAACGCGAAAATAAAATTTAATGATCTATTGCTGTACATTTTCACTGCATACTATATACATACTGTATACTATATGCATACTGTATACTAATTATATGTCATAGACGAAATCGAATAGTTGGCAAGGCAAAACAACCTTGAGCAATTGAGATTTAAATCTGACAGCCTATAGTATTTAACTGTACAACATTCCAATTTTCACCTTAACAAACTGTTGTATTGAATTTGTTTGATATTTTATGTGCGTTCAATTCGTTTGCTCAAAATTCAATACAATAACCCCATAATTTTGCTGGTGTTTGGGTTCTCCCTTAGCTTGGATGGAAAAAGCCCAACAAATATAATACAAAAATGGTATCCAAATTGCATTTGAAATTTCAAGATGAGTAACAAGCAATATGCTAATTGTGGTGAGCAATAAGCACAGAAAGAAGAATAAGAAGAACTATAAAATGTCCAAAAAGCCAAAACGTCACAACATATCACTTTCGAATATAGTACGCTTAGGTAAAGAGACCTCTAAAAAATGCAAAAATATTCAACTATTGAAATGTTTAGAAGCATCGCACACAAACTAAGACAAACCCTCCCTCCCTCCCTCCTGCGTAATTTGACTTCTGATTGCGGTGTCCTTTGCAACAGTTCTGCTCTTTGTTCTTCATTCGATGGTTTTTCGGTTAATATATTTTCCGAAACCCATTGATCGACAAACCTGAAGTAGACCTGTACGCCGTCACGCCACGCCGCCGCCGAAAATTATCATAAATTCTAAAATGATAACTCGACAATGGCGATGTATTGTTTTGAATAATATTGATAAAAAAACAAAAAGAAAAATTACTATGACTAAGACTGGAATTTTATATCGCAACTATAACATTCATATTTATTATACACTTTCTTGACTCAATTAGAAAGAGCCTTAGATGTTCATACGGGTTGTTTTTTAAAAAAAGGAGAGAGTCTATGGAACATGAAAGGAATCTAAAATAGAAGCATCGCTGCTTACCCTGCATTTGACATAAGTTTCAGCAATTTAGCGTTCAGAAAATTCATATTCTTCTAGAAACATCGATCATCTGAAAATTGCATAAATCTCGCCTAATATTTGAAAATGGAATATCTTCGTTGACAGTTTCTCTTCGTCGACTTTCCCTGCTATGTATAACACGGTTGCAAATGCAGTTTCTATGGAATTTATTTTTAAGTGTACAAGCTAACAACGTCTTCTCTCGATCGAAGCTGTTAGCAGAGTCTCAAATTTAATTAATAAGCCGTGATAAACAAATGAGAAAGTCGACGAAGTGAATCGATCAACGAAGGTAGGTTTTTTTTTATATATAACAGCAAGAAATCTTAAATATAAGAAGATTTAAGATGGCAGTAAGGTAAAAAAAAATCGAAGGTAAACTATCGTTTCAAGCTTTTGGTATTTCATTTATGTATTCCAGATTAAGCGTAATGTTTCCAATTCTTTGCAAGTAAGGATAAATATTGAATAATATCTATTTAAAATAAAAAAAACCTTGCTTTAGGCAAAATTCAAGGAGCAAGGCAAAGCAATCCTGGCTATAAATTATTCAAATTGATGGAAACTGTTGCGTTCGAAGAAAACGTGAGTTTTATGATCAAATATGAGTGTATGGTTGTTCCCTCTTTGCACACATTGTCTGTTAGACCCCCACCTTCCCCCAGAAAAGTCTAGGTGGTTTATGAATAGCCCCTCACTACTTTTTTTAAATGAGGTTTAGTTCGCGAGAAATCGATGAAAATAGTCAGAAAAAAAAGTTGCTTGTGCAACAAAATCGACCAAATTATTTTTGACATTGTCGCTGAAGTATTTAATCTTAAAATTAGAGATACTACTTGCCAAAAAGTAATTTTATTATTTGACAATTTAGAGGTTCATTTAGCATAAAAGGTTAATTTCGAACATTCGGTGTCACATGATTTTTTGTATGTTTCTTAAGCTGAAACACTGTTTATATTATCTAAGGCTGGTTCAACTCATTTATCTGCTTCTCCGGGTTTTTTCGTCAACCCATATTGCTATTTGTGAATCTGAAACGGCATCAAAAGTCGATACTAGACTTTCTCTGTCAAACCAATTGGGGTTTATTGCATATTTTTATTGTGTATTGTCTAACATTTCAACAAGTACAGTGCAATGAAACTCAATTTTTCAGCGAGCGTGATATCCAAATAACTTACCACATCATTGCTCTACTTGATGTCGCTTTGTATGGAAGTGAATTTTCGCTATTTCACTTAAGTGTCTAGTGAAATTATTTAAATTGATTTTATAATCGAAATTCAAGTGAGGATAGGTTCAAATAAAACAGTGCACAGGAAATAAATGACGAATAGGACCTGGATCTATTTTTTCTAACTAGATAATTCAATTGAAAGCAAATGCATAGTTAATGTATCTGTTTTGGTGAGTGGTTTTAAATATTTTGTGAGTTTAAGTCACATTTCGGTGAAATTACCTTTCAGAAAGTTCATTCTGAATTCCAATATGGTGGCACATTTTGAATAAGGATTTTTGATTTTGCTAGGCAATTCCTGCAAACTCCACATTGTTGGGTTTTATAATCAATTCCAGTAAGCTTCAGGACTGCTTGCCACCAGTAAATCGCTTATTGCTTTTACAAAATAACGTCGACATTTCAAATTGATTCAATAATATCCAGATTGTTGGCTTCTGGTCAGAAAAGTGGATTTTCAAATGATATCTTAGGTAAACTTTGACTTACGCTCGTGGAAAGACTCTCAAGCAATCAAACAGCATTGGGTGCAATTAATTTAAAAAATATCATCTCTTATGAAACGTACAGCTTTTTACAAAATTGCAGAAAGCTCCAAAGTTTTTTTTTAAATCCAATTTTCCAAGAATCCTAAAACTTAAATAGAAATCACTCTAACCCGCACTATAAGAATCCGTAGAAGAGACTTCGAACAAGCGGAACTATTGGTCACTTAGTAGGTTTTAATTAACCAAAAAATAAGATTCGCGGCGGTTCACGTCGCCACGCCGCTGCCACCGAATGTGAACGACGTGACACCACCGTCGACAAAAAAATAACACATCACACCACCGCCAACAAAATTTAGATCGGCGCACAGCGCTAACCTGAAGAGGAATCGAAAATAAAATCCAAGAAATATTTTTTATCTCCTCCATCCCTACTCGTACCTCTTCTATCGATGACTGGGTCTGACGGTGCGATCGCTGGCACGGGTTGGCTGCCTTCACGGATCGGCCGTGCCTTCATCATCGATTTACGTGTTTCCATCCTCATACTCTCCTGATCCTCAACCAGCCGCACCGGAGGCTGTGCTTTTGCGGTACTTTAAATGTCAAAAATCTCGGTGGTCGGATCTCGGTCCGAAGATCAAGCACGAACATTCACTATTCAATAACATACACACGTACACACGCATGGATAGTGGTTGGGCGATTCCAGGAAATTTAAAAAACCCTATCGGCGTTTCTTGTCTGGTACTGGTGAGTTCGTTCGTGGGATGTCGAGTTCATGGGGGGTGTATGAGAGTGTGTGATCAGACGACAATGGAAGCAGTCCGGGGAAGGATGACCGGAAGGCTGCGCGCCGAGGTTGATCATCTTTTGGGACACGATCGTCGGCATTGGAGAAAGAAGAGATAGGGAAAGAGAGGCACATGACTGCGGGAAGGGTGGAGTTTCAGTCTGTCCTCGAATCTGCGGCCAGGAACAGGAAGAGGTGGTTGGTTGAGGTTTCGGCGCTCGGTGTCGGTGTTTGGCTGAATTAAAAGTTTAAAACATATGAACAAGACATGCCGCATCGTAGCAGTGAAGTGAGAGAATGGAATATGACGGGAAAATGAAGATAAGGTTGAGAAGATGTGAAACGATTCCCTCGAATGATTCGGTCACATTGGGATGGCACCAGGGGGAGGGAGTGTATGATGATTGTAAATATTTTTTCTCGTGAGAACTTTTTTTTTTTTCGCAAAGGAGTGTTGAGTTTGTGCTTTTATGGAGATCTTACGGGTTGGATTTTTTTTTGCAGTTCCCTCTTTATGGATTCCTTAACGCAGATTTTGCTTTGCTGCTCTTCTGGGTGGGCGAGTTGACGGCAAAGGCCGCTCGGGTATGAATGGAAAAATCTGGTTTGTTGTATAAATTTAAAAGATCGTGTCAATTTTTATGGACAACCAGTTTTACATAGCCTATTTGGTGGATTTATGTACAGTTATATGTTGGGTGTGGATTAATTTGATGGTCAGTATGTTCTTGTTAGTAATATTAGGGTTTACGTTTTAGAGCCTATATCAAACACATTGGGATGATTGCTTCTAATCAAAGCATTTTTAATGTCAACTAAATACAAATGCTTGTACTTATATATTATACCTACTTATTATTATTGTTGAACTAATGTTTCTATTTCAAGTAAATTTACAATTTAGTCAGCGTTATACGCAGTAAAGTAAAACTTTCAAAGAGAAACAAAATGTGAAAATATATTCATTTTAGCAGGTTTTGAATCTTTAAAATGATCCTTTCATGGAACAATTATTGACAACTGAAATTTATAAGTTCACGATAGTTCATACAACAACTTATTAAAAAACAATCAATTTCAGCTGTGTCTTGTTAAAACACAACATGGGGACCATATTCAAACTTATGGATCATACCATATTTTCACGTAAAATTATAGTAGAAAATGTCACCAAAATGAAAATCAATGAAAATGTTGCTGTACATGCGTAGTAAAATAATCCGCAAAAATATAACTGTTCATTTTCGCAGCTTTGATAATAATGATACAATCAAAGTTTAAAATGCAACTACTAATTATTAGTAATGGATTGTCGTTGATTATTTATATATTTTTCACCTTTTATCCGAAGGCAAACTGGAAATTGCAAAATTGCGTCTTTCAACTAAAGTTAAAAATGCTTGAGATACGTTGAGCTTTGATTGTATGGCAATTCAACGCTTTCAATTCTGAAATAACACGCCAGACCATTAGTATAAATTGAAATCGTAGTAGCTCGATGGTAGTAATAGGCTTACAATCACTATTCTGATTTGTTGCTTAAAAAATCAATCTATTGAATGTTTCTTAAACATCTTCAAATCACATTATATGCAATGTACGTTTAAATTAAGCCCATTTATGTGAGAATTTATGTGAATTCTTCTGTAGATTATCAATTAAAAGGGCAATTCAAGGTAATCGTCTGTTTCATACAATCCCAGATATTACGCAATCAATTTAAAAGGCTTATCAGATGGACAGCTGAATTCCTCGTTATTTTTTTATTTTATTCTCCACAACCCTAATTGTCGCATAAGAATAGACGTTTGCGTCGACAGCCCCTCATGGACAAACCAAAGATGAGGAAATCTTATCTCTCAGCTCACATATATCATAACGAGCATGCTTGTTGTCAACGAGCCAAGTCGCGACTGGTCAAATAAAAATAGTCCTCAATGTTATCAGCCCGACTCGCAGCAATCATGAGGAATGAAGTAATAATAATAAAAATAATAAAATAAACTTCAAATTCCTCTATTCGAGTACGAGTTATAAACTGTCCACGTTACACAATCACTAGCGCCAGCAAGCCAGCCATCTGCTTCTTATTTTTCGTTCACAGTGTTTCAATCATTTCCGTTCGCGTAAAAACAAAGTTCAGTTCTAGAATACATCAGTGTAAAAATAAATAAAACGTTTTTTTGCGCTTACATAAGGCCGAGTCTGTCTGAGCACAGCTGATGATGGTTGCCGCCAGTCAGTGTTGCCAACGGGTCGATCCGATCAAAATGTGTCACGTATAGGAAACGGGAAACACGTGCTCATAGCATTTTTCGTCCGACTTCTCAGATGCCTGTCCCCAGATCGTAAGGAATTTACGGCCGCTGCCATTTATGTTGGTGGTGTTATTATTCACTCTTCAATGTCACCACTTTGTAAGAATGTCTCTCTTCTGGATGGTAGCCATCGAATTTTCCGTACACATTTTCCAACAAGTGTCTTTGAAACATTTCGCCTGTTGCTTCTCTTCATTCCAGCTGACAGTCCTACACACTATGAATTTCACAGCGGGCAACCAATTTGAGCCAATCAAGCCGACTGGGTGAACTATTTTAGACGAAGGGAACATCAGCACTATCTGTAGCATTGAACCGTCATCGAGTACAAAAGTCAAACTTTCAATTAACTTCAATTAGACGAACTGTGCGAGAGCGAGAGTAAGCGCACACTACCGAATCTTTCAACGCACACACAGTCTATCTGCTAGGTTACTTTCTTCAGTGCTTTCAACTTGGCACTTGGCTGCAAATGAAACCGACTCCGAGTACTACACACCAAAATTGACAAAAGCAACCCAAAATAGAAAGTCAATCAATTGAACGTAACTCAATCACTATAATCCAATTAACTCCAATTAATCGCGCATACAGCGGAGTCCAAACACACACTACACACTGGAATTGATCACACTGGGAACTTATGGGAATCTTCCAACCGAACCAACTACTGATCGTGGCTCATCGTCGTAGTTGTCGTGGTCAGCGCCCGGTCAAACGAACCGTGTACTTCGCAAGTTGGAGAGAGAGTCCAAACAGCACACATCCGCTGGGTTTCGCATCTCGAACAGGAAAAACATCGACCTCCGAGCGCTGGTGTTGATGATCTGGATGAATTGTGTTGAGATGAAGGAACAAAAAATTCCAGAACGGTAGTCACACTCACACCCATCCGGCGTGGTCCCCCTTATAAACTACATTCACAAGCACACAAATGTTGGAAGGCCACCAGCACCACAGTCAGCTCGTTGATAGTCTCACGGAGCCGCGGTTTCGAGCTTTAGTTTGTTCGTCACGCTCGTCGAGCAGCGCGTGAGATGTAAGGCGCAACTAGCACTAGTAAGCATAGTCTGTGTGGTTGGTATTAAACGACCAATGATCGCAAGTTGAGCCACGAGACGGATGGTTGCGGTGTCATTAGCGTATAACACTTCTTCTCTTTCGCTGTGTCGTCTCTCTTTCTCTGTCTTGCCACCTCTTTTCCCTCCCTATATTCCGCGGAACACGACACACCAACCCCTTCCGATTTCCTGCCATGCTACTCTATTTCCTGCACCACCGGCCGCGCGCCGATTGCCTATCAAACTTCACCGAATACGCGGGATATTACACACTCTCAGACGGTTGCTCAGCAACTGCCTCAGAGTCTATTTCATTTCTTAGCTTTGTACGCGGTTGGATTGTTCGATGGAAAAGAAGACAACGCACACATTAATGAAAATTATACTACGAACCAGCAGTGAGCAGTGTGCGGTGGCAAGTAGTCATATGATAATGAAGGTTAGGAGGACAAATTGTGAGGCGGGGAAGGCAAACCATTCAGAGAAAAATGGTTCGGAATCTGGTTGATCAACTTAAACGCGATGATGGGCGATTCCCTTCGCATTTTTACAGAGCGAAATTGAAGCCCATCATCACCAACACTATACTGGCCAATGGCCACACTGGCTGCAGTAGAATGTGTTTTTCTAATTTGTAGTTGAAAAACAGTTATTCTGTTCAATGTTCGTCTATCCAGAAACACACACACGGCCTTAAACATGCTTAAATTTTTTCATTCGTTTTCTTTTTGTTTTTTAACCTTCATTGGTTAGTTGATTTATGCAAATCGGAATAGTATAGCATTTATTTATTGATTTAATCAATACCTTTCCGGATAAGAAGTCAACTACTTACAGTTCAAGCATTGAAATGGTGTGCATATGTGCACCAACAATGTGTGTTTTCTATAAGTAATTTGTACGAAATATCACCCGCCTGCATTAATATACATCTTCATTCGTTAAGGTAAACCTGGGGGCATTTGAGAAGATGTTTTTTTTTAATGATTCAGTGATGACCCGAGTGTCACAGCGTCCCACTCAGAATATTATTTTTCAAAACTCGTTCTAAAACATCTTCAAGATCTATGCACATGGTATATTTTAGCGCAATGAAACCACTGAAAATATACATAGGTTTCAACAACCAATCAGATCATCTTTGTATTATGTTATCCTTTTGAATCGTCTAACAATTTAAGCTCCTCTTGTTGAAAGATGAGTTGTCGCATTTTATATGAAGCTTGTATGAAATTAGACACTCGAACATTTTTAATCTTACACGTGACTCTATATACCTGTGACATAAAGGAACTGGCGTAGTTGTAATTTTAAGTCTTCCGAGACTGAAAACCTAAATTTCTGAAATAAATTTCGCCACTATTATGACATACATTTATATGCAAATTGACGCTTTTAGGTAGATGTAAATCTCAGAGCACTCAAATTTACATGAATTTTTCAAATTTTGTATCCTCACGGTTTTTGTTAGTAAATTGTGCTCAAGGCCATAAGGCCAATTTATAATTTGGACGAAAGTCATTTGACTGAATAGGTCAATAGGCGGAATTTTGAAAAGTGGAAGATAACGGTGAGACGACTCTTTTAGTATGACTTTGTTTCACTTTTTGTGTATCAACTTCATTTATTTGTACAGGTTCAATCGAATTAACTTTACAGAGCCAACATTTCTATATTTCTATTTCTCAATATAAATTGATGATTTTATAAATAAATTTAAAAGGGGGAGAATCGATTACTCGCGGCCGTCTCCAGGTTAGAGGGTATAACAATTTTTTCGAGGAAGAAGGAGTGGGATTTTAAATTAACGTTTATAAAACACATGTATGTTTAATTCTAATTGTCTACTTCTAACTGAAGTTTTTTTTTTTTTAACATTCTCAAAGAAAAAAAAAACACAAGTGCCAACTTTATTATCAAAAAACTAAAACTTAACATAAAGGCTAAACAAACTACAATCTAAGGCTAATGTTAGTCAAAAACACATAAATGAGTTTTATAAACTCCAGATGACGTAGAGCAAAAATATCTCGAACCGGTTCATTAGGTTTCTTACCTCGAGCCCGAAGGGAATCATAGAGCTCAGATCTGACTCCACGATGCTCAGTACAAGACCAAATTACGTGATATGCGTCCTGGTAACCTTGCCCACATTCAAAGAGATTGCTGTCGCTCAGCCTAATACGGTATGAATGAGCGTTCAAAGAATAATGATTAGACATGAGGTAAGACATTACATGAATGAAGTCTCGACCCACATCCATTCCCCCGAACCAAGATTTCTTCGACACCTTTGGGATGATAGAATATTGCCATCACCCTAAATCTCCTATACTCAACTTATGCTGCCAGCTAACGAGTGACTGTTGACGAAAAATGGGGAAAAAATCATTGAAGGCGATTTGAAGATTATAAACATCACCTTCCATAGCGCCCACCTTAGTGCTTGGCCGTCCTCGTGAAGCAAATAGCCTCTATAGAACTGAGACTAGCAGTAAAAATGAAGAACGGAGCAATAATAGGACGATGATGCTCTGATATTCCACGAAGTTCCTGCATCATGGATCAACCAAAATGAACTGAATTGTGGAAGTCGGAGAAACAAACACGATTGGGGATGTTCTGCAAAGGGCTGACATCCTTTGTTATGTACAAGTAGTACAAAGTCATGAAGCGAGTTGAAGGATTCAACTCGAGAAGTTTCTCAAAATTTTGATTATCTGGGGATTCATAACTTCGCACCTGGTAAAGAGCCGAAGACATAATTCTGAAAACCGATCCGACAACATGCCAGCCAGCACTTCAAGACTCATCGTATGAGTCGAGTGCATGCAACCTAAGGCGACATGAAGACACCGATACTGAATACGTTCCAGTTTAATGATGTGCGACCGAGCCGCCGATTGAAAGCAAAAACTACCGTACTCGACAAAATCGTTGTCCGGTACAACGATAGAAGATCTTGCAGGTTCCAGTATTTGTTCCAAAAAAGTCGATCCTTTGCTGCGTTCATTGCAGATACTCAATATGGGATCTTCAGGTGCGCTTAGAATTGATCCATATTGAACCATATATATTGAAAGCAAGTTATTCG
Organism: Aedes koreicus; assembly: GCA_024533555.2. NCBI lineage: Eukaryota > Metazoa > Arthropoda > Insecta > Diptera > Culicidae > Aedes > Aedes koreicus. The sequence continues at coordinate 299,298 of JAHHFK020004828.1, forward strand.
TCTCAACCCATTTGTCCAGACGGAAAAGGATAATTTTCTCCAACAGCTTTTGAATACAAGATAACATAGCGATGGGTCGATATGAGTTGTGGTCGGACGCGGTCTTACCAGGTTTTTGAATGGTACAATGTTTAGTTCCAGAAACTGATTAAACAATTTCAACATGCGCCTCTTAGCGACGTCTGGGAGGTTCTTAAGCAAGTTGAAATTGATCCTATCAGTCCCTGGAGCCGTATTGCCACACGAAAGAAGTGCGAGAGAGAACTCTGTTATTGAAAAGGGTTGGCTGATCTCATCTATCCAATTTTCGTTTTCGCGAGGAATACCAAATCTGGACAAACTTTTCGTGCAAAATTGAAAATCCATTGGTCCAAGTACTCCTTGCTTTCGTTGTTCATACTTCGGTTACGAAGTTTTCGCACTGTGTTCCAGCAGAGTATGGCTTCCCTGGAACTTGTCGAGTTTGAGCTTGAAGCGCACTATCCCGTAGTCGATCAATTTGAGTGGTATGAGCGATGGGAGGTTTTCCATCTGCACTTCACCGAAGATAGCACACAGCACCTTCCGTTCAAAGACCGCAAGCGCGCATTGATCCTCCGCGAGCATATTCGATGTTTTGTGGCCGTTGGAAACTACCGGTCGAAACAATCTTTTGTAAATGATCAACTTTTTAGTGCGGCGAACTCTGTTCGCTCGATTGTCCTTCTAAGTTCAAAGTAGGCACGGTTTTCAGTTACCATGCGTTGTTGTATATCTCTGATGGTGTTGTTGTTGGCGGACACCAATGAACCCATATACACAGAATCGTCTACTAACTCGATTTCATCATCGTCGATCAGAACTCATGGTGGTAAGCCATCAATGTCTTTTCGTGACCGTCTTCCTTTCATGTAGTTTGTTTTCGACGCCATTAATGATTAGTACAATCCTGCTTCAGCCTTAACTCGGATGTACGTACGAAAGGACCCGATATTATCCCAGAGACTCGGACAGCGTACATCACATGATTCAGCGTTTCCTTGATCAATCACGCCAGTTTATCTGGAAATCCATATTCGTTTAATTATCCGGCATAGCTGATCTCGATCGATTGTGTTGTAAGCTGATTGGGAATCAATGATGCGTGGCACTCTAAATTCGCGGCAGTTCTGAAATACTTGCCTAATCGCAAAAATCTGATTCTTGGTATGGTGGACACCCAGGAATTTCATTTAAACATCATCTGTTTTTTACCATATTAGAGAGAACTATAGTTATATTATCTCTAAGATGTTTCCGTTTTGAGCCGTTATCATTTTTTTGTGATAACTACTGGTGCATCAGAACGATATATTGTTAGTAGACATTTTTAGAGATGCACCGAATTAACGGCGCCCTAAGTGTTTGACAGAAAGCGTAGGCTGATTATCAAGCATATTGTATCTTCAGTTTTGCTCATTATGTGTATGGGATCAATAGCCTTTCTTAGCTTAGGTAGGAAGTAACAGCATCCCACTGCGAGGATATTGGGGGCAGCTATATCTCTTAGCGAGAATTTGGAGGTGACATCTTCCTTCTCATGAGTAGCATCATCACTAGCAGCGCGATCCCTTTATTTTCGTTGCCTTACTCTAGCATGCATGCATTCCTGGTTCAGAACCTATTGAGATCCATCGGCTTTTGGTTTCGTCTATTTTATGAGACAATCTAGAATATTTTTTTTAACTTAGATAAAGTAACATTCTACTTTACATTCAGAGGTAGTATGAGTGTAAAAATGAACCAATATTGTTCACTTATTCGAGTTGGCGACATATTTGCATTCGGTTGAATGACGTTTGGCCTATTGATCCATCACCCTAAATTGTTTCAAGTAATCTTATGTACACAGACAATGCACATAATATTCATTTTACGGTCAATTGTCATTGGCTTGTTTGTTAGTTTATTGTACTGCAACCTGCAGTGAACATGGTCTTTTGCCTTGTTTTTGACGTTTTTTCACAGCGATCTTGTACATAGTAAAATTTTTGTATCACGACTGTTTTTTGAGCTATATTGCTCAGAACTTCAATAAGAAATAGTTTAACTGTTGACTGTATCACGATTCATCTTGATCAACTAGTCTTGCTTTACGACAAACGAATGAAATGCTTTACATTCACATTCACTAAAACGTAACAATGCTAGATTTGATACAGTCTTAGACAAGTTTATTCATCGCCATCTGATAAATAAAACCTAATACAGTGGGGGAAATTCGTTCAAACGCAAGGTCATTTTTGGGTTTTTTTCCAATACAAACAAAAAGTCAAATACAGTTTACTAAATCCTATCATTAGTTACGTTTTTGAGAACACAATTTGAACGGAAGTTCATTGTGATCTCTGAAAAAATCCAAAAAAGGTTATTTCAGAGGGGAAATTTGTTTAAACGCACACTAACGTAAAGCCGCATTGAGCGTACCTATGCTACTGTTATCTTGCGAATCTGTCATATTTACACTGTATAGCCCTCGTCCGCCATAAACACGAGTTTGAATTTGCGTTGCGCGGTAGTAGTTGCTTGTTTTCGGCAAAATGGGTAAAGGAAAGTATTTAAGCCAGTCGGAGCAAATACTGGTTCGAGAACTCAAAAGTCGCGGTGAGAGCAATCGCGAAATTGCACGTGTTGTCCACCGATCGGAGCAGCAATCAGGAAGATTCGAGCAGCAATCAGAAACCTGCTGAAAAAAGGCAAGAAGAAAACAACGGGAAATTCGAAGATTACCAATCGTGTCCGGAACCAAATTATACAAATGGGTGACTCTGGAAACTTCTCTGCTGCGCAAATCAAGCAAAAAATGGGGCTTTCCATTTCTAAGAGGCGTGTACTGCAGATTCTACATGGATGTGGCTACTTAAAGTACACAAAAAAGCAAAAAAAAACCAATCTTCAACCGGCTCACATTAACGCTAGATTGAATTTCGCTAAAAAATACATGTCGTGGACTACGGAATGGGACAATGTTATTTTTACTGACGAGAAGAAATTCAATTTGGATGGCGCAGACTGCACCGCATATTATTGGCACGATTTGAGGAAATCTCCGCAGGTTAAGTTGAGCAGGAACTTTGGAGGTGGCACTCTAATGTCTTGGGCCGCTTTGTCGATCCATGGAAAGCTATTGCCCCTATTGCCACCATTTCGACCAGGATGAATTCGGAAAAGTACTTGGAGCTTCTGGAAGATGTTTTGATCCCGTTTACTGAAGACGTTATGCCGGAAAATTTCGTATTTCAACAGGATGATGCAGCAATTCATGTCAGCAAGCAATCTTTGAAATGGTTTTCTGAACGAGACATCAGTCTTCTGAATTGGCCAGCTCGTAGTCCGGATCTAAATCCTACCGAGAACTTGTGTGGCATCCTGGCACTACAGGTTAACAAAGGCGGAAGGACCTTTAAAACAGTTCGTGAACTCGAGCCAGCCGTAAGAGAAGCCTGGAGCTTGATACCTGATAAAACTCTGCAGAAGCTGGTAAAATCAATGCCGAACAGAATTTTCGAAACTATTCAGAAAAACGGAAAGCAAACGAAGTATTAACTATTGTTTATTGTTGATTTTTGAACTGTGAATTCGATTTGATTAATAAAATTATAAGTGCGTTTAAACGAATTCACAACGAATTGCCAATGGAATGTTTCAATGTACCCGAGAATGTACCAATAAATAAAATACATTTTGTTTGATTTGAATTTTTAGTTTTCGTTTATTGAATTTAGCTAAAAAAAAGTTCACTAAATCAAATTCTGGAATAATATTTTCCAAAAAAATAAAACTCAATTTTGGATTATTTTTACTGTAGATTCGCTGTTACAAAAACAGTTCATTTCACTCAGCACTGAGTCTTTTCGAAATACTCAAAATTGGATACTTTGTAAATAACTCAATTATGACTGGTTTTACTTTGCTGTCAAGTTGAGTGAAAATCACTTAATTTTGGATAGTTTAATTTCTCTGTGTAAAAAAATCGTCTCGATCTTTTGTGTTGAAAATAAACGCTAAAATGACATTGCGTTTAAACGAATTTCCCCCACTGTATTCTGAGCTAGCAGCTGCAAGTACGCGATGACAACATGGTGATTCTTAAACCTACAGAATTTGAAACTTTTACATTTTGATCAGATAGGGGTCAGCTTAATTACCAAGAACTGTTCTGGATGAACCGATCTATTGTAGATGTCTATCAGTATTGGGTTTACAGTTAAGTAAGCTGTACGACTCAATGACCATCTAAACAACCCGATGCTGTCATCAAACTGCAACCTAGCTTCAAGCTGCATTGGGTTCGGTATAAGCGAGGCAGGGTGGACAATCCGCTGTGGATGTTCACTAGTTTTATGACTGGCGTTGTTTTCGACGTGTTCGAGTTGACGGATTTCTCTACGCTGGCAGTGAATGGGCGTACATGGCATGGGAAAGAGAAATTCCGGAAAACGGGGTTTGTGCATGTGCATAAAACAGAACAGTTCTAAGCGAAACGAACGCCCTCGTAGCGAGGAGGCTAGTAAGACTTGTTGAATTTGTAATCGGATGGATCATCTTAACCATCTGTAAAGATGTTAGACGAATAAAAATCTCGAAGCGGTTGCAAGGAGCCGTGAAGCAGAAACTGGAGTCTACCAGGGAACTCATTATCAAATGCAACATCAGGTTGAAGGCTGTGCAGCTGAAAGCAAAAGATCGCTAAAAGTTACGTGGACACGCGAACGGTGGTTGAGTTGCAGCCGCCACAAGCATAAAGTTTATCATCCCTAGTAGCACAATGACATCACAATTAACTTGTGTGTACCTAAGTTCAGTCGTTAAGAAGTATTTTCATCAGGTAAACGACAATCTTGCTACGCGGGATAACATGTTGTGACATGTATATGTCATAATGTAAGAATTACGATAGTGTCAGCCTGATTTAATTCAAATGCTGGTTAGCTAGGAAACCAGGAAAGGATCAACAGTTTTCACTATAAAATCACAGGGGATCAAGAGGAACTTGATGGTTATAACTATCACCAGTTTCCAATCATGCATTGAGTGTTATTTACAGATCTAATAAACTTAAGTATCTAACGAAACTAGTTCACTCCGTCTTCATTGTTTGAAGACCGGTTACGCATTCTTCGTGCGTCGCTTCAAAACATTAAGGCTTCCCCAAACTGCAGCGTTTTTTTAATCGCGTCGGTTTGTGCGCTCCTATAAGCCGCCATGTAATCTCATCGCAGCGATTTTTTCGCCGCGATTTCGCAGCAGCGGCGGCAAAAAACGCTGCAGTTTGGAAAGGCCTTTATTCATCAACGTCTCACGCGATAGCCTGTCGCGAAATCGTCGCCAGTGTTTGTGTTTCTTGAATTTGATGAGGCTGCTAAGCTCGCGTTTGAGAGTTGTATATTTGCCAATACTAAGTATTCTAATGCTTCGAAAAAAAAAAAAAAAAAAAAAAAATATATATATATATATATATATATATATATATATATATATATATATATATATATATATATATATATATGTTTCGGTTTGTTATGGTAAATCTCAGTGCAGTGCTGATTCCACCAAGAAGATGGAAAGGTCTTGATAGTCATCCAACGATATTACGCGTAATGATAGCTTCCGGCATATTGGACGTAATGGCAACCTACACGGTCCGGCAACTGATCTGCTACATTACTTCAACAGTCATTATTACGTTGCACACGAAACTGTATTGGACGACCTTTCGTCGCTTGGTTTACATTGTGTCTTGGCTGTCAGTGGATGCATATATTACTTTTGTAATCGATTTGAACACCATACAGTCAAAAGATACCTGGAGACCGGAAGTACCAAAACGGTATGGTGGGGGACGTTGAGCTACTGTAGAGACACCTGCCATGGTGAAGATCGTCAAGAGGCGCCTTAAGTGAGATCCTCGACGTAGTGCCACTAAATTAGCGGAGGATCTCAACGTATCGGATCGAAGTCTCCGTTGGATCTCGAAAGATAAATTTCAGAACAAACCCTACAACGGGTAAAAAGAGCGATGGTGCTGCTGAAGAGAGCCGCGAAAGGAAGGTTGGAGAATATCGTGTTAACCGCCGAGAAACTCATCATACAGCAGTTCGTGAGTAAGCAGAACGACAGAGTTTGGCTGCCAGAAAGCACACGAACTCATGCCGACGTGCTGACGACCACCAGACAAACCAGCATAGATGATTGTTTGGGCCGAAATAACCCGTGATGGCTGGTCTCCGCTGGTTTTTGTCCCTGAAGGAGTGAAGATCAACCAAACTAGTTCTTCAGAATGTCGTCGAACCGTGGGCACGTTGTCATTTTGGTTACAGGTATGGGTTTTCCAACAGGACTCAGCGCCGGCTCAAAAAGTGCAGAATACCCAATTCTGGATTGAGGAACATTTTCCAGAGTTCATTCCGGGCTCGGAGTGGCCAGCGAGTTCGCTGGACCTGAACCCTATGGACTTCGCTGTCTGGAATATGTTGGAGGCCGAAGTCTGCTCTAAAAAACATGAAGGTGTGGAGGTATTGAAGCGACATATGGCGGCAGCCTGGGTTAAAATACCTTCAAGAGCACCTGCGGGTCTCGTACGATGTGTTCTTCGATCGACTCAAGGGCGAACAGTGAATTTTCAAAAAGTGATTTGTTTTCAAGGGAAGTTGAATGAATTTGAAATAAAATGTTTTTGTTTTGATCGATTTATCTGTTTGTATCAATGTAGCACTTCAATTGCCGAACCCTGTATGGGTATGTTGGGTCAATGCATTTATGAGCTAACGGGTGTCCATTGAAATATGAGAATGCTAGGAATGCAAAATAGAATACAATGTTGTCCTAAACCTCTCCTCGAGTAATTCCAATTTCTTGAAGGGCCGAATCTTCTAAGGGCATCTTAGCGGCTGTTCTACATGTAAGGGGCAGCTTCAAACAGCGTCTGTGCAGTGCTCGGGCATGATAGGGCGTTGGGGATGGTTTTACAAATAAAAAAAAAAACAAAAAATAAAAAAAAATTGCAAATAATACAGAAGTACGTATGAAGATAACAGCTTCCCAACCCCCACCCTCCAGGAAATCGCGGTTGAAAAACAAACAACCAAGCTTTTAAAATACGGTGGTGAAACATTGACTAACGCGCTGCACTGAGTTATTAAAAAAAATAGGACGAAGTGTGTATACCGAAGGCATCGTGTGTTCTATCTATATGAAGTGCGACCACACTGCTTAGCAACGCCTACATGCTACTCTCTCAAATTCTATCCCGTCGTTTGTCACCAATTGCAATGACGTTTGTGGGCAATACCAATCGGGATTTATGGGGGCACGCATTATCACGGACCAGGTTTTCACGATTTGTCAAGTTTTGCAGGGATGCAAGTATTTGCAGAATGGATCAAGGCAGCGATGGATCGTGTGATGTGCGTCGTTCGAGTTTCTGAGACACCCTTGAGTCCGTTCGAATCTTAAAGGGCATGGTGGACGTTCGTGTTTACTGTCTAGCATTGCTTTGTTAGATGTTATTCGTAGAGTGATAGATCGGAGTGGTACTATTTTCAAGTCAGTTCAATTTTTTGGCTTTGGTCAACTCGGAAAACTTAAATTAACACTTCACTTGTTTATTTTTTTAAACATTCAAACATAAAACTGAAACACTTTTTCAAACTATCACTAGTAAACGCGAGCGAACTCCTTCAAATTCCACTAGAAAAAGTTTATCTTTTGACAGATAGGCCTATTTTGTCTGCAACTTACTCATTCAGGTTCGAGAGCTCGACTTTTTTTTTAAAGTGAAGTTATTGACTTTTCCGTCGACATTGATATATGCAGATTTGATACCATGGAGGAAACGTACATCAGATTTAAGGCTGAAGCTAGCAGGATTGGATTCATAATCATAGCGTCGAAAACAAAATAAATTAAAGGAAGAGGTTGATGAGAACACAGAGCTAGCCTCCCACCCCGATTTCAGATCGAATGTGATTAATTGAGGAAGCAGACGAATTCGTGTAGCGACGGTCACATTTGTGACCGTCGACAACGGCACCAGCAGATCGATAAAATGACCGTTATGGGTGGAAACCGTGTCTACTTTGGACACCAAAGGACGGTACGATCGAACAGAACATTGATTCAACCGGAAGTCTTTAAGGCCACGAAACATCGACATAAGACCAACGCGCTTTAAAGGTATTTGAACAGAAGGTGGTACGTACAATATACGAAGCAGATGGAAGATGGAACGAGAAGCAGGCGAACGAAGCAGACAATGCATGCGTTGAACCTCTCATCATCCAAATCGCAATAATCGGTCGACTATGATAGGCTGGACACGTCGTAATGATGTCGGATGATGTGGTAGCTTTAAACATGTGCCCTTAAAACATAGGCGTAGCCAGGATTTCGAATAGGGGTGGGGGGGGGGGGGTCAAACTTAGTTTGTTTTTAGAGACAGAGAGAGAGAGAGAGAGAGAGAGAGAGAGAGAGAGAGAGAGAGAGAAAGAGAGAGATTATTTGTTTATTTGTTTATTTGTTGTTATAAATTTCATCTGACATATGTTTGTCTACATGAATAAATCAGTTAACGCTAGCATTAAAATAGTCTTCTTATAAAAGTAGTCAATGGCATATTAAAATCGAACAAGGAATGGGAACACTATTAAACGCATCGGCAGCAGCACGCAGGGGTTCGTTCATACCATAAAGATGATTACGAGGCGCAAGGTGCAAAAAGTTTCGTTGTCGTATCGCTCGTTCAGGGGCATAGAAGCACAATTGATTGAGAAGTTCCGGAGAGTCAATTTCACCGGTGATCACCTTAGCCACAAAAATAGCTTGAACTCTACGCCTCCTTCGTTCTAACGTATCGATTCCAAGCAACCGACACCGATCTTCATAGGCAGGAAGGTTTGACGCGTCCCGCCATGGTAGGTGGCGTAGTGCGTATCGAACAAACCTACGCTGAACAGACTCCAGCCTCGCAATCCAGCAACGTTGATAAGGACTCCAGATAACGACACTATTTTCTAGTATTGAGCGCACCAACGAACAGTACAATGATTTCAGACACAGAGGGTCTCGGAAGTCTTCAGATATTTTGAAAATAAATCCAAGTTGCCGGTTTGCCTTCGCTATTACTTCGTGGTAGTGTGGCCTGAACGTCATCTCTCGATCGAGAGTTACTCCTAAGTCTTTGACCTGCCTTACACGTTGAAGTACGTTATCAGATATACGATAATCGAATTTAATCGGCTTGCGCTTTCGGTTAAATGAAATAACCATGCATTTATTGATGCAAAGTGTCAGAAAATTTAAAGAGCACCACATCGCCATATCATCTACACGTGATTGCAGGTATTCACAGTCCTCAAGACAGTTGATTGTCATGAACATTTTTACGTCATCCGCATAAAATAATCTACACCCTGGAGGTAGAAGATGAGAGAGTTCATTGATGAACAGCGTAAACAAGAGGGGTCCGAGGTTGCTGCCTTGTGGAACACCGGAGGTATTGGTGAAACTTTCCGAGAGCGATGATCCGATTTTCACGCAGAGCAGGCGATTCTTTAGGTATGATTCGAACCAGCACGCCAAAGGGGAAGAAACACCAAGTTTTTTTAGCTTTGCCAGCAAAATGCCATGGTCCACACGGTCAAATGCTGCTTTCAAATCTGTGTAAACAGCATCGATTTGACCACCAGCGTCCATTGTGCGAACACAAAGTGAAACGAACTCGGTTAAATTCGTAGCAACAGATCGTTTCGGGAAGAAACCGTGCTGAGCCGTTGAAATGTATGTTTTGCAGGAGTTGAATAGAGCATCGTTTATGATGATTTCAAATACTTTAGAGCACGAACATAGAGATGCTGATCCCTCTGTAGTTTTCTACATTCCGTTTGTCACGCCCTTTTTGTAGACAGGAAACACGTGAGAAAGTTTCCACTCAGCGGGAAACTTACTTTCGTGCAGTGAACGTGAGAACAGCTTAGCTAATGGTACGGCAAGCGAGTTAGAGCAGTTTTTCAGAATTGGACGACGGAATCCCATCCGGACCAGCGAGCATACGAAATTTCCAGCTTTCTAGAGGGCCGACAGGACGGCGTGTTCAATTAATAATAAATGCATGAAAATCAAAAGCATTACTTGGGGTGTACTGAGTCGCGGATGCTATTTGAACGGAAGTGGCAGGGATGTCATTGAAGGTACTTTTAAAATGCTTAGCAAATAGCTGACATTTACCCAGCTCAGAGCTAGCAAGTTGTTCGCCGAGATGGACTGATATAGGCAAACCAACTTCTTTGCGCTTGGAATTCACAAACGACCAAAATCCTTTAGGGTTTCTACGAAGAGATGACTGCTTACGAATAACATATCGACGATATAGGGAACGGTTGTAAACACGGTATGCATTGCTAGCACGGTTGAACTGTTGCTTACTAAACTGTGTGCGACTCCGGCAGTGATGTCGCAATGTTTTTGCTCTGGCACGTTTGAGTTGACGCAAATGGCCATTGGACCATGGGGGCTTTACACAAAGGAACATGTTCAGCAATTATATCGCGAACAATGTGGCTGAAGTAGATCACAGCGTCGTCAATGCAATCGAAATCATCTATAGGTTGCCAATCGACACGGGAAATAGCAGCACAAATATCGGCATGATTAGCACGGCTCATAAGAGTCTATTTTTATATTCATGGTATAATTTCAGTTATAAGTAATTTAAATATTGAAATAAATATTTCACGCGGCTTCCCTCCGAGCAAAAGTACAATCGCAGCGTTTCGAAAGTGTTACACCGCGTTGTATTTTGAGAAAATTACGTCGCACTGTGCATTGTATCCAATAAATCTGAGATTAAGTGAAAGTTATTGATTGGCCATGGCAACCGCTTAAACAATGATTTTTTGTGCTTTTTTTTACTGAGGAACTTCATGAAAAAGACTTAAATTTCCGTTGGGAGAAAGCGGATGTCAAAATTCATACACATATTTACTATCTTTTTACGAGAGGGAGTTTAAGCGGGAGTTGCGAAAATGGCACAGAATTGATACAGAGTTTCAATTAAATGTATAGGAGATAAGTCGAAGAACTCCAGGAACTGGTAAAATAACCCCTACAGATTCAACCACTGGAAACATTTTTATCAGGACAAAAGTGGGCAACAACAACTATCCAACCACTCGTGGAGTTTACAGCAGCATATGTACAAAAGGTTGATTGTGAATAACAATGTCACTTTATCGAGCATATGCTATTTGCCAAAACTTCGATGAAGTGAACATGCTTCATGCTGAAGAAAATTCTGCGTTTTACCATGAATCAGTGAAGAACTCATTAACTATTGGATACGATGACGAAAATACAGGTGATGATGAGAATTCTGCTGACATGGTCGGAAATTCTCAAACGGATGATGAGTTTTTCACTCAATCCGAATTCTGCTACTCGCGTTCAGAAACAACTAGTTGGAAAACTAAAGTAGGAACAATGCTTGCTACAGGTCATTCGGGTTCTCGGGGTCCTTCCTCAGCTCAGTCGGTAAAGGCACAGCTACAAAGTAACACCATGCTGGAGGTGGCTGGGTTCGATTCCAGGTCTGGTCTAGGTATTTTTCGTAAAGGAAAATTTCTCGACTCCCTAGACACAGGGTATAATTGTACTTGCCACACAATCATACTAATGCGAAAATGGTACTTGGCATCAAAAACTCTCAATTTATAACTGTGGAAGGGCATTTAGAACACTAAGTTGAGGGCAAGCAATAAGTTAATTGTGAAAGCAAAAAGCTAAATGCTGAAGAAAAAAAAAAGGTCATTCCGAATACTTGATAAATTCAACATTGCCAAGTATTAGGCGAAGCTGGAAAACAGGATCGTCATGACAATTTACAACGCCCAGCAGCTTGTTTTCATGCAAATATCACGGCACATTTTGAATCAAGATCTAGTGAATAACCGCCGCATCATCTTGATAAATTTGTGCATTGATTTTTATCTAAAGCTGCGACTGGAACAATATGCTAAAAAATGTGGTAAAAAGCTTATTAATTTGATTCTTTTCCGGGGCGAATAGCGATTTACCTTAACAGTCATAAACGTTGTTTACTGTAGAGAAATATATTATAAGATAAAATAAAAGCAATAATGTAAAATCTATTAAAAAGAATGAAATTATTACCTATGCTTAAAAAAAATACATGAAGGAACTAGATTCTGTCGCAATCCGGAAAACCTACTAGCGAAAATGGATCATTCTGATGCATGATAACGGGCATCGTAGATATGACGATGAATGGCACATCACTTTGTGAATCCAGTGAAATACCTCTTACTTAAGGTATCTCATATAGTTCTCGAGACAAATCGGTTTTCGGAAGTAGATTATCCAGTTTTTGACTGGTACGAGTATATCTCGTTTATAAATACCTAGTTCGAAAAAGAACGAATGAAAACCCGTTGACATGACTTAATTTGTTACATGGAATATCTATGATGACGTTACAGTTTACAAAAATTATAATCGGCTCTACACAAAGAACTTTAAATTAATGGTTTGGCAAACAATCTAATAATAGCTTTTAACTTCCAAACGTTATTTCACTTTCAGAAATATTCGAACGGCTAACAAACAAATGTTCAAAAATATTGGACTTAATGTTTGAACGATCCCTTGAAACTCTTACGCAATTTATTATTGACCGCTCTCCTTAGGAAACGCTAATCGGCTCCCTCTTCCCTTTTGAAACACGTTTTATATGAAGCAATTCCAAATTTTGTACCGATTGTCACATTTAATACCTCTCCCTCCCTTCAGTTCGTGATGTAATTTATGTACAACACACTTTTATGTTGCCTCTGGTTCCATGTTCACTGCAAGCGTAAAATGTAACAAAATTTGCATTAACATTTTTATCGCACACAATATCTGCATTCCGACCTTTTTAGAAGATACGCTAGATTTTTTTTCGGTTTGATACGTTTGACAGTACCACCGGACCAATTTTTTGAGTTTCAGTAGCAATGTACTAGAAGTGTCAAGATGTTCCCGGGTTGGTGTCAACAAACCTTTGTGAAAGTGGATTTTCAACTCTACTTCAAATCAAAACGAAGACAAGAAACAGACTGAACGTTGAAGATGACATGAGATTGGCGTTGTCTCAAACACAGGCCCGAATTTCAAATCTAGTTTCCCAAATCCGGGCGCAGCAATCACACTGAGAGTGTTTTTCCCTGGTTATAACATAAAATGTCGTAATAAAACAAAAAGATCGTAAATTGATGTATTTCTTTATTTTTTATCGCAACATAATCACATCAGTTTTCCAAGGGGGTCGCGGGGCCATTTCTGATTCAAAAAGGGGGTCGCGAGCTCAAAAAGCTTGCGAACCACTGCTTTATGTGCATCCAAGTAGCTTTAAATTCACACGTTTTTTTCTTCTATGTGTGTATTTATCTTTGAGTCCTAGTGTAATTCCATGCAACGAGAATCACTCGTAATATTCATTATTTTTAAAAGTGCAATCGATTGTTGGGTTCCCAACATCTTTCCGACCGCTACAAGATTTCCGAAACAAAATTTTCTTATGCACCTGTTCCTTCGACAGCATTCTTGAAACAACTAGAAGTGGCATAAATGTTATTCGATATAACATTTAATTGATGCGAAAACCTCCTCCTCATATCGGTATCATGTCGTTATGTCACGTTACATGCACGTACCATAAGATTTATGAATAGGAACTACCCGTCCTCCATTTATAGCCAAAACTGCCAGTGTCTACTCCCGTACCTAAACAGTTTACAACTCCTTTCCATTCATGGCTGCTAGGTTCAACATAACATTCCCACACAGTCAAACACACAGACGACAAATCACCCGAAACCGCAATCTTTGTTTCAGGGGAAACAATCCATCCCCAAGAAGTCACTCGGGTGTATTTTTTTTCGGTTGTTATTTTCCAAATCTCCTGCTAATAGTGGCCGGTTGTTCTCTGACGGTTAGCAACAAGCCAACCCGAATGAAAGTCCTGTTCCGCATGATTAATTCTCAGCTTTTCCTGTCGCCCATTCCACGCTTGATTGGCTTCCTATCGTCGTCGTCGTTCTGGTCCTGGACCATGGTTACCTTTTGATCTTTTCTACCAGTTCAGGAGTCGCCCAGCAGTACTGGGATCCGAACGGGAAAGCTTGATTGGCTGAATTACTGGCACGACATTCGGACCGAACGGAAAAGGGGGTTCCTTTTAGGTGCATGAGTGTTTGTCCAAATAATGCAGCGAATTTTCCGAAGAAAGAAGAACAGGATCCAATTTGCAGTTGGGCAGCTAAAAATGGACCTTTTCTTCTGGAAAATTGAGAATTCTTTTCTCTTCCCGAGAACCGATGGAATTATCTGCTCGGTCGGGATGTGTTGTGTGTTGTGTTGGTAGCAATTCAAATGGAAAATGTGTTTTACTGGATGTTGACTTTATATCATCAGTAGTAGATATCGAACAGTGCCAAACGTGATGTCTGCATATGTGCTTAGTGCAATTTGTGCAGGGAGTCATTTGATGTTTTCAAATGCAGTACAAATTCCATTCCACACCACATCTTACCGTGACATTTCGTTTCGACCCCTTTCATTCACTTGACAAAGAGCGCCAAGCTCCGTTTTCTTCGAGAACGAAAGGAACGGTAAATCCCCACCAGTTATGATCCGGGAATGTCTTGTTAGAACATTGTTCACGACCGTTGAACTTCGGGTTTTCATCTCCTCTCGGTACGCAATGAAAAGCTGGCAACTTTACACCATTTTAGGATCGGCCTTTGAACTTTACTGTTCCCCATGGCATTAAATCATCATTCCACCCCGCGAAATCATGCAGCAGTACTTTCCGCTTCTTTCAAAGTGACAATGCAAGGATGAAAAAGGCTTACCGTAAGCACCAAAGTGAGAAAATAATCATATGCATGAGAAGATAGTCATACGTGATAAAAAGTTTCCAGAGATGAAAGAAGGATGAAATCCTTGCCACGTCGGGGAAGCGTGAAATATGATAAGCAAAGTGAGCCAAGCACAGTTACTTTCTGGCACGCCTTCCATTGTCTGTCCCTTTGAGCCCGGAGGACACCCGCTAGGGAATGAAATTTCATTCGCCTCGGTTGGGAACATGGAAGGACATCTCATCCAGCAGCGAAAGTGGCGAGAGTCGGAGGAAAATATTGTCATTATTATTCATGAAAACATGATCCCGAGAACACTTACTCTGTGACTATGTAAAGACGGCCTGTGCTTCACTTTCAATAGACGATCATATTTTGTTCTGTTAACGGCTGGTTCAAATTAACGTAAGAGACCTTGGTTTTGTTCCAATCCTTTCTCGAGTATGATATATGATATATAAAATATGTTGACTCACCATGATAGGCCAAAATCGACCACTAGACGTTTGCTTCCACTTCAGTTTTTTAGACAGGATCAACCCGACAGCTGTCTCACACTCTATCTAATTGACCGTTAAAACACCGGCAGTAATGGGGCTCTGATGACGTGGTTCTGAAACAAAGAGGAAAATAGGGAAAAACCCATCCATTAACAACACAGTCCAGGCTGGTAATGACGTGCATTATACACATATGAAAAAATATCCTATATTACGAAAGAAAATGAGCCTCCCCTAACATTTGTCATAATTTACCAAGGATGGGCAAAACTGCCGCCTGCAAGGGAATAAAACACTCATTAACTTTGGACGCCATCGTTTCCAATACACAACACGAAGCTGCTTCTAACACGTAGTTGCACCCCACGACCCTAATAAATTTCCGGAACCATCCACCACCTTAATGGTACAGCGACGCGCCAGTCTTGTGATTAGAAGCTTTGGAGCAGAACCGGATCCCAAAATAATTATTTACACCTGCTGCCAGAGCCAATAAATCGTACGCCGAAGGAATTATTAACTGCACTGCGACGACGAGGAAGAACACCGGTTGATGTAGGGAATGCGGATTTCGCACCGGCAGCAACCGAGACAAAATGAGAGATTCAAAAGGATTACTCTGGAAGTGGCCATCGAATTCCAACGAACCGATATCGGACTTCCCGAATGGCATTATTATTTAGCCTCGCACGTTCCATGCTTGTCTTTTCTTCCGATGGCTGGAAGGGTCTGTGAGGGATTAGGGAATGATTGTAAGATTAAGGAAAAGGTTAATTTACTATGCTGGACAGCTGCTTGTCCTGAAGTATTTCATTGTTAAAAAGGATGGATGTTGTTTGAATACCGAAATGATTGTAGGATTGAGAAAATGACAAGTTATAAAAGGTTTTTATTAAACTCAATTTTGAGAATTCAGGCTGGAGATTTTTGAAATGGCTTTTGGATTCATCCTGACTTCAGGAGCCTGTATGGGCCTCTATTTTGAGTTTGCCATTTGACATTCTTCCGTTATCAAAATGGCGCCCAAGCGAGAGGAGCATCGCATCAACGTTTTGCTCGCGCATCGTGAGGATCCGAAATAAAGCTTGAGTCATTTAATATCTGGACGAAAAAAAAAACAGATCTATTTCGGAACCGTGTGATTAAAATAATAATTCTGAATACTCAAAATGAAATTCATTTATTGCACTTCAAAGGAAAAATAGTGAAAAGAATTATTTCGATTTGGTTTTGATAAAGCTTGCTTCAGATAGAATTGAAACAAAAACAATTGCCTGTATTTCAGTTATTTATTATTGAATTCAAGATCTTTTTTTATACAAATGTAGCGTTTTCTTCATACTTTTAAGAAAAAATACGGATAAAATTATTCGTCACGGTTTCGAAGGAATTCTCGAATTTTTCCTGTAACACGGCTCATTAGGCGGCGCACACCTTCTTCGTCCATCGTTTTAGCTATCTTATTCCACCAGGTCTTCATCTGATTGATGTCTTTGACAACCTTTCCCTTTGCCTTGAGTCTCCTCTTCATGATTGCCCAGTATTTCTCAATAGGGCGGAACCTGGGGGCAGTTGGGTGGGTTAAGGTTTTTCGGAACAACCTGGACCCCTTTCTCTGCATACCATTCTTGAACGACTTTGCTGTAATGACAGCTTGCCAAATCTGGCCAAAACATTACGGGATGGTCGTGGGATCGAATGAACGGCAAAATTCGTTTTTGGAGACACTCTTTTTGGTATAGTTCCGACGTCATTGTCTTATTTGTAACGAAAACTTTCGTTTTTTTGCCACAGCTGCAAATGCCCTGCCAAATCATGAATTTTCGTGCAAATTTGTCGGCAAAAACAAATTTAAATTTGGCTGGAACATCCCCCCGAGCCGTTGCCAAGTAAAATTTTTGACCTGGGATTTGCCCGAAGTCAGCCTTGACATAGGTTTCATCGTCCATCAGAAGACACCCGTCGAACTTGGTCAGCACCTGGTCGTATAGCTTCCGAGCACGGATTTTGGCCACACTATTCTGTTTTATGGTCCGATTTGGCTGTTTGCTAGCTCGATACGACTTGATTCCTTCCCGAAGTCGAGTTCTCCTCACGGTACTATGGGCAGGCCCGAATTTTCTGCCCAAATCACGGTCCGACAGATTGGGATTCCTCTTAATCGTCTTCAAAATCTTACCACGCAGTTTCCGGTCGACAGTTCCACTCCGACGATTGGCTTGAGGCTTCCGAATCGTCGTCAATGTTTCCTTATACCGTTTGATAACGCGCCATACGGTATTTCTGGGCAATTTCAGCTGTTTAGCTAGCCTAGATGCAGACCACAATGGATTTTCCAAATAACTGTGCACAATTTTTTCCCTTCTTTCGGCTTCCATGTTGATTGTTTACAAAGTACAGTCGATTTGCGGAATGTCAAAAATACATACATGGAGCTGACAAAATTCCCGACACGTGGGCGCCAAGAACTTCCAAATCCGTCCACCAGGAGCGCCACAATATGAGCAAAAGTTTGTTCCAATTCTAAATGAAGCAAGCCTTATAATCTCGCGCTTTTCTTCGAATACCACTCATCATATTTTGGACCCTCTGTTATGCTAAGCTGAGCGGGCATTTTGTTCCACCATCTCTGCATCTCTGTTGCATCATGAGTCACCTTTCCACTCTTCTTCAACTTCTATTTGACAATTGCCACCCCGTTGTCTCGATACCACAGCAGTACTTCTCCGCTGTAGTGGCAGCTTACCATATCTGGCCGAAACTTTACAGGTTTGTGGGGAGCTTTTAGGCCTAAGGGGTCATATATGACCCCAAAACGAAAATGGCTATACAAAATCACAGACTGAATAAAAGTGTGTATTGCCTTTGGCAAATTTGTTTAACATCAATTCCTCTATCTGGGGTAAAGGGGCATATGCATACGTATTATTAAATTCTAGTTAATAAACGTTAAACATTTTTGTATCTTTCTGGGATCTTCTAGGTAATCCAAAATGTACTTGAGCTCAGAACTTCAGATCTACAGTTGTAATAGTAGCTTTTAAAGCTATGTAATGTTACGATATGTATTCAAACATATTGAATAAACGTTTTGGAAAGTCAACATTATTTGAACATTTTGTGATACTCTAGGTCATTCAAACTGTCCTTGAGTTCAGAACATAAGATCTACAGTAGTAATTAGGGCTTTTTGAGCTAAACAAAATTACGCGACGTATTCAACCATACACAGTGAATATCTTCGAACGTAATATAAAAACATCATGAGATAAACTGGCATGATCTAGGTCATCCAAACTGTCCTCGAGTTCAGAACATAAGATCTGCAGTTGTAACAGTAGGTTGTTGGAGTATGCAAAGGGACACTATGTATTTAACAATATTCATTTAATAGTGTGGAAAGCTAAAAGACATAATGCGACAATCTTGGGATATTCTAGGTCATTCAAACTGTCCTTAAGTTCAAAAATTAAGAACTACAATAGTTTTTTGGGCTATGTATCGTGACGATATGTAAACAAACATATTAAATGAATCTTTTGAAAGGTCAACCGTATTTATTTTATAATTATGTGATTCTCAAAAAATCTTGGGATGGTCTAGGTCCTAGCGTTCAGAATTATAGCTGTAACAGTATTTTTTAGGCAAAAAAATTTTGCAATATATGTTCAAACATATTCAATTAATATTTTTTAAAGTCAACAAACATTATAAAGTAATATGACACGTTCTATGTCATCCAAACTGTCCTTGAGATCAGAACATAAAACCTACAGTTGCAAAAGAAAATTTCTGGGCTATTCAAAGCTAGGATTTGTATTGTGACATATTCATTGAATATCTTGGAAGAACAGCAGACATTATGAGATAATCTTTTAATTCTTTATTTACTTGTCTTCGAAATTATCGTACAGACAGATATTATTAACTAATTCTACTTTTCAATATTGACTTTGACGTATTAACATTAAATCAGTCAGAAACTTCGTTAAAAAGACGGCAACAGACATCAAGCGGATTGTTCTGTCCAAAGTACGTATGGTGCACAGGAATACGGAGAAGTTCAACACGTTGAGTTCTTCTGGCGATGAGATAAATGTTGCTCAACAGTACCGAGCAGTCTTCGTTGTTATTCATTATGTCAAATATAAACAGGCGTTGCAACGGTATTCTCCTACTAGACAGAGTAAACAGGTCTATCAAAGCACAGCGATGCTCGTAGGGTGGCAGCCAAATAGGGTCATTCCACGGCAGCCGACGAAGTACGAATCGAAGGAATTTGATTAATTTAAGTGGCATGGAATAGTGCCCATATAAGCCCACCATATTCCAGAACGCTGCGTACCAGCGCGCAATAGTATGCCTTCAAACAGTAAACCTCTTCGAACTGCTGTGTATTTCGTTGAGCCTTGGCCGTCGTTGCTGCGATATGTTGGTAAAAATTAGCTTACTGTCCAGTAGCACACCAAGGTCTTTAACGGTGCTGCCTTTGGAGATGCTGGTCGATGCCATTCTATAGTTGAAAATATTAGCATTCCTTGTCCGATAGAAAGTGATGAACTAAGCAAACACCAGTTCAGCAACGTATCAATGTCAGCTTGGATGGCACAGCAATCAACTAACGAAGAAATAACAGGGTAGAAGTTCAGGTCATCAGCGAACATATCCTTCGGGGATTTAATCGATCCCCAAATATCGATTACAAACTGCACAAAGAGAAGTGAGCCCAAATGACTGCCTCGAGGAACGCCAGAAGTAATATCAAATGAAATCGAATTTGTTCCAACTACAATCTTCGGATGTTCTAGGTTATCCAAACTATACTGGAGTTCAAAACTTAAAAGCTGTAACTGTAATTTCCTGGCACAAACAAAGTAACAATATGTATTTGACCCAATTAAGTGACTCTTCTGGAAGGTCAACAGATATAATGAGATATCCTGGGATGTTCTAGGTCACCATAACTGCCCTTGAGTTCAGAAGTTAGGATCTACAGTCTTAACAGTAGCTTTATAACCTATGAAAGGTGACGATATGCATTAAAACACATTCAGAGAATCTTCTGTAAGGTCACCAGTCATTATCATATTATCTTGGGATGTTCAAGTTCATAAAAGCTGACCTTGAGTTAAGAATTTAAGATATACAGTAGTAACCGTAGCCTTTGGGCTATACACAGCTACGACAAATATTCAAACATATTCAATGAATATTCTCAAACGTCCACAGACATCATGGAATAGACTTGTTAGTTTAAGGTCATCAAAACTGTCCTTCAAAACTTAAGGTCTACAATTGTAACAATAGTGGGCTATACAAAGTTAAAAGACATATTCAAACATATTCATTTACCTTCCGTGACGCGCCAGAGCCAACGAGCAAGGTTTCCACACGTGTGTTGTACTTTTCATAACAGCGCGCGTCCTAGAAGATTAATATTCATGAAAGTCAGCAAATATTAAGCAATAAACTTTCTAGTGCTAAATTCCGATAAAGAATATCGACATACATACTATCTATATACCATCTATATACCCATGGCATAAAATGACTTCATTCACAAGAAATTTATAAGCTCAGTGTTCTATGAAATCATAAAAACAATGTATACAGCGTGTCTCACAATAGGTGTCACCTTTTTTCAGTCTTGGTTTATTTCAGCTGGGTAATTTTAACTGCGGAATTGATTCAAAAGTGTATTCGTTTGACAGCTTATCGCTGAAGATAAATAAGCGATTCCGTTTGTTTATATTTATCAGCTACCATGGAAGCCATACGGGAGCAAATTTTAAAATTACATTTGCAAAAGGTTAGACCGTGTCAGATATTCAATAGCGGTTCAACGGTTCAAGGAAAATGTCCATATTCAACACAAAGGAGGTGTCAGACGAATTGCCAGAACAAAGAAAGAGATCAAATGTGTGAGGGAGCGAATAAGACGTAATTCGGCCGTATCTGGCCGTAAATTGAGCAAATGTCGCCTGCTTCAATGAACAGGCACCTCAGACATAATCTGGAATGCAAGTTGTACAAGAAATAACGGGTTCACGGGTTGACGGAGCGTCAAAAGCAAGCCAGGGTTCAAAGAAGCAAAATCTTTTGGTTCGGCACGGTGACTGCGAGATTTTATTCTCGGATGAATATCTCTTTCTCCTTCAGAACAGTCACAATCAACAAAATGATCGTGTGTATGGCAAAGGTCTTGCTAATATTCCAAGAGATAAACAAGCTGTAGAACGCTATCAGAATGTATCAATAATCATGGTATGGGGCGCCGTTTCACGAAAAGGAAAACTTCCTCTTCTTTTCATAGAAGCTAACGTAAAAATCAACACTGAATATTGCATCGAGCAGGTTTTGAAGAACCATCTGCTTCCTCATGCTTCAACGCTGTATGGGAATCCACCATATTGTTTACAACAGGACTCATCTCCAGCTCACAAGGCAAAGAAGACACAAGCGTGGTGCGCGGATTTTTTTCCAAATTCATCACAAGCGAAGAATGGCCTGCATCTTCACCGGATCTCTACCCACTTGATTACTTTGTTTGGAATTATGTGCCTCAATATATAGGCCCTGCGGAAGTGCTTACTTTAGATCGATTCAAGAAATATTTGGTTGATATTTGGGATCAAATTCCTCAGGAAATCGTGCGTGCCAGCTGCGATGGGTTTACAAAGCGTTTGTGCAAAGTTATCAAGGAAAAGGGCGAGAATTGTATTGAATAAATATGGTTTAATTCTAAAACATGTATCTTTCAAATGAAAAATAAATGCTATGATTTGGTTGATTTGTTTTGCTGTAATCCCATTTTGTTTTAGTGACACCTATTGTAAGACACCCTGTACATATATGTTTGTCACAAGCACTCTGTTGGTCTTCCAGGACATTCATTGAATGTGTTTCAATACATTTCGTAACTTTTTATTGTGTATAAAACAGTAGATCTTTAACACTGAACTCTAGAACAATTTAAATGACATATAAAATCCGAAGATTATCTCATAGTGGCTGTTGGTCTTCCAGGATATTCATTGAATATGTTTGAATACATACCGTAACATTGTATAGCGGATAAAGCTATTGTGACAACTGTAGATCTTATGTTCTGAACTCCAGGATAGTTTGGACGACCCAGCACATCTCAAAAAAATATTTCCTACATTTTTCAATCATTTCTATATTTTTGAGCACCAAATCAATCAGAATACACAAAATTGCTTGTATAATAAATGTTTCTATCAGACGAATCCTTCTGACTTCGCGATTTTTGAACCTGACCTCGTCGGATTTTCGAAGCGGGTTCTCAAAATTAATTTTCGGTCAGCGGCTTCCATCAAGTATTTCTTTGAAACAAAATTAATCGTGACGAACTTTTTTGCACTAAAAGAGGAAACATTTCGAAACAAACTTCAGTTATTTCCTCGTTGAGGCTCTATCACCTGGGTCTGCCTCTCCTGCGATGTCCTGCTGGGTTCCAATCTAGTGCTTGCTTGCAGATTTCGTTTCCGTTTCCCTTCATAGTGTGTGGTCGACCCGCCTCTACTTTCGTTCTCAAATTTCAGTGGATATCGGTTTCTGTTAAGCAGTCGAGATCCAGTTGTGGAGCCACCAGACACGAATTGCACACCGCAGGCATCGGTTGATGAAAATCTGCAGCTTTTGAGAGTTCTCCGCTGATACACACCAAGTCTCGATGGTGTATAACATCACAGATTGAATAGAAAATTTCGAATTTTGGTGCGATGACTTATCTGGTTTGATCTCCATACATTTCGTAGACTCGGAAAAGCAGCCCTAGCCTACTTGATTCGTGCACCATCCACTTTTCGTTCCACCGTCTGGCGCTATCTGGCTGCCAAGATATTGGAAACTATCCACTTTCTCGACAGATTGCCCAGTTACCTAAAAAGTTGGAGGGGTTGTATGTGTTGACATCTTCTAGACTAAAGTCTAGTTGATATTGATGGTGAGACCCGCTGCAGAGGAGCTTTCGGCGAGGTCGTTGAGCTTACTCTGCATATCAGAGCGCCGTTGCGCTAACACAGCAATGTCATCAGCGAAATCGAAAAATGGCCCACGATTCGGTACTTAGTCAATAGCATCTCCCATGGTCGCGTTGATTACGACGAGGAACAGTAGCGGTGATAGTATACAATTTTGCCTCACACCGGCGACTACCTGTATAGGGTTGGACAAGGCTCCGTTATACAGAACTCTGCAGGTGAATGCCTCGTACTGCGCCTCCATGAGGTTTACGATTGAACTTAAACTTGAAGGAGTTGTTCGAAGAGCACAAATCAACTTTTTTGCTGGTCAGTGGGGTCGATTCATCCTTGCTCCACTCAGATGCCGTGAGATATCTTCAATAGTTGCGGCTTTCTCCCCTTCGTTTTCTGTAGTGCCGAATACAGTTGACGGGACTCGTATTTGGCTGCTCTGGTTCTCGTTCATAAAGGGCGATACGGTCAAAATTTGGTCAATATCAACTTGACGTATTTCTTTCAATTTTGCATTTAAAAAACCTGAACACCCCTCATTTTGAAGGTGTGTGTGTGTAGAATGTTGCTCCTATTTTGATTTTTGGAATTCACTCTTCAGTTGTCAAAATGCCGTCCAAGCAAGAAGAGCAGCGTATCAAAATTTTGCTCGCGCATCGCGAAAATCCGAGCTACTCGCACGCAAAGTTGGCAAAATCGCTAAAAGTTGCCAAATCAACCGTTACAAATGTAATTAAAGTGTTTGGGGAACGTTTGTCGACAGCCAGGAAGTCTGGATCGGGGGGAAATCGAAAACCGGAAGCCGCTGAGACGACAAAGAGAGTTGCCGGTAGTTTCAAGCGAAACCCTAACCTATCTCTCCGAGATGCCGCAAATAAGCTGGGTGTATCGTCTACAACCGTACATCGAGCCAAGAAACGAGCCGGACTATCGACTTACAAGAAGGTAGTGACTCCAAATCGCGATGATAAACAAAATACGACGGCCAAAGCGCGATCCCGGAGGCTGTACACGACGATGCTGACGAAGTTTGACTGCGTGGTAATGGACGACGAAACCTACGTCAAAGCCGACTACAAGCAGCTTCCGGGACAGGAGTTTTATACGGCAAAAGGAAGGGGAAAGGTAGCAGATATTTTCAAGCACACGAAACTGTCAAAGTTCGCAAAGAAATATCTGGTTTGGCAAGCCATCTGTACCTGTGGCTTGAAAAGCAGCATTTTCATAGCTTCCGGGACTGTCAACCAAGAAATTTACATGAAAGAGTGTTTGAATAAACGTCTGCTGCCTTTCCTGAAGAAACACGGTTGTTCCGTACTGTTTTGGCCGGATTTGGCATCTTGCCATTACGGTAAAAAGGCCATGGGGAGTGGTACGCCGCCAACAACGTGCAGGTGGTTCCCAAGGACAAGAACCCTCCCAACACGCCAGAGCTCCGCCCAATTGAGAAATACTGGGCTATTGTCAAGCGGAACCTAAAGAAGACCAAAAAAACTGCTAAGGACGAGCAGCAGTTCAAGGCAAACTGGCTTTCTGCGGCGAAGAAGGTGGACAAGGTGGCTGTACAAAATCTGATGGCAGGGGTCAAGCGTAAGGCCCGGCAATTCGGATTTGGAAAAGCGGAAGCCTAACTGAATATTTTTCCTGAATTTTATACTAATTGAACTTGAAAAAGAAATTTAATTTGATTTTTTAAATACACGATTTCACCGATTTACACGCGTTTTCCCTTGACCAAATTTTGACCGTATCACCCTTTAGTCCGTGTTGTCGGAGCCGATCTTCGCATAGAAGTCGCCAGAGTAAGTCTTGATATAGCCCTTCGCAACTTTATCCACGCCGACATTCAGATGAGAAATTGAGTTGCAATTTCTTCTTGTCGCTTAGCTCAGTTAGCATCGGTCGGCGCATAACACTGGATTATAGTAAGGTTCCGATCTGAATCTTTCATTAATTGGCTCCCACTTGATGAGCGCATCCTTCGCCAAGGCGCTGAGTAGGTAGGTCCACGGTACCGAGGAGCGTTGTCACCTCGAATAACGGAATATAACAGTTCCTGTCCCGACGGTAGATTGTGTTGTCCAAAGTTTGGCCAACGGCCTCCATTTAGCCCAAGGATTTCACGCTTCATGCGTCGCACCACGTTGGCGAGTTGTGCCAACTTACCTGGCTGATTCCGTGTTCCAATTCGTGTCCTCTACTTTGCACTAAGCTATTGCCGTAAAATCATTTTGTATTCTTGCTCTGCTTGTTGTTGTTCGACAGTAAGCGGTTGGCCCAAGGTCTCCTATTTCCGTTATGGGGATGTCAGCTTAGGTTTAGCTTCCAGGGATGAGCATTTCTTACTGAGCCTCTGGATACCAGTCAGACGCTGTTTGAGCCGCACCTCCATGGTGGAATTGACTCTCGGATTGGCGGAGTCTACGTCAACATGTTATGGTTAACGCTCCAGTGTCCGCGAAGGGTTCCAATGACTGCTTAATAAAGATTTTGCCGATAATTTTCGATGGCCGCTATAGCATCCATACTGTTGGCTTCAATTAGCTCTCATAATCGATATTTTGATGTGTTATGTTTTGTCGAACAAACTCATGCTTATGTTCGAAAGTAAAATGGTACTCTTCAAAGAGAAACCTACAAACTATAAGGAGGAACAATACAATAACCATTCCAATAAATTTTTCGTCCATATTTGTTCAAAATAAGCGTTAGTCACATGTCCTAACGGAGAACACAATGCCATCTGCGATCTGAAAAGTAGAATTGTACAGTTTCGTTTCCGTCGCCGGTAGCAAACATTCGAGAAAATGGATTGCATCGATAAAATTGGATCAATTCGGCTGTAAAAACAAAAAATAAAAAACTAGCTAGAGATTAACGATTGATGCTATCTAGCAGCTCTGATCCTTTGCAACCCCGCATTGGAGAGCAAGTTCGTTTCCCAGGAAAAGCAAACAATTTGATTGAATACAAATATAGATGTTCGGTTCGGATTTTTATGAACACCAAAGCTCACTGGTGCAGAAAGTTGGGTTATAATTCCTAAATGGTTGCTCAGCGTACAACCATTCAACCATGATGCCCTCTGGTGGCGGTGCATACGTTTGACTTAACTCGGAGTGTTTGTTTTTCTGCATCTGCGCGCAAATTTATCGCTCGCTCTTAATCGGAGAGCACAATAGGAGAGTAAATCTGGTTTTTGAATTTGGGCAAATAATTGGTCATGGAACATTGCAACTTTGCCCAAGTATGGGCTGCACGAAAGATAATACCTTCGAGTATTGATTATGCTGTGAGAGTGGAAAATCAATACGGTCGCCGAGTTGAAGGCACATGACTTCAAAGTCAGCGATCAGAACGTTCGACTGCGAGGAGTGAAATTGCTTTTTTATGGAACGTCAAATTGCTACATAGAGTGGCGTCAGTGTCGCATGGTGCCCGTGTTGGGTGAATTGCACTAGCCACAGCGTGCTTCAGCGTGTATAGCGTGCCTTTCGTGCTTCACACATTTGCGTGATTAAAAATTCATTTGGCACTGTTGGCTGATTGCAGCACGGTTAGAGGATAAGTGCTACTGATTTCGGTCGCAAGCCAGAAAGTCAACACCGCAGAGCATGACTATCCTAACTGAGATCAATACATTTTAGTTGATTTCCACTGCTGACTTTCCCATTTAGGAGAAATTCAAAGCACTGAATTGCAAACCAAAAAAACGACCAAACTAATTGACGAGCAAATCCATTTAGCAAAACAACCAGTGCCATCGATCGGAGTTCAATATTAGGACCGGAAAACAGGTTCATTCTTGCAGATCCTTCCAGTAATTTGCAATTTTTTTCATGGAATGCCCACTTTTATGATGGTCTATTGATTGCTAGGCACCGGAAAGAGTCTCACCGTCTTCTCTCCAATAGCTCACGTCAAGGATATGCCGCTTCGGGCTGTAGCGTGGAAAATACAAACAGTGTAGCAGACCAAGATCGTGGACAAAAGTGTGACGGAATGCAATTAAATTGGCATACTGTGGGAGGAAAACTAGAGAACCATACCGATGTGCCTTCTGTGCCGCCTGAGGTCCTGTGAATATTAGCAGACTATGGAAGAAAAGTGGATTACAGATAAAATTGTTTTCCCAACTTTTCCGCTTTGCTTTGTACCCGACCAACTACTGCAGAGCCGAGAAGGCAACGAACCGGGGGTCATCATTCAGCAGGAACATGCTTTGGTGCCGGAGAATTTTCGGCTGCAGTGTAATTGCAAAACTAATTATCGTAAAATTTAATGCGAAACTCGCTATTAGCCCTGAAGGGCCGACTTCATTGTGCCAGCGCCAAACCGTCTGCAGTAGAGTGAAATTCGCCATAGAATTAACACCCCACGAAAAGCGTAAACACAAGTAAGACGACTGATTTTGCTGTAACTTTGAACGAAACACTTTAGGCTTGAAGGAAATCACAAAGTTTTGATTAATTTGTTAATGTTGAAACATCTCGTCTTGAGTAGCTAGCGGGAGTGGGTCCTTGTTGATTGAATTTCCTCGCCCAAATTCATTCCCATCTAATTTCCGTGCTACGATTACCTGGATCCATATCGACTTGTACGATCACTCCACCTGTCACCATCTCTAAATTAGCAGTTTCACAATAACCCACACTCGTGCCAATCGACCGGTAATCCTAGCCTCAAGAAACAACGTCTGTGTTGTAACAACACACCTGTCTAGTACACCCCAAGGATATCATGTCTTCACCTTCCACCGATGCTTCTCGGTAAACTCTACCCGACGCACTTTGTACATTTATCATGTTTCGTAATAAATTCTAGGACACACACATACATACACACCGGCAGGGGCTCGAAGCAATGACACACATGGGACTGTGTCGGAACCAGGGAACAACGTTTCACCAGAAGCGAAACGACAAGCTAATAATATATCTTTGTCCCGTCGACCTTCGCCGGCGCTTTCCTTGCTGGTCCGTTCGCAAGCTAAAGGAAAACGACCTGCCAATCATAAATTTCAACACGTGAATCAGTCTTACACGCACACATTCGGGTTGCGCCTTTCTTAAATATACACGTACGCAGTTGGAGAAATTTCGTGACAAACGGAATCCCTGGTCCGACCGAGTTTGTGGAGTGAGGTAATGAGAAGGAAGTCTGATATGAGAAAACACTCTTCCTCGAAATTCTGCTTCCTCTGGGATTACTCATATGAAATTCTTGGAAAAACAGTCGTTTGCTAGTGGTTCGGTAGTTTACCTGTTTTCATCCGAACTCATAAGGGATCATCCGATAATGAGGTAGCGGATTTAGATGACAGACTTCAACCATTCTTTCACCACACACGGTAGAGTCAGTCATAACGTCAACAACCTCTCTCTCTCTGTTGTCGTCGAATGGAAAATTGAAATTGAAAATTGAAATTGAAAATTGAAATTGAAAATTGAAATTGAAAATTGAAATTGAAAATTGAAATTGAAAATTGAAATTGAAAATTGAAATTGAAAATTGAAATTGAAAATTGAAATTGAAAATTGAAATTGAAAATTGAAATTGAAAATTGAAATTGAAAATTGAAATTGAAAATTGAAATTGAAAATTGAAATTGAAAATTGAAATTGAAAATTGAAATTGAAAATTGAAATTGAAAATTGAAATTGAAAATTGAAATTGAAAATTGAAATTGAAAATTGAAATTGAAAATTGAAAATTGAAAATTGAAAATTGAAAATTGAAATTGAAAATGGAAATTGAAAATTGAAATTGAAAATTGAAATTGAAAATTGAAATTAAAAAGAAAATTGAAATTGAAAATTAAAAATTAAAAATATAAAATTGAAAATTTAAAAAAATTGAAAATTGAAATTGAAAATTGAAATAAAAAAATTGAATTTGAAAATTGAAATTGAAAATTGAAAATTGAAAATTGAAATTAAAAATTTAAAATTGAAAATTGAAATTGAAGAATATGAAAATTAAAAATTAAAATTGAAAATTGAAAATTGAATTGAAATTGAAAATTAACAATTGAAAATTGAAATTGAAAATTGAAATTGAAAAATTGAAAATTTAAAAATCAAAATTGTAAATAAAAGAGTGAAAATTAAAAGCTGAATAGTGAAAACTGAAAATTGAAATCTGAGAACTAAAAATTGAAAATTGAAGACTGAGAATTGAAAATTGACATTAGAAAATTGAAAAAATTGAAATTGAAATTAAATTGAAAACGAAATTGAATATATATATTTTTGTTTATTAATTAAAATTGATTGAAATTGAAATTTAAATTGAAATTGAAAATTGAAATTGAAAATTGAAAAAATTGAAATTTAAATATAAATAATAAAATTGAAATTTAAATTGAAAATTGAAAATTGAAAATTGAAAATTGAAAATTGAAAATTGAAAATTGAAAATTGAAAATTGAAATTGAAAATTGAAATTGCAAAATTGAAATTGAAAAATTGAAAATTGAAAATTGAAAATTGAAAATGTTTCGAAATTGAAAATTGAAAATTTGAAAATTGAAAATTGAAAATTGAAAATTGAAAATTGAAATTGAAAAAAATTGAAAATTGAAAATTGAAAATTGAAAATTGAAAATTGAAATTGAAAAATTTGAAAGTAATTGAAAATTGAAAATTGAAAATTGAAAATTGAAAATTGAAAATTGAAATTGAAAATTGAAATTGAAAATTGAAAATTGAAAATTAAAAATTGAAAATTAAAATTGAAAATTGAAATTGAAAATTGAAATTGAAATTGAAAATTGAAAATTGAAAATTGAAAATTGAAATTGAAAATTGAAAATTGAAAATTGAAAATTGAAAATTGAAAATTGAAAATTGAAAATTGAAAATTGAAAATTGAAAATTGAAAATTGAAAATTGAAAATTGAAAATTGAAAATTGAAAATTGAAAATTGAAAATTGAAAATTGAAAATTGAAAATTGAAAATTGAAAATTGAAAATTGAAAATTGAAAATTGAAAATTGAAAATTGAAAATTGAAAATTGAAAATTGAAAATTGAAAATTGAAAATTGAAAATTGAAAATTGAAAATTGAAAATTGAAAATTGAAAATTGAAAATTGAAAATTGAAAATTGAAAATTGAAAATTGAAAATTGAAAATTGAAAATTGAAAATTGAAATTGAAAATTGAAATTGAAAATTGAAAATTGAAAATTGAAAATTGAAAATTGAAAATTGAAAATTGAAAATTGAAAATTGAAAATTGAAAATTGAAAATTGAAAATTGAAATTGAAAATTGAAATTGAAAATTGAAAAATTGAAAATTGAAAATTGAAAATTGAAATTGAAAATTGAAATTGAAAATTGAAAATTGAAAATTGAAAATTGAAAATTGAAAATTGAAAATTGAAATTGAAAATTGAAAATTGAAAATTGAAATTGAAAATTGAAAATTGAAAATTGAAAATTGAAAATTGAAAATTGAAATTTGAAATTTGAAATTGAAAATTGAAATTGAAAATTGAAATTGAAATTTGAAATTGAAAATTGAAATTGAAAATTGAAATTGAAAATTGAAAATTGAAAATTGAAAATTGAAAATTGAAAATTGAAATTGAAAATTGAAATTGAAAATTAAAATTGATGTTTGTGAATTGTTTGAAATTGAAAATTGATTGAATTGAAAATTGAAAATTGAAAATTGAACGAGTGGAAAATTGTCTTTGAAATTGAACAATTATGAAAATTGAAAATTGAAATTTGAAAATTGTTTTAAATTGAAATTTGAAATTTGAAAATTGAAAATTGAAAATTGAAAATTGAAAATTGAAAATTGAAAATTGAAAATTGAAAATTGAAATTTGAAAATTGAAAATGTGACTTTTAATTGAAAATTGAAAATTGAAAATTGAAAATTGAAAATTGAAAATTGAAAATTGAAAATTGAAAATTGAAAATTGAAAATGTAAAATTGAAAATTGAAAAATTGAAATTTAAAATTGAAAATTGAAATTGAAAATTGAAAATTGAAAATTGAAATTTATGTGAAAATGATAATTGAAAATTGAAAATTGAAAATTGAAAATTGAAAATTGAAAATTGAAAATTGAAAATTGAAAATTGAAAATTGAAAATTGAAAATTGAAAATTGAATGTATCTTTTTGCTAAAGCATTAGGAAAGTTAAGCTAGGAAGGCAAATTATAGAAACTTAAGGTTAATTTTCGATTCAAATTATAGAACTTTTGGTTTTTGCTTGATGTAAAAATATACAATTTGTTTATCCTTAATACTTGCGAAACCATTTAATGGGATCTTCTGTATGTTTATAAGACGCAAGAAATACTGATAGAGAAGCAAATTCAAGGAACCTT
The DNA here is from genome assembly GCA_024533555.2 of Aedes koreicus. Classification (NCBI taxonomy): domain Eukaryota; kingdom Metazoa; phylum Arthropoda; class Insecta; order Diptera; family Culicidae; genus Aedes; species Aedes koreicus. The sequence goes on from JAHHFK020004828.1 coordinate 331,077, forward strand.
GAAGTGTAATTTTGGCTACGTGCAAATGGGAAGTTAAGGATATTCAAACGAATGGTAAAATATTATGGAAGTAAAATCGAAAAGCTATCCCAAATATTGAAAAATAGAATTAATTTTTGTGACACTTAAAATTGAGTAAATGATGCTTAGAATGAAAAGTTCGAGACAACAACGACTTAAATCAGATGAGTTGTTATTGGTTTGTTATCTAGTTGTTGATTTCCAATCAATTCTATTCTTTTTTGAGTAACTCAACTTTTAACAAGTTTCAATATTTACGAATCAACGTCGAAGATTTTAATTTTTACAAATGAACAAGCTAGTGTTGTTTGGAAGGCTACTTTTGGTGAGATCTATTTGATTATAAATATATTTAAAAAAATACAATTTTCAAATAATACTAAATACATTTCCAAATCTGAACGAGCGGGGCTTATTGTATTTGAAAGTAACCTCGGAATGCGCGTGGCCTTCTTATACCGTCTTTCGCTTCTGCTTTCCCTAGAAGCATACTTGTTGCAAATCAGTTGAAGTGACTGCTATGTAACTTATTGAGTCACAATCAAGATTCTGCAACCTATGTTAACGGATGGATGTACCTTGCGCTTTTCTTTAGAAAAAAATAGAACAAATCCGATTAACAAGGCGATAATCAAAGAGAGGACTGTATACAAGAGCATACATTTCTAACGTAACCTTAGAGGCGGAACATCCACTTTCTCTCTTTATCAAGCGGGATGAAGTGGCTACAAAGAAATTTTCCGTAAAGTTAATTGAAGAATTTTTATTTTTTTCGTTGGCTTATTTCATCACATGGTGACAATCATCCACGCCAAGGAAGACGACTCCACCATCTGGACCCTAGATATCGACTCATGAATATTAACGGCTGGTCTCCGCTTCCGAAGGAAGACGGTGACCAGATTTTTTCGCTTCAGAAAAACCACCGACGTCGACTGGGATTGAACCCAGACCCACTGGGGTGCCAGTAGCAGTCACGTTTACCACTACACCACCGACACCGGCAATTGAAGAATATGAGAACTAACATAGTCTTCTCCAAACTAACAAAGCTGCAAGCAAAGCTGAGATTCTCAAAATGAGCCTCCATGGTTTATGTACCGGCCCAAACCAACCAAATGGAGAATAATCCGAAGAAAAAATTGGTTCACCCGTTTTTACACATTGCAGACTCAAGCACTCATCTGTTGGTTCTCTATGTAAGTACAGCTGATCTGCTAGCAATAACGGAGTAGCTGCCCCCGGGGGGTAAATCATGCTCATGCTCTAGAAAACCCAGATTGTTTAGAAAATCGAAAGACTCGAATGTTCAAAAAGGACTCTGGAAGTAACATAATATTATAAAAAATCATATGATTCTACTAACTGTTAAGGGACATGGTTTTTTTTTATTGAAAAGAAAAGAAAGGAGTGCTATTTATATTATACCGAAGAACAATGGACAAAACTAAAGAATAAACATTTGCCAAACTTTTTCAGTCGACTTTAAGTATCGCGCTAATGTCGGAGCTCACAAAAAAACGACCTTACCAACTCTTAACCAATGCCAAATCTCCCTTCGGACGCTCGAAAATTTTTATCTAAGAAGCGACGATGACTGTTAACACGCCCTGTACGCTACAAATAGTCGTCGGACCGTCATCTAGTCTATCGGGAATGCATTCAGTGTCAGGAAACTGCAAATATCCTCCACCCTCCGGAGCAGCAAATGCAGAGCACATCTG